>VZRE01011252.1:0-172072 GCA_013396775.1 Cephalopterus ornatus | reverse complement strand
CCACAGGGCTCCATCTTGGGTCCTGTGCTTTTCCACATCTTCATAAACTACTTGGGTGCAGAACTGGAAGGGATACTAAGCAAGTTTGCAGATGACACAAAACTAGGAGGGGCTGTTGACTCTCTCAAAGGCAGGGAGCCCCTGCAGAGACCAAATTTGAGGACTGGGCAATCACCAACCATGTGAAAAGTTCAACAAGGGAAAGTGCCGGATTCTGCACCTGGGATGGGGCAACCCTAGATGTACAAACAGACTGAGGAAAGAGAGGCTGGAGAGCAGCCCCACGGAAAGGGACCTGGGGGTCCTGGTTGATGGCAAGTGTAATATGAGTCAACAGTGCCCTGGCAGCCAGGAGGGCCAACTGTGTGCTGGGGGGGCATCAGGCAAAGCATCTCCAGCAGGTCAGTGGAGGGGGGATTGTCCTGCTCTACTGTGCACTGGTGCGGCCTCACCTTGAATATTGTGGCAGTTTTGGGCACCACAATATAAGAAAGATATTAGAGAGTGTCCAAAGGAGGGCAAGGAAGACAGTGAAGGGCTTTGAGGGGAAGCTGCATGAGGAGCAGCTGAGGTCACTTTGTCTGTTCAGCCTGGAGAAGAGGAAACTGAAAGGAGACCTCATCGCAGTCTTCAACTTCCTTGAGAGGGGAAGAGGAGGGGCAGGCACTGATCTCTTCTCTGTGGTGACCAGGGACAGGACCCGAAGGAATGGCCTGAAGTTGTGTCAGGGGAGGTTTAGGTTGGATATTAGAAAAAGGTTCTTCACCCAAAGGGTGGTTGATCACTGAAACAGGCTCCCCAGGGAAGTGGTCACAGCACCAAGCCTGACAGAGTTCAAGAAGTTTGGACAATACTCTCAGGCACAACTCTTGGGGATGGTCCTGTGCAGGGCTAAGGGTTGGACTGTATGATCCTTGTGGGTCCCTTCCAACTCAGCATATTCTGTGATTCTGTGATTCTGCAGAAGCAGTGAAATGCTTCTGTCTCTAAATATAAAGGAGACTCTGCAAGACTTCATCCCTCGGACCCAGAACACAATTGTGGATGAGATGGATCAGGAGCCAATGACAGAGGAAAATACTTTACAGGCTTGAGTTGCCCACCAGACTGTGAAGAAATGTGCATCTGGAAACAGAATATACATAAGAGTGCACAAACTGGCCAGACCCTGCAGATGACTCTTCAAGTGTGAGTTATATCAAACTGAGTGGGATAAATGGTTGTTTTTGTGTGTTTATGTCTCTGATGAGCACAAACACTCTGCTTATGATCAGCCTTTTGCCCTTGGCTAGCAATTTCCCAGAGTAGCATTGTAACACATGCAGTCTCCAGATCAGTCACATGATTTGTTTGCGATGATTAGATTTACATTCTCTCCTGAATAATATGTGACTAAAGCCAAGCATAAAGACAGCTACATTCTCTGTATCATACAGACTTTTTGTCAAAGCAGTTATCTGTTTGCTTCTGAGCCATGTCATGTTTTTTTCCTGGTGTTTCTTCAGTCTCACACCTTCTAATCCATGTTTACTTCTACATCTCCATCATACAAAACTTAGAGGCACTTGAAAAAAGCCTCACATGGAATGATCTGTGTTTGCAGTAAAACAGGATTATCTTGAAATAATGTGTAATCCATTTTAGTAAGCATATCTCTGCAAATTTCACAATGATGACACATTTGGGAGGACAAAGCAGAAGTTAAGGCCTAAGCCTGGAATAGTCACCACCATATGCATGAGAACCAGGTATGTGTCATAAATAGTTTCCATATTCACTGGATCAGCTTCTATACCCTTTGATGTTGGTTTCTGCATCTCTTAGGTAAGTCATCCACAGATTCCAGGACTACGGGTAGCATGCAATTTAATGGGAAACTTCCTTACTCTTACAGTAAAAATATTTATGATTGTAATAAATAAATAGCAAATAGATAACACAACAAGCTGAAGTGTTCTAAGTGCAGTCATAACCCTAGAGGCACTGAGGAAGCATGTGTCCTTTATGTCATGGGCATGATGTCATCATGCCAAAAAAGAAAAAAAAAAAGAAAAAAAAGAGAAAAGAGCTGATGTCAAATCAGGACTGATGGCCTTGAGCTATGTGTTCAAATTTGCTCTGACACACTTAATCTACTACAGAACTACAGGTATAACCTCTGGGTTATATTCTCTGACTACCTTTCTTCCTGTCCCCTCCTATTTTGTAGTCTCTTCTATCTTTCTCACCTTTTGAATGAGACACAGAACCTGTCTTCTTCCTCCAAAATCTCTTCACTTCCTTTGCCGAGGAAATATGCTCCTCCCCAACCTATCCTGACTGCCTTACTTTCTCTGCCCCACTTATTTGCTATCCACACTATTCTAATACTCTAGTCTTAGGAGTATAACAGACACTTTTCCTTGGCAAATTAACGTAATGACTAATTGATATATCTATGTGCTTGTCCCTACCTTTTAGCTACTTTAAAGGTTTGGTGGAGTTTCTGTTCAAAGAAAATACTCTTTCTGTAAGTGAATGAGAAAATGGCAATAATTGTCATTTGATTACAACAGCAATTTCCTGATTTCATTTAACAATGAAGTAAGAAATTTAAAATGGGGGTAGAAGTCCTCTAACTTGTCAATGTAAGTGACCCAATTATGTAGCTTCTTTGGCACCTGGTTCAGCTAAGCAAAAAATAGGTTATTTCTCCTTCTTCCCCTTCTTCAGAAAAAAAAATTAGAAGTGTCGAAGGGAAGCAAAGAACTGTTCAAAAGTGAAGGCCTAAGTCTGGAGAAGATCTACTTCATTAGTCCACATGGCTCTTGGATACCTACCAGTTTAGGTGGATGCTAGTCTGTCCAGTAGGGACTGAGTCTAGAAGTTAATTAGGAGGATATTCTTAGTAGTGGTCAGTATCGTATTCACTGCAGGAGGAAAAGGAGAGAAGCAGGGTGAGAACTTGGCAGTAAGTAGCCTTTATTGATTAAACAGAGCTTGTTTCTTATGATGTACTTGTTCAGCAGTCTGCTCGAGGACACAGAGCTTTAAAAATGACTGCTTTAAAGCTCTAATTTCGCAAGCTCATCTGGTGAGTCGATTCTTGATAACACATGAAGCCCCATTAACATCAACAGGATTTTGTGCAGGTGTAAGAATCATCTCTAGAGAATCTGCCCAGTAGTCAGCAGTAAAGATCATTGTTGAAACAACTTATTTTTTAGCAACCAATAACATTTTCTAGATTCTTTGGAGAATTCCCATCCATCCACTGGAACATGTTGATTCCTGATGCCAGTATAAAAGCTAAACCACTGACATCACAAACAATTATAGAGGTGAACTGACATACAATTGTAAAAAAAGCTAACGGGTCATGGGTGGACCATTTCAGTAGTGCTGGGGGATAAAATGTGTTTGTACTATTTCAATCTTTAATTAGGGGGAATATGATTTTCCTGAGAGCCAGATTCATTGTGAGGATTGAATTCTATTTTCCATCTTTCCACTTTCCAGAGGGAGTGGAGACTGTGCTTTTGAAAGTGGATAGAAACCTCCTCCCCTCCCCCTCAGCTTAGTCATTTACTCTGACATTGCAGAATTGTGACTTATGCAACATCAGAGCTGCAAATAGGTCTTCCATTCCCCTGCCCTGACTATTAGGTCACTGTTCTAACAGTGATCTGGATCAAAGGTAGGTGTGTTTTTAGGACCCTCCCTTATTAGACCTTTAATATCGTGTTGCAGCTAAATTGGCATATTCATAAAGTAATACTCCTTTGAGAAAGCTCTAAGTAAGAAGCCAAGGGAAAGTTGCTTATTAAAAATGCACTAAATGGTTCACAAGTGTTTCTCTTACAATTCCCTAACATTTGAGATAAAGTATCTCTAGCTAAAGATAGCAGGGTATATTTCAAAAAGTTGAGGGTTTTTCTGAAAATAGGATTTAAGATGCATCCACAATGATTAGACTCTCTATTTTATGCCTCAAGCAAATCAATTCAAGATACTTTATGGGTTGCTCAGTTAAATTTTTTGAACATTGTCTACAATAAGCATGGTGAATTGCTAAGTCTGTGGAGATTTCCCTAACATCCAGATGCCTGCTGTAATGTGATTTTCTTAAATACTACCAAATACTACCAAAATGTTTTCATCATATTTATCCTTGGCCAAGGGCTGGTAGCCATTACAAGGTAACAACTACATGAGTAAGATAAAATTTGATCTGGCTTAATTTCTTCTTACTCTAGTCATCTAAAAAATATTTATTTACTCTTAGCTCATGAGACAGATCTCCCTTACAATCAGTGAATAGAATTAGGAACTTCAGAAAGGACTCAGCTGATGCTCTTGAGACATTTATTCTACATTTTGATTAATCATAGTTGGGAAGTGTCAGTCTCTCTCTGCGTTGACTATAGAGGGAGCCTTGACAACTCACTTAGATGGGAAGAGTCTAGCTTTTATGTGATCAGTATTAGTGAGTGGAATCCCACCCTTACAGAGATCAGAAAAACAGCAGTCTGATGCTTTTTAATGCTTTCGCTTCTAATCCTTTTGTGGAAGTCGCACGAGCATATTAGAATCATAGGATTATAGAATGTTAAGTGTTGGAAGGCACCTTAAAGATCATCTAGTCCCAACCCTCCTGCCATGGGCAGGGACACCTTCCACTACTTTCACTAGACCAGGTTGTTCAAGGCCTTATCCAGCCTGGCCTTGAACACTGCCAGGGTGTTCCCTGGGCAACATGTTCCATGTCTAAGCACCCTCACAATAAAGAATTTGTTCCTAATATCTAACCTAAATTTCCCCTCTCTCAGTTTGTACCTGTTACTCCCTGTCCTATCGCTACAGTTCCTGACAAAATGTCCCTCTCTGGCTTCCCTGTAGGCCCCCTTCAGGTATGAGATCTCCACACAACCTTCTCTTCTCCAGACTGAACAGCCCTAACTTTCTCAGCCTGTCTTCGTAGGGGAGGTGCTCTAGTCATCTTACCAACTTCGTGGCCCTCCTCTGGACTTGCTCCAATGGTTCCATGACCTTCTCATGTATTCCAACTGTGTAACTTCAAAAAATAAAGATAGCATTAAAAGAAATCCATAACCAGAAACCTTGCCGCTCTTACAGATATGTTTTTATATCAAATAATGGAGATGATTCCAGTTTTACCTTCAAGAGCTGTGTTTAAAGAATATTAACTGTGCATTTGAACAATATATAGAACAGACCATTTCAAATCTCTGGGAATGTTAACTGAAGTATCTATTTTTCTTAAGCATTCTGTACAGCTGAAAACTATCATACACAGCTGATCCATTTTCATCTCTGAAAATGGTGACACAGAGATGCCTAAAATTTGATTTAGGCACCCTGTGAAGAGATGCATTATTATTCAGTACATATATATATATATATATAAAACATTGTGAAATAATAATATATATAAGGCCCACCATAACAATAAATTATGCTTGGATCTAATATGTTAGAAAGAGACATTTTACTTTTATCCCTGATGTCTCTGTAAAAGTTCAAATTGAAGCAGAGGTAGGATTTGTCTGATCAGAAGCTGATGTCAACAGTGTCTATCTTTGAACTTTTTGTCTAGATTTCTTTTATAATCAATGAGAGAGAAAATTACACTCTTAGACATGATTTACTTAAACGTAAGGTAGATATCTAAAATAAATGATATGAATCATTCCCTATAAATTTTCTGTCTTTTTTTGACTTGAGTGAGCCCAATACAACTAGCCCAGATAGAAAAGCTTATGAGGTAGAATTAGGTGAGATTGATCATAATGCTGAAGCATTACGGTTTCATTATTAAAGGTGGGATTTTGAGAGAAATTCATCTGTATTAAGGCAATGGGAGAAACATTAAGTCTTGTTAGCCCCTGACAAGCTAAATCAATCACTCAGCACTGAAGTGGGGGCTCTCTGGAGCACAGAACCAATGTCAGAAGCTTTTGATGAGATGTTGATATGTAGAAAGATTTCTGAATGGCAAGACACCTATCAAATTTTTTGTTTTATTCAGCTTCTGATTAGACCTTTGTATTTTATATGTCTTTCATATTCTTTATGTACCTCTCCATACACCTCAAAAGGACTGTTGGTTACTGACGAAGGAGAAGCCTGTCACAGATTGGATGATAATAGGGAGTGATGAAACAGAGAATAGCATGTCAGTGGACAAATTTTGTTGTGTTTACAGAGACAGACATGGAAATATTTGTCAGTAAAGACAGATTCAACATTTTTTTAATCTGTGTGATTTTGTCTTAAACTTAACATGCCAAAGGATTTGCAAAGAGTTTGAATTTGGTCCATTTTGGTGACACAGAGTTATCTGTGAAGTGTGTGTACGAGATTGCATATCAAGAAAGAAAGGCAGTAAGAAAATTGGTTGTAATTGTTTTTAAATATATTAAACATAATTCACGTTGAATTAATTATAACAAAGGAATAACTTGAAGTATATTTAGTCCATCTTTCACAAGCAACTGGAATTTTTCCTACTTTATGTTAAAATCTGTACCGTGTGTATGGAAACATCAGGACTAACTCCTGCATTATTAATATTACTTTGATATAAACAACATTGACCACAACAGAAGTGACTGGGTTTGTATGGCAAGGTTTTGGTGGCTGGAAGGCTACAGGGGTGGCTTCTGTGAGAAGTTGCCAGAAGCTTCCTGCAGTTACTGAGAGCCATTGCCAGCCAGCTCCAAGACAGACCCACTCGCTGGCCAAGGCCCAGCCCACCAGTGCCAGTGGTTGCACCTCTGGGATAAATGTATTTAGCAAGGGGGGGAAACTGCTGCACAACAACAACCAGGAGACAGGAGCGAGAACAAGTGAGAGAACCAACTCAGCAGACACCAAGGTCAGTGAAGAAGGAAGGGGAGGTGGTGCTCCAGGTGCCAGATCAGAGATTCCCCTGCAGCCTGATAGTCCTGTCCTTATCTTGACCCACAAGACTTTCTTTATATTTTATCTCCCCTGTGCAGTCGAAGAGAAAAAGTGATAAGCAGCTTGGTGGGCACCTGGCATCCAGCCAGACATAACCCACAACAAGAGGTTAAAGAATATGGCTTTGTCTTCCTTTCCCATTTGCCTTCTTAACTAAGAAACTCTGATAGCCTAAATGTTCCTTTAAAAATTATGTGACAGTACCACTGTTTTAGAGATGATGAGCACTTCCATATGAGTTACCTGAAGTTATATCCCAGGGACTGAATAGTTCTCCTGTTGTAAAACCAGATGCCTGGAACAGGAATATTAGGGAATGACCTAATGTAATTGTACCAAATGTAGCACTGTGCATTTGGATAAGTCTGTTGGCTTCAAGGTCACCTCCTTCTTTCTTTCAGATGTTATTGGATAAATGATATAAAAAAGAAATGAGCATTTCAATGGCCTAATGTTTGACTTTTCATAACACAAATCAAAGAATCTCATCTTGTAATTTCTTCACCAAAACCTTAATGCTTTTTTGCGATTCATCATAAAGAAAGACATGCAGTTTTAACTTAGGCCATAAGTGACAAAAATCAAACATATCCTTCTAAATTGTTAATTTCCAATCAGTTAAAAATAAAAAGAACATACCCTTTCCTACCTGAATATTTGTTGTACTGACTTCAAACTCTAGATTTCTATTAACTCCTTCAGCCTAAAGTTTTGTTTCTAAGAAAAGAAGGTTGAACACCTTATTGCTATTTACAGATACCTGACTGGAGATTCTACAAAAGAGGAAGCGATACTCTTGGAGGTACACCCTAGAAGGATAAGATACTATGAAAATGATTAGACAGTGGAGAAGAAGTCCAGAGTGGACAAGGTGGTCCATCCTCCCACCTTGGAGGGATACAAGACCCATCTGGACACAGTCCTGGGAAACCTGCTTCACCTGGGTCTGCTTTGAGCATGGAGCTGGACTACAGACCACTGATTGCCTGTTCCAACTAATGTGATATGTGATTCTGTGATACCTGGATGTCTGATCTTGATTTTGCAGTTAAAAAAATCGTGTTGCACAAATTAATCATTACTTTTTCTGCTGTGGTAGCACCAAGGACTCCTATACTTCGCACATCCACCAGGGCAGGAGGGATAGTCATTTGCAGGGCTATCCTTTCAAACCTACAAAGTAGTAAAAGAAAATTCAAGAAAACTCATTCAGGTAATTTTATTTAGGAGATATGGAATAAAAGGTTGGAATAATTAGTCAGTTGCAGACAGAAACTGGTATACCCAGAATGAATGAAATGTCTTGAAAAGTAGGAACATGCCAGAAAGGTATTATTTAAAAAAAATAACTAATTCTTTATGTGATAGCAAAAAAGGAGCTAGTGGAGAAAGTCAAAAGAAAGAAGCCTAGAAAAATGGTCTTTGCAGCAATATTGTGAATATTGTTTCTCTTAAGAGCAGCAGAAAATTGTTGTAGGATTTGAAGGAAAAGGTTATAAGACTTTGGTAAAGACTTATGACTTTCTAGCTCTAGAAATAAGATGCAAAATGGAAAGTTAATCTGATTTTCAGACCTAAACAGTTGTTTGCATCACCTGTCCATCTGACAAATCTGATGATCACATTATTCACAGCAGTTGTAAATGGGGAAGTTGTAAGGACTGACTAGGGAAGAGAGCAGAGTGTGACATGCTTTAGTCATACTGCATTTGAGCTGGTAGCTATCAGAAGATGCTGAAGTTGAGAGACAAGCCAAGATGTTATGGATGATGCAGACATACAAATTTGTATCTCCACATGGAGACGGTAGTTGTACTTGGGAATGAGACTAGTGAGACAGGCAGACACAAAGAAGAGAAAGGAGCCAAAATCAGAATTCCATACAATTGTCTGTGAAGACAGAGGATCCTTAAAAGTACAGACTAACAGAGTTAGTGGTAAGAGAATCCTGAAAGGATAAAGCTGCTGAAGTCACTGAAGCTAAGAAAAAAAAAGAATTCAAAAGAGGAGTATGGCTATTGTGTTAAGGGCAAGGGATAAGTGAGGGTGGTGAGGAGAGGGTACCCATTTTGAGCATTAATGTAGGTCAATGTAATAATACTGACTATAGGTTCAGTTGAACCAAAAGGTGAACAGAAAGGTTCTGAAAGCTCATTTGAACTGATAGGAGGATAGAATCGGGGCACATGAGACACATGACAGCAATTGCAGTGTGATCTTAGTGGAAATAGAGGGGAAAGACTGGATTTTGTTATCAAAGGAGAGATCAAGAAGATGGACAAGTGATGAGAAAAGCATATGAATGGATAAGAATGTATCCTGATCTGCAATGAGTCTGTAATAGGGCCAGAGGAGGTCATCAGATGAGAAGTCTTATTGTGAAGAAGATGTAAATGAAGCAGAGGAAGAACAGACCAGGCAAAATGAGGGAATAGTATTCCATAGTTTGTAAATTTTCTTTTGGATTAAACCAGTGACTTCCATCACAGAGAAACAAGGAAAAACAACTGAAGGAAGGCTTAAGAATCAAGCTATAGAATATAGAATATGGGAGTGGAAATCTGTTGAACTGGAGAAGTAGAGTTTCTCCATTTGAAGACAGCAAAACTGAAAGGGGGAAAATACACTTGTAGCACACAAAGTCAGACTGTTTGCAGACCTTTACACTGAAGATGCAATACAGCATGAACAGAGGAAGCAGATAATGAGTCTGGCCAAGGAGGTGCCATGCTGTGGCAGCTCATGTCTTCTGTGACACTACCAGAAAGATTTTGTATTTTCTTCAGATCTTTATCAAAAATATTGAGCATTATGGGACTGAGCGTCACTCCTGGCTGAATACACAAGTAATCTCCACAACAGGGTGACAGCTCACCATTTACAATGATGTACACTTACCACAGGATCATAGAATCATAGAATGGTTTGGGTTGGACTGGACATTAAAGATAATCTCTGGTTTTAATCTACTTAATGTAAGATTCTTTGATTTTTTGAGCACAAAATGCTTTAATGAGTGTTTTATATGACTAAGTTAAATTCGCTGCAGAAATCTCAAAGTATGGTATTCTCATCTTATCATTGTCAACAAAGCTTGTAATCCCTAAAAAAGTTACATTTTTAAACAAGATTCTACAAGTCATGTTCCCTTTGTATTAATAAATGTCGTGACTTCTAAAAATCATTTGAACAGACTCTTCCAACAGTCTTCTTTCCACTGACTTACCTACTGACCACAGGATTTTGAAGTACCCTCTTAAAACTGATAGGTCAAACACTTGATCTGCTTTGGAGAGTGGGTGTGAAACTGCAGATACCTGTATGTGATACTTCCTCTGGCTTTGCTGGAATGTGAAGAGGTTGGGTTTCTAATATGGGGGTTTTTTTCCTGCCTTTTTGCTGATTTACTGTTACCTCCTACTATACAAACAGAATAGCACAGCAGGAGGGGACATCATGAGGAATGTTCCTGCTACTCTACTGGGAAAACTGGGTGCTACCTAGCCATTCTGAGGGCAAAACCAATGCAAATAGTTTGCATTCATATTAAAATAAGAAATAAGATCCATTTTTTTTTGGAGGACGACAGGTAGCCTGTGTTTTAATTACAGAAGCAATTGTGAAGGTTGCAGATAACACTTTTTTCCATTTTTACATGCCCTTATGTAAGTGGAATTTAACATATACAGGTACAGCAGATTACCATTTGCAAATGTCCAGTAGCAAGAATGGAATCTTAAAATAGAAAACCATGAGACTGGTGTTAAATCTGATCATGAAAAAATGTAAACAAGGGGAGTTTTGCTGGCTGCTATTTATGTTACCTTCCTATTACAGTACTACATGCTGTGTCATCAGCCAAATTTTTAAACCTTCCTGCAAAGTTAGAAATGATAAAAGGTTCACAAAATGGCCATGAAGTGTTCCTTGTTGACCTTCTTATGTACACAGTGTTGTTCTGTCCCATAAATTTTCTGTCACTGAGTAATATTTGCCATTTTTTTTGTTTGGACTCTTGTGTGTGTTCCTCCAGCTTCTCAATGACAAGGTTATGGTATATGCTTTTTGCCTCATTCTTGTGCCCTAAATATTTGTGTTTTCCTTTCTGGAAGGAAGGGGTCTGACAAACTTTCTGATCAATGTGGGCATGTGATAGTACTCTATTCAGATATTTGATTTTGAAGAGGCTTAGACGTTTGTTTTAACCCCTTTTCACTTTCAAGCTTTCAGATACATACATTGCGGTGGAATAAATTTTCACCTGGAAAAAGGTTAGGTAGTTCCTTACCCTCTAGGTTCTTAGTAACTAAATCTTGTCTAAGGTTGTAAATATAGTTGATAACACTTCAAAACATCCTTTTGGATGTTGTCTTATTGTGAATGGATATGTTGCCCTCTAAGGTAATCCCTAATCTCCTCTGGGATTCCACAGAGTAGATTCCTGAATAACTCAAAACTTCTGAAGTCCAGGATTGGGATCCTTCTGTCTATCTCCTCTCGGGATTTTTAACTCCATGATCTAATAACCATGGAAGCTAAATCAGCTCATTTTTACATTTTTGCAAGTGAGTATGAGGTCCAGGACACCCCCTTCTCTAAGCAGCTCCATTATAAACTGTCTCAAGAAATTGTAATTTGTCTGCTCCAGAAGCCTCCTGGGTTGCTTGCCACAGCCTTATTGTCCTTCCAGCAGACGTTAGGGTGATTGAGTACCTAGATGTGCAATTACAAGGTTTCTGGATGTCTAAAGGAAGCTTAATTTATTACCTCTTCTTGATCAGGCAGTCTGTAGCAGGCTTACAACAGTATCACCTGGGTTGGTCTGTCCTCTGGTTCTTAGTCTTAAGGTCTCACCTGGTTCTTCACCTATTCCAAGGTAAAGCTCTGCATTTAGCCACTTCTTTGCATAGATCGTAAACCCTCCTCCTTGCCTTCTCAGCCTGTCTTTCCTGAAAAGCCTGTATCCATTTACAGCAGCATTCCCATCCCATGAGCTATGCCACCATGTCTCTGTAATCCTAATGAGGTCACAGGTCTACAACTGCATGAACTGCTAACTCTTCTTGTTTGCTCCCAGCCTGTGTGCATTTACGTACAGGCACTGAGGTGGGCCTCTAGTCACACTGTTTTCAAAAAAGGAGTGTGATAGCCTTCCCCCACTCATGTCATGTCCCAGACGCTTCCTCAAATTGCTGGCTGCTGGGGGAGAATTTGGAAAAGGGTCATCACATGCTTGTTCCATTTTTGTACTCTTCCCCAAACATCTGCTTTTCATCACTGACCTTGATGTGTACCTAAAGAACTGCCACCAGTAGAAGGAATTACGTCTGTTAAATTCTGATGTCAAGAGTAGGACAGGAACCCAAGTCTCCACAAGAAAGCCAGAAAATATGCTGCAGAAAAACGTTTACCTTTGAGCCTAGTACCTCCACCCGCTCTTGGCAACCATCCGAAACAGGATACTGGGCTACACAGATCCAGTACGACCATGCTCATACTCTTGGGCTTCTGCCCAGACCAGATATGCAAACTGAATTACTTCTTTTGTTCCTTTGCCTTTTAAGATAATACTTGATTTGGAACTGCTGAAATTCTTGCTAGGTGTTTCTCATAATTGTTTTTTAACTCAATCTTTTTGATGCTGAGTAGTCCTCCTATCTTTGCTTGTGTGCTAATTGAGCTATCCTCTAGAAAAACTACGTCGCCAGCAAAACCCAAGTCTCCTAATGTACTGCTGTTGAGCTAGGCAATGTATGTGTTGCAGCAAATCATGTCTTTTTTTCCTAATGAATGAATGACAAAATCAACAGAAAATGTGAAAGAACAGTTACCTATTTGACAGAGTCTATGTTAGACCTTTTAATATGTGCTAACCTTGATTCTACCCTAGGCTGAACACATAATGATTTTTTTTTTTGTATACACAGACTCTCCTTTAGCTCCATGCTCAATTTCATGCCTGCTTTTAGGCTGAAAAAATCTGGTTAACACACGACTTTCTGAATCAAGCCTTGATTGATCATCCTTTTTCTCTGTTTCTTCCATTCAAGACGATATTTTAGGAGATTTGGTATTGTTCATAAAAGCATAATACACACCAAGTGCTGCAAAGACATGGGTAATTTTTTGTATTATTTTGATTGTGATGCTGTCTTTTTGTTGTTCTGCAAACCAGTAAGATCGATGGGCAAACCAAAAGCAAGGGTCAGAACCTCTCCAAACAAGTGTTGATTAAGAAACTATGTGGTGAAAATGCTAACAATATGTCATAAAGCACAGACTTGCAAATGTTTACTAGGGCTAGTAAAAACATAACAGAAAATATTTAATGTATTTTTAAATGTATTTACAGTTTAAAATGTATGGACTTTCGTTGTCAAAGTAATGACTTCTGGAGATAGTCTGAAGGTCTGCATTATTAATAGAAGATGTCCTCAGGTCTGTCTCATTAAATCTTACTCTTTCTTGTATTATTTTGTGCATAGAAACTGGACTGCAAACCCATCCAATTCATTAGTTTTTGGTCCTCCCAAAAATTCTGCTCAGAGCAACAAAGCAAAGGGTCTTCTTATTCCTAAATTTCATACTGTTGAACTTACTCTAGGCATGGGACTTTGCAGAAAGGATGGTGGAAATACTTCATCTGATAAAGAAGAAGCTGCCCTCAGCACCTTTTGCATAGCATGCCCAGGCAGGCCTTTCTAGCAGTTGTACCTCATAAACAACGAGTGGAATAAAGAAAACTGCAGAAATGGGTCCAGAAATACTAGAGCTATCTTGCCCTGCTTACACCATGATCTATAAGCCCTGTAATCCGTACAATGCACGTACTGGCTTCTCATCTCTAACTCTTCCAGTCTACACGTACACACTAATTGCTAATGTAGACACAGCGTCAGTAGTCCCCAATTTACAGGTGCCTTTCTCATCTACCACCTCTTTAAATTTGCAGCTCCGTGTAATCTTCTTTACTCTGTACAGACAAAACATATACTGTACTTGAAGCGATGTTCTCTCATCTTGATCTGAGACTGTCTTAAAACTGAAGCTCTGTACTTAGAATCATTTCAAAACAGCTAAAAACATCTGAGTCTTACACAAGTATGATAAATTTTGGGAAGAGAGAAAAAAAGCCAGGGCATTGAAGGATAGAATAATATGAAAACAAAATAGTTTTAATAAATAGAGATAATTCAAGGTACTGTTGTGAAAATTCAGATGTCACTTGTTTTTGGAAGATCAACACAAATAACCTAAATAAAAATCTTAAAAGCCAGTGGGCAAGTTGTACACTAAGTAGATGAGGAATACCTTAGCTTAATCATTTTGCAGCTCAATAGCAGACTGAGCCTCCTCCGGTGTGTCTTCCTCTGCTGCAGATTGTTTGTATAATGAGAACAATATCTGAGAGGAGATATTTCAGTTTCAGTTCTTTATCCACAGTTTCCAGCCTCTTGACAAATATAAATTGAATACTTTTTCTGTGATAGGGGGAATATTGTATAAGGTATTTCAACCTCATTATTTATTTACTATTTATTTAACTTTTAGTATTTTCACCTCTGAGAATCAAACAGGTTGGCATTCCTCAGGGTCTAGGAAATGGACTTCTAATCAGAGAATTAGAGAATGACTGCAGATGCTGGATGTGAAGGTGATTCTAGTATTCTGTTTGACTGCTGGCCAATGATTTTTGCACTGTATTTTAAGCCAGGGTTTAAGGTCAAGAACAGCCAGTCCACTGGACAGTCCACCAGACAGTAGACACTATTGTGTCTACTGTGGCATTGGTTGAAGGGGAGAAGACAAGAAAGAGTGAGGTGAGTGGGGACAGTAATTTCTGTGACCTCTCTAAGGTGATATGAGAACTTGCTTGAGAAGTTCTCTTTTTTTCTTTCTGGGAGGCCAGCAGAACTGAAATTCCCAGCTAGCATTGGGAAATTTCCACAATGGAAAGAGAACTCTAGAGCTACATGAAGTTTTCGTTTATTCGGTTCCTACCCTTCCTGTCAGCTAAGCAGCATTTAGTGCAACTATTACCAGGATGATATTGAGAAGAAGCATGGAGACAGGGAGAACTGTATTTGGGTCTGAAGAGCAGTTTCTCCCCACCTTGCCTGGGGAGGCAGGACCCTGGGATCAGCAGACAATACTGCCTCAGCTGGTACAGGAAGCTGTTATGGCGGAAAGAGAAGTTCCTTTGGTTACAATTACCTTTTACTTCCATTTTACTTCCATTCCCAAAAGACTTGTCACATATAAGCCTGAACCCTAGGTTGTCTCAATATGAATGGAGCTTTACAGGTTAGCAGGTTTGGGGGAGTGAGCTAGGGGACAATCAAGCTTAAATTCAATAATTGAAGTGTAAAATGAGTTTCATTGGGTTAGAGAACCAAATGAAAAGTAAAACTTAATGAAAATATGAAAAAAAAATTAATATCCAAACCCCTCTCAATCCTGTTGAGATAAGTCTGCACAAGTCTTGCTTACAGCCCAAGTTAACCAGCTATATGTTGGATGTTGGGCAGCTGTGGTTACTGCAGTTCTGTGAAAAGCAGGATATAGTAAACTGGGCTTAACCATAGGCTTACAATACTTTATGGTATCTCCAGCATAAAGGATAAATATAGGAGGTATGTGCATCTGAAAAATACTGTGTGGTTATACCATTAGTCCAACACCCTTACGGAGGTCGAGAGCAGTAACATGTAGTTCAAACAGATTAGACCTTGAGTAACACAAGCCCCAGAAAACCAAGACAGCTGAAATCTATATTTACAAAAATAAAGCCAAGGATGATTGCCTGTCTTAGGTCACGTAACATCTACGCTGATGTTTTGAAGAAAAAATATATAGTGTCAACATTTGCGAATAATGAAGTGGAAGATGATGTAAACATAGTAAAGGGAAGGGAAAATAAATATTACAAATTATCCTTGAGGGAGGGAGGAAGGAAGAGGCAAGGAATCAGAAACATTTGTTCCTTCATGTGCTTATATGAGAGGACATTTTGCTGAAGAATGGACAGTAAATTAGTGAAGAGGTTGCAAAATACGGTCCAGTTAGAATGTTACCATAGAAGAAACAGTGATACAAACTTAAAGTCGTTCTATTACTGCGTGTCAGGGTGCGCACTTGCATTATTTAGTAAATGTGAGGTAGTCTATGCTTCAGTGAAAGAGGTAAATTACATTGCTTAATGATATAAAATGTAAAAATGCAATAATGATATACAAATCAGCCATTTTTACTGTCATGAAGTAAATTATAACCCTTGCTTACCTTGTGGTAACTTATTCCTGAAAAACATTGAAGTAAGCTATTGGAATTTGGGTTATAATTATTGAGATACTACTAAAATGGGAAATTAATGTTTTTCCTCTAAAATTGCGTCACGTTCTACTCTCGTGTGCCGGTCACCCTTGAAGCACTTCATTCTGGGCTTTTCATTGTCAGAAAGATGAAGACAAATTGAATTCTTAACTGTTGCTTAGTATTTCTGTGTTTATGGGGATTTTTCCTTTCTATTTTAATCCTATCACCTGTACACAGAGGAAAAAAGAAATAAACATTTTTGTGACTGGGCAATTTTTTTTATATGTACAGGCAGAGTGACCCTACTGATTTCAGTGGTATTATTTCTGTATTACACCAGCAGAAGTGAGATGAAATTTTATGACAGCACATCTCTGTGCCACTAAAAATAACCTAAAACTGCTTTTTTTGATAAAATCTGTATGTGAACAGTCATAAAGGGATACCTGTCTTCACAGCTGACATTAAAGTGTCATTTCTTTCCAGTCTGACTTGTCCATTCCTCCACAAACTAGCTGGAAATATTTATTTTCCAGAAAAGCGTACGATCTGCCTTTGAGAATGATAAACCTCATGGGGTAGCTCCTTAGTGGTTAGAAGGTTTTTAGAATGTTAATCCTGAGAATCTGAATGTAAGGGAGAGATATGGGAACTATAAACTGAACTCTCATTCACTTTTTGAAGTTTCTGTGTTCTACCTGCTTGAGGAAGCCATGTTTTCAGAAAGCAGCAGGCATTGGCATTTGAAAATTGAAACTGTCATGCAACTACAGCAAAATATCTGTTCCCTGTACTCTGGCAAGAGAAAATAGTAAGGGGTAGAAAACTGTGGGTTTGCGTTTTTTAGCTTGCAGTTTGGTGCATATCACCAACTTTGACCTGAAGTGCCCTTCTTGTCTAACAGTGCTACAATGAGCACAGTTGCATTTAGGGTTTATTCCCATTCAAACTAAAATCAGTGTTGAAACTCAGTAAATTCTTTCAGCATAGGATAAAACTTTCAGACAGACACTGTTTGAATTTGAGTCTTATCTAAGTCAAAGGAGTATAAAATAACTGGTATTAGTTTAAGTAACTTGAGTTACTTAAAAATATATATAAAATAAATATAAATACTGAAAATCATATGTGGATCCTGCTTTTAAAGACAACATACTGTTGATTAGAACACATATGCAGACATATCCATATTTCTGAATTGACTAAAGAAATTCAGGCACAGTCCTAGTATCTAATGACTGTGAAATTAAAAAGTGTTTGCAATGCTAGCAAAGAAAGAAGGGATCCCAGGTGTGACTGGCTATTGTGCTGCTTGCTTTGACTTCTGTCTGAAACATTTATCCACTTGCTTTGTTAGCCTTCATTCATGGTTTATCTCAAGGCCCTTGCTTTTTTTTTTCCCCAATAGCTCTGAATGCAAAAATGAACACCTTCTATTGCAGGGCTGCATCTTCTGCTCTGTGCCATCTGAGAGGTACAAGGACATAATCTCCTCCTTTCTACATAGCAACTATATTAACAGAGTCTCATCTGCCTATTGAAAGCCAGTATCTGCCATGAGAAAGAGTCTTGGTATTTTTAATAATAATAATGACAACAAACTCAACAATCTTAATAACAATAATTATATATAATTAGGAACTCTTCCTTATTTGGCATCACCTGCAGCTCAGTGCCATTGCTATCAATAAACTCCATAGAATTAGTGCTGCCATAATATAAAAGTTGCCACTGAAAAAAACCAGAAGCATCATTTTTTGTTACTCTTAAGTTCTATCCTCGCTGGACTCTGCTTGCATTGTAACATCTGATAAGAACTCAGACCTAAGTGGTGTGGCTACAGGCAAATAAAAGAAAACACAAATATAATTCTGGGAGCTTTCTGTTTGCAATGGCAATGCTTTAAGCTGAAGCACTAAGCTGCACTTATCCCATTTGAATTTTTCTTTTCCAGTCTCTCCTAATAAGGATCACTCATGTGAGCTAAGTATTTCCCTCAGTAACCATCCTTGCATTATTAATAACCAACTCAATTTTGCTTGGTAGAACAAGAGCCTTCCTTTAATATGTAAGGTTTGGTTCAAGTAGCAGTCTTTCACAAATGCATATATAAACAGTATTTTCCACTAATTGGTTTCAAAGTATGTCATCAATCTTCTCACCAAATCCACATGATTTGGAAGCTGTTCTCCTGCTCAGATGCTAAAATTCAGCTAAAAACCTGGACAGACAAGCAGGAGAAAAAGCTGAGACAAAAGAATTGTGTGTTAGCCATGGTACACAGCCCAGACAGCAAGAATGAGGAGACATAAAGTTATCTAATGCTCTTAGAAGAATAAATGTACTACACAGAATCATAGAATTGTTAATGTTGGAAAAGACCTCTGAGATCACCAAGTCCAATCATTAACTTAGCACCACTGTGTTCACCTACATATACAAGAAGCTGAAATCAGTGATGGGGGCCCATGACTCTGGACATAATTTTTCAACTCTTACTCCATTTTGGTGCAAAAAGGTCTAGCACTGGAGCTAATCTCTGAAGGATATGTTTTCATCTTAAATGTTTCTGCTAATTGTTGGATTGTCAAAATGTAGACATATGGGGCATAGAAGTAGGTATTTTGTTTACAAGAGGATCGATTTGGTAGGCAGGACTACAGCAAATATACTTTTTATTCATTTAATACACCTAGACAAATGGTCAGTATCTCTAAAGAGATACTCTATATAGTCAGTGATAGAAAAAACAGGTTGCAGAAAGTCTGTGCTTACTACAGACTGATTTATTCACGTCAGCTCTTAATCATTCTCGGCTTTGTTATCCGTGTGGAAGATGTGACTCTAAATTAAAGTATTGGAGCTGAGATTTTTTTTCTGCACAAGAGTTGGTTCTTTATGATATCAAAGGTGATCTCGATTCCACTGGGCAGCATAATGGGAGCCGTGTGTCTGTCAAGCTATCGTTACCCAGTTGTGTCAGAGAAATTTTCTTCTCTTGAAATTCATTTCCCTCACTGCACAGAGCTAATGTCTTACATGCCAGGGAGACATGATGTATTAACACACCCTTGAGACAGGGTTTTCTTTCAATAACACAAGTGTTCTGTTAAAGGCTTGAAGAGCCACACTAGCAGCTGAAGCATGTGAGGCTGAAAACCCTGGGTAAGAACAATGTCTTCCGCTCCCGGCCATGAGGACTAGCTGTCTGCCCAACCACGTGTGAACCCAGCCTGCCATGGCAGGGGAGGCAGGGAGGATGCCTGCAGGGTGGGTGAGAAGGGGTCTGTGGGGTGCAGCCCTGGAGGGGGTGGCCAAGGGCCACTTCCCTCTGGAAGCCTCTGACGGCTGAGACCGCAGGTGCTTGGGCTGCACAAGCAGCAACATGTGAGGGCGCAGCCTGGAAAGCTTCATTTTCAGCTGACTAACCTCCTTCCTTGGCAAGAAACAACATTTCCTTGTATTTTTTATAAAAAAGAGGGTGAGAGAGAGTGCATGAGAGAGAGAGCTGTTTTCCTCCTCAGCATCTACCCTGAAGGCTGGAGAAGGCTCTAAAACCTGTCTGCATGTATAATGATCTGTTAGGATGAGAGTATTTTCTTTGTGGTGGAAACAAAAAGCTTGATGCTTTTGATCAGGCATTTAAGCGGTGGGGTTTCACCACATTTTTGCTCCTTTTCTGGAGGAAATGCATAGCAAGAATGCCCTCTCTACTCCTTCCTCCCTGCTCCTCCCAGCTCATCTTTGGTCTCTTGGGAAACAGTTAAATCAGTAGTGCCAGCAATCAGCCCACTGTCTTTGTCTATCTAGGATGATCAGTGACAGTTTTTGGTTAAAACTTCAGGATTTAAGATCCTTTTTCCAGCAAATGAGAGGCATTTTGTAATTTGTAACCTAAGAAATCCTCAATCCTCCAAGTCTTTTCCCCTAGTGTGAGAAGGATTTTACTGGGTTTTCGTTCTCTCTCTTAACCAAATGCATAGAACAAATTCAACACCGCTTCTCAGAGGGTTAAATTGGATTTGTCCAGATGGACACTGCTACAGGCTTCTTTTATAGGTGGGATTAATTTTATTAAAATATAATCCTCCCATGCTCACATTATCCTCTTCAGACATTCTCTTGTAATCTTTTGCAAAGTAGCATTAAAACAGTTTCTGGGATTCATTAAGAATTATACTAAAATGCAGACACACCTTCTTAGGGTGCAACAGCTGAGAAAAAGCAAAACTCAGATTTCCTTTATGTGGAGACTCTCTCTGAGCCAAAGAGATAGTAATAAGTAAAATGCATCTGCACCAGTCCCATCAACATGATGATCACAGGGACACAAAGTTATTCTGTGATCATTCAACTGCTTTCCTTTTGGGACAGAGGTACAGTTTATTTGTTGCCTCCCCATCCTGGAAATCAACACAATGTTGCTCTGCTGTCTTGCTTTGAAGGAAGGTCTACAGAGGCTTCTGTGATTTTCCATTTCACCCGCATGCAGCACAAGGCCTATGCACCACTTAAATCCTCATCAAAATAGGGCTTAGGTAATACCCTTGGCAGAAGGGCAAGTTCCACCCACATTCCTCTGTGCTCATCTGGGCTGGAGAATCAGAACTGGAAAGCTGCATGTGTGTGGTTTTTTCTACCACTTGGAACTAAAGACTTACTGTGCACCTATTTCAGCTTTGTTTCTGGCTGTGCTTTCTGTAAAGCCAAAAACTATGCCAGTAAAATCTGTTTATGTTATAAATTTAGAATTCCAAGATTGAGTTGAAAGAATAAAAATAAGACATCTTTGCCATTCATTAATCCTTTACTGAGAATAAGTAGAGAGAGAATTCTCAATTACATTATTTGCCCCAAAAGAGATTCTCAAGTTTCCAAAGCCCTGTCAGTCAGTTATGAAACACGTGCATGTTGCAAAAAGTTAAGTAAATCTCCTCTGACTGGTTTCCTGATTTCTGGTGAAGCCCTACAGTATATGTACTTTACTATTAATGATAGCATGTTAAAGTCCACCTATAAGTGCAAAATAAAGGAGAATTAAATGTATACAGTACAGAAAAAGGCAAAGGCCTGCTGAAAAGCCAGATAGAGAAGAACATAAGAACAAAGAGAAAAGCAACATGTTTGGAATGATTTCATTTTTAAACTAAAACACAAAATCTTTGCAATAATATTATGCATTTCAACATACATTAAGCCCTGAAGAAAATAACATACTTGATCTATTTTTGTAAAAATTTTATTGCCTAATGTTGTAGTGCTTCTAATACTGATGCATCACTGATGTGGAAGACAGAAACACATTTTCAGTCAAAAAAAAAAATGTAGCCACAGGTACCTAGGAGATCTGAGGAAAAGCTGGAAAAATAGATACTGGAAAGAGGAAATGTAAAAAAGAGAGGGTGCAGCAGCAGTGCCTGAACACAAAGATAGAAAGATTCATAGGATAGGTTCTCTTCTTTTTTTATCCTGTCACAGATTAAGGCAGGTTTTCAAAACTCTCATAATGTTGCATTATCAATTTTGCAATTATATCATAGCAAGTTCTCACTTAGTTTTAATAAAATGACTTTGTACTTAGTAGTGGTTGCTTAAGAGATCAGTTCTAAAACTGGAAAGCTCTTCAGTTTTACTGACTTTCTTTAATCTGTCACTTTGGAGAGAGTGAATTCATAAGAGTCTCCTACATTATCCTATCTACCAGTATTTGCTTACCTAAATTTTCATCTATCCCATGTGAATTCAGACTCAGGCCTTAACATACTACAAGCAATTTGTTAGCACTTCTGGTCTTGGACAGGTCCATGCTAATGTTGGAAATTAATATCTGCTCCATCTTCCTTCCATAGTAAATATTACATTTATAAAACAAGAGTCAGAATCTTTGTGACACTCCTCTTGATTGAAACATAAACCTACTCATTGTCTCTAGTATCAGCTGTGGATCTGAAGAAATCTGTCCAACCACCTGCTTATCATTCTTGACCAAGGAGATGACCCAGACTGAAGCTACTACTGCAATGGATCAGCCTATCCCGCTTTCACTTGCATTATATAACACACACACACACACATATATATATACACATATGTGTATATACATATAACACATATATATTTATATCAGATAAGATCATGTGACACAGTTCAGCCTCCTTCATACAAGGACCAAAGCAATCTGGTAGGTGCATTGCATGATGTTATCTTGGCAAGATGGAGCTGAAATTCCCTAGCATGCCCAGCTCCTGGCAACTCCAGCCAAGAGAATCTTGGGTTGCCACAGCTACACTCTTACTAGAATCTCAGCTAACTAATTTAAAATCAGTCCCAGCGATTCTCAGCTGTTTTGCTTTATCTCTTCACATTCTAGAAATAATAGTGAACCTGTAATACAGCAGAAAAGACAGCTGCCTTTAGAATATTCTCTCTGCTGGTTGGGTTACATTTACATTGTTACACTGAATTCCCTGTGCACTGTTTTCATTAAGCCACATTGCCACCATATGACTGCACCTGAACTTTTTTGTATGTAGATGATATTACTCCCCATAGACAAGCCAGTCCGAGCTACTGGTTTGGCGACTGAAGGGCAAGTATTTCCAGGTCAGATGGTATGGCAAAGCTCTGTTACTACTCCTGTGAGCAGAAGCAGAATGGAACTGCATTTCAGGATTCTGACACAAATTTAAGTTAGTGTTCCTTTGTATACTTAGGTTCTGCCTTGGTTTTGATGAATCAAGAATATTAAACACATTTCTTATAATGCATGCTATATCATCAAAAGGTCCAAAGAGGCTGCCTTTTATTCCAGCAACTGCTACTGCTAAAAACTGTTTCATCCTGATAGCAGAAAGTCTATTTTACCTTTTTGTCTGTTACAAAGGTTTGCCAGATTGCTTGTCACCTCTTTGTATTAGAAAATTACCATCATTATATGGAAAATGCATTTCCATTGTAATGTATTTATATTATATATACACTTTTTTCCCAGTTGTGAGATATATGTGTATATACAAGTATATATATCTGTATTAATATTCTTCCTACAAAATATATATCTAAATAATCTGATAATGTACAAGAAAATTCTCCCATATCTTACTTTACACTCTCACTACAAAACCACTACCTCCCATAACATCCAGCAATACTTTGCCTTTGTCTTGCACAGTTCTCTACACATAGCACTTCAGTGAGAACTAACCCACCAGCTTGGCAAGGAGATGAATGTACTGTGGGGAGTTCTAAGCTGTTTGCATGCAGGCTGTCAAAAATGATTGACTTTGGACAAGATCTAAAGTTACTGGAGGGAGAAAGGGAGGAAGAAACTAAGGATTGATAGATGGTGCAATTGCATATAAGAAAATCTTAGAAAACAGGACTAAAAACAAGGCTAGGGGAATGAAATATAAACCACTCAATGAAAGCTGTAGGAGAGAGCTGGGCAGAAACATCAAGGCAAATGATAAGACGTTAAACATTATCATAAGTGGAGAACTTGCACTGCAGGTTATTCTGCTGGTGTTTAACTCTCAGCTGTTAGAGGATAAGGGATGAACAGATAGGGCTTTAGAAATAAAAATTGCATTTTCACATCTCTGCTGGTAAGGACATGGGGGATGTTTCTGGATTGCTGTTATATCTTTAAAGGTAATCACAACATGGCATTAAAGGTAGTGATTTCTAGCAATCCTGTTCATCAGCATAACTAAAGGAAGTTGGAAAAAAGGAACTCCTCAGAAGCAATGCTATTCACACTGCAACTGGAAAATAATTAGAGAAAAAAAGCAAATTCCTCTCCTCTCCTCTCCTCTCCTCTCCCCATGTGAAGTGTGTAACATTTACTCCAAGTAAATGGCAGGGAGACAAATACCATGACTTTAGATCCAGTGATGGCTGGCTCTTTCTGTCCATACTTCCTTCACCATCTTGATATGATGGTGACTTGTACTGAGTTTGAGGGATTCCTGATGGTGATAGAACCAGCATCCGGCAACAGAGATGTGCTTCCTGTGGGAGCAGAGGCTGACTGGTTAGAGGAAGCTAAAAGACTTCACTGTTAATAGTTGTGAGACAGAAATATGATTTTCTCAGAGCTCGTCTATTGAGTTGGAGGACCAGGCAGCAATAATGGTGGGACACATCACAAAACACATGAGTTTTCAGTGGGCTCAACTAAGAGGGGAGAAAACTGGCTAAGACTAGGAGAATAACAGGATATTTTGCTGGAAGATTAGCTGTGGGATTAGGAGAAAAGGTTTGCACTGGAGAGTCTTTTACTGGAGGCTGAGGTGCAAAGAATTTTATGAATGGCAAGTAGGTAGAATAATGCGGTCTTCAAGATTGGACTGCCAGGAAAGACAGTCCTGATCTGAAAAGACTAAGAGCTGCTGTTTTGAACAGCCATTTCCTTAGCAATCATAAGTATTTTGGGGTTACTTACTTTGGGGAAATGACAACTGAACAGCTTGAAGCAATATCATCTCATTTCACAAATAAACAGGTTCAGGGAAAGACACAAGATGGTTTGGTTGGTTCATTCTTGACGTCGGAATCTGACTGCAGACAAAAAAAGAAGAGTTTTCAGAATTAAGGGACTAGCCTATAATGATAGTGACTTGGATTCAATTCACCAGTTTCAGCCATTCACACTGTTCTATCACAGCCTGTGGGTGACTTAAAGTGTTCAACTTCTCTACATCTTCATTCCTAATGCAACACAACAATGAGAGTCAATGTAATTTCTTTAGATCTTCATTCCTAATGCAACTTAACAATGCTGCTGTCAAAACAGCTGCTTCATTCGTGTTGTGAGGTGATGAGAAAAACCAATAAAACATGCAATGTAAATTCCAAGGGAAGCGATGACCAATGGACACGAAACCACATAAAGCTCTAAACAGTTTCATTTATGACTGGCCTGGTGCTGAATATACACTAGCTCACAAAAATAAATTTATTTAAAATAATGCAATAGCTTTACCAGAATTTCTAAATTCAATTATTATTGCATTGTTCCACAGCTTGGAAGACCCCTGTCAGATACTGTAATTGAGACATTATTTCACTGCCATTAGAATAAGCTGTAGTTGAAGTGTCTCATGTTAAAATATTTTGCTTGTATTCCTGCTGAAACATAGAGAATTGGGCTCCTGTCTTGATGTTGCTGGATTCTTTCCTACCATTTAGTGTATTTTCAAAGAATTTAAAAATAATCATAGAATCATAGAATCATAGAATTGTTTGGGTTGGAAAGGTGCTTAAAGATCATCTAGTTCCAACCGCCCTGCCGTGGGCAGGGACACCTTCCACTAGACCAGGTTGCTCAAAGACCCATCCAATCTGGGCTTAACACTTCCAAGGATAAGGCATCCATGGACAACCTGGACAACCTGTTCCAGTGCCTTACCACTCTCACAGCAAAAAATTTCTTCTTAATACCTAATCTAAATCTCTCTTCTTTCAATTTAAAGCCATTCCACCTTATCTTGTTACTACATGTCCTTGAAAAAAGTCCCTCTCCAGCTTTCTTGTAAGACACTTTTGCACTGAAATGCTGCTCTAAGATCTCCCTGGAGCCTTCTCTTCTCCAGGCTGAGCAACTCCAACTCTCTCAGTCCATCTTCACAGGAGATGTGCTCCATCCCTCCGATCATCTTTGTGGCCCTCCTCTGAACTCGCTCCAACAGGTCCATGTCTTTCCTGTGCTGGGAACCTTAGAGCTGGATGCAGCACTCCAGGTGGGCTCTCACCAGAGCAGAGTAGAGGGGCAGAATCACCTCCCTCATCCTGCTGGCCGTGCTGCTTTGCCGCAGCCCAGGATACATTTTTCTTTCTGGGCTGCAAGCGCGCATTGCTGGCTCATGTTGAGCTTCTCATCAACCAACACCCCCAATAATCATCTCCAACACCCAAAGATTACATGTAAAATGTTTAAAATATTATTATGAAACGTTAAGGGCTGTAAAAATAGGAAAAGTCATGGAATTTTAAAAATAGAAAAAGTGCTGGGAAAAAGGACAATAGAGAAAATTAGAGGTACCACTACTGAAATAATCTCTCTCTCCTGGAACTAACAAACAAACTGAGCTGTAAGAATTTGTTTCTTTAGCACTGTAGCTCTTCTATACCCCATCTCTTGTTTAAAGGTTAGAAAATACCTTTTTTGCAGTCCATTAGCTTTCCATTTTCAAGGAGGACAAATTTAGACAAGGTACTTTGTTCTTCTAGTTTAAATGCTAGAAAGTACTCAGTACTTGTGTACATTAAAAAAGCTTCACTGCTTAGATCAAGTCAGTTTAAAACCAATTTAATTGAGAGCAACCCACTACAAGGACACTTTATTTCAGTCAGGTATATGCCAATTCCAAGTGGTTTAAAATAAACTGAAACAACAGGAGATTAAGCTAGCATTTACACAAATGTTGCATTACCTTCATTTAAATTGGAGTGACTTTCTTGGCAGGTTCTCCCTAAAACATTGCTTTCTTTCTCAGGGTAAGCCTGAGTGTAATAAGTAATAGAACTATGTAGTGTAATGAACTGCCACCCTTCAACTGGAGGTTAGTGCCTGTTTAGTTGAAGTGTGATAACTGAACTGAATGCTTTACTGCAAACATGACATAGAAAAGATTAAATGAAAACACATCATGGATGGGGACATGACTTCTACCTGAAGGCTTTCATCTAGTCCTGTTATACAAGAGCAAGGGAACATAAAAAAATTGGGGTTTGGTTTAAAGCTATTGATATTTCATGGGCAATTACTAATAATAAGCTATTCCATAAGCAGAAGAACCAACAAAGTCTGCTCTCTCACACAGCTGTGTCCTATGTGTCCTTTAATAATCAAGGACACAAATCCCAGCTCCATTATGTGACTCTCCTGAGTTGTCCTCCTACATCCCTAGCTTTCTCCTATGTCCCTCTACAGGATGAGAAGAAACAGCATAGGCAGTGACTGAGCTCCGTACGTGTAGATAGCTCAGGTTTGATGTATACAACAGTTGCCATATCAGAAGGACAGGCAGAACATGTAACTCTCGGGATCATGTGCACTGCAGCATCTCCCTGAAGGGGCGGTGAGGAGAGAGTGGGGGTGCTGATTTGGATCTCTCTCAGCTTATTTGACCATTTTCAGGAAATTTTGGTAACTTCAGAACTATAAATACTCTTAGTTTCCTTCTAATTTAGTTTAAACATGATGACTGAGTAAAAAAACAAGTGTGAAATGAAAAACATTTCAGCCTTAGGGAAAGGAATACTTTGCACCAGCTTCACATATATGTTTAGGTGTTCCAATCATTTTGGTACATGTGGATATCATGAAGGTTTTAAAGTTTTTGCAGGTGGGCAGATTGAGGAATGGACACACCATACTTCTTGCCACATAGAACTTGGCTAAGACAGGTCTATGAGGAGAAAATGTAGTTTCATTTCCAGTCTCATACCCTAACCACTGGATAATGCTGGTCTTTGGCATTCATTTCCATGGAGAGATCAATGAGCTTACTTTTCACTGGGGAGATGGAAGGACTGGTCATAGTATTCCCTGTATTTTTATTCTAGTAAGCAACTTAACATGACAAATGGGTTTCCAATTTCCAGTTGTCTTAGCTGCAGCAACAATGGAAGCACTGACCCAAGGATAAAATGCCAAAAAAATTCCCAGTCAAAGAACGAGGCCTTTCTGGGAGACCAAATTTTATATCAATATTTGAATTCATCAGAAGCTGAAAACTTGTTTTTATAAAAAATTTCAAAACATTTCTGGTCTGGTTTAGAAATATTTGAAATGGAGCTATTTTGCCATTTTCTAAGCATTTTTAATTAAAAATCATGGAAAGACTTACCCAAAGTTTTCAAGTCTTGTAAAATCAAATGAACTAATATGTTTCGAAAATGGTTTGGGAATTAAGTTTAAAAATGCCTTTGTGTGTAACTGATTTGTTTATGCATACTGACAAGAAGAGTCTGCAGAGGCAAAATTTTTGACAAACCTTTCTATTATTCTATTAGAAACTCTAATGAGCACTGGATGTAATGGAAGCCACACAAGGAATTTTCCTACTGTTGGCATTAAGTCAACCTGCAATACTCAAGATCTTCGCTGCTTTCAATGCCATTGATTAGGGAGGAGGTTTTGCAGACCTGGCTGTGGTCTGCAAAACCTCACTGGGATGAGCAGTTAAGATGGTTTTGATCATTCCTGATAGAACAGCAGTTACTCCTTTGATTCCTGACCTTTCACCATTCCTATTCAAGAGCGCTTCAGCAAGACTTCTGGGAAAGAATGTGCAATGCCCTGAGCTACAATGCCAGCAATAGGCTGACAGCACCCAGCTCTGTGCCTCAAGGCTGGCTTGTTCCCAGCTGTTCTACTCTCTGTAGGAAATTAGAAGCCTGCTGAATTAAAGGCAGATAGTATGATGGAAAACCTCTGATCCCTATCGGCAAGTTACACAATGTAGACTGGTAGATCTTTTCAGTATATGATAAAATGAATTGTGCTTTCACTGTCACCAAATTAATTCTTGATTTTAGTGCTTGCAGACTACAGGAACTGAAGATGGGTTGCTACTCCTCTCTGTAATACTGGAAAGCAGTCGTGCTGTCAGACTGATTTGACACTCTCTTCTTTTTTTTTTTATTTTTCATGAGAAAATTATCAGCCCAATTAAAAAAGACTTTAATAAGTATGGTGAAAAATTTGCAGGGACTAATTTTCATGGTCTAACATTAGGTTAAAGACACATATACTAAAATAGCAAAGGAAAATAGAACGTAACTTTAAAAATAAAGCCAAATTTCCTGTAAGTAAGAATTCAGTAAACTAAATAAAAATAAATAGTTTCTGAAATAAAACAAAACCAGAACCACTGTCCATGAACTGGGTAGAATTATAGTCTAAGACACTCGTTTTTCTGAATAGTGTGATTGAAATCTATTCCTATATACATAAAGTAATTTATCTTCTCTTTCAAATACTAGTCTTGGTGAGCTGAGGAACATCTAGTATCAGACCCACTGACTTATATTCATTGCCTGCAGAAGTACAGTTGCATCTTTAATCTGTACTTTAGTACGCATTCTAGACAAGCTCAAGGTTTTGCTTTTATTACTTGAAAAAAGCTCTTTACCTTATATTTCCTCTGTGAGAATTTCTAGAAGGTCCATCCTCCCAGTTTGCACATTGTGAGGATAAACAAAGTGCCAGATGATTAGACCTCATGCAAGATGATACACTTGAGTAGACTCAAGTGTTTTTAATAGGGAGTTTGGAGGGAATAGATTTCCCCTCTCCCACCAACACTGTCTAATGGAATGCCTCTTGCCTCATTTCAATTACCAGTGTCAAAGATTTTTGACACACTGCAAATGGGGTGCATCTGCACAGACACTTGTAGTGAGATGAGGTAGTAGCTTGACTCATGCTGCAAAGGGAAGTACACCAAGGCACACTGCTTCTCGTCAGCATGGAGAACTTACGTCATTTTTCAGAGTTGCAGAGCATGTGATGGCATTTGTTTTCCTAGCTGTTTCCTATGACAAACAGAGTGTGGCAGGTGGGAACCGGGAGGTGGGTGGGAAGAATCTCTTTCAGAGTTTTACTCAGAGTCTAGTGCTGGGAGTCTCTGGTTTCCGAACAGGGTGTGCCTTCAGCTGCTGTTTCGCTTGTCGCCAGGAGGGTCAGAGAAGATAAATTAAATGGAAGAGCATTCCAAGCCCTCATTCAGTCTGCGATTGCTAGGTGGCTTTGGTTCTCAGATTGGGTGTCTCCCCTGTTTCTGTGACCCTCAGAAGAGACAAAGAAGATGGATGACATGGCAAAGTGCTGTATAGCTTCAGGGTCTTCCCTATTCTGGTAAAAGATTCCTCAACATCTGAGGAAAAGGCGGGAGTGCCTAATGTGTCAAACTCTGCATTAAAGAAGATAAGAGGATAAAATTTCTTATAAATGTTGTGGGTTTTCCATATGCAGAGACACGTTGGCATGTCATCAGCCTTTGAAGTTAGTCCCAAAATACTGTTATTTAGATAAAGAGTTTAAGGATCTGTCCTCACTGCCTTTCCTGGACTAAAGAAGCGAATTAGCTAAGAAAGGACAGTTACCAGCTCAGTTAGTTGGAGTCTGGTGTTAATAACACCAAGGTTGTCAGTAAAATCCCTCTATGAGCCATTTACTTAAGAGTTGGACTTGGTGATACTTGTGTGTCCCTTCCAACTCAAAATATTCTGTGATAGCGTGCTTGTACTGTTTCTGTGAGTGCTTTAGAGGTGAAGAACATTCAGCTCTGCTACAGCCAGCTGAGGAGAGGAGCAGGAAAGACAGGCTGGGGCATGAAGAGGAAATCCTACTGAAAGGTGGCAGTGGAAGCAGCACGTTCTTTTTCCTCATTCCTGGCGTAAGACACCCAAGGGCACTAGAAAACTGTAGAGCATGGCTTGAAGCTTCCTGGTATTTCAGACCTTCAAAATAATAAGTAGAGAACTGCTAATGGCTAAAAATTAAACTACTGCCCCTGTTCCAAGGGGCAAGTATTTTTTCATGTGTGTGTATGCGTATTTGAAAGTAGATTTAAACACAGGCACATACTGTGGTGTCACTACTGGATTGTTTCATCACAGTTTTAGTCTTTCTTTTTTTAATACTTATAAAAAAATTGTCACATCTAATTGCCAATTTTAAATAAAGACATGATGGTTGAATTGTGAGGACTAGATATTCTGCTGTTCAGATAAATAGTTTATGGGGATAATATCAGGGGACTTGACTTTTCTTCAACCACAGAAATAGGCTAAGAATCCTCTTCTCCCTGCTCCTGCACACTCACCTGTGTTAATATGATTTTTGCTGGAGTTACATTATGCCTCTTGGCAAAAAAAAAAAAAAAAAAAAAAAAGCATTGGTGAACAAAAAATGCTGTTTTTAATTGGAATAAGCTTTAAATCTAGATCACCTTGCAGCTCTAGGAACAGTTACAGTGGCACAGCTGAGGAGCCACAAGGGACTACCCCAGATGGCTCCAGCTGTCCAAAGAAATACTTAGCTGTGCCAAAGTAGGTAAGGACACTCAAATTTATCTTTGGCATCACTTAGTTTACAAGCAATGTCCCACAGTCAGTGGTGGTCCCAAAAGAAGATGAATGAATGGCCAGGAAGGGGATTTCCCCATTTTGGCCGTGGTAGGCACTGCATTAGTTCAAGATATACTGTAAAACTCATCCTTCAGTGTTAAAGAGCGTGTAAAGAGAATTTTTCTGTCAGGGCAGGATTATCTTTTTAATGTGTTTGTAAAGTACCTGAAACAGGAAGGGTGGGGTCTCCCTCTGACAGAAATGGCAAAAAGAATAGAGCACTTCAGGAAATCTCATGCTCAGCAAGAGAAGTTTAATCTCATTAAGGGGACATGAGGATGATACACTGTATAAGCTGATTAACATTTACGCAGAGAACACTACTACTTGTACAAGATTTTGAAAAAGGATGTCTATTTATAGTTGTGAGAAAAAACAGCTTCTATTAAAAGAAACCCCAAACCCAACAATTATAAGTGTAAGAAAAACCATGTTTACTCTATTGCAAAAGAGTTCTCCAGTTATTCAAAATAGAGCTGCCTGTTTGTCTTCACACACTGAATTTTTCTTTCCATGTATTTCTCACAGATTGAGTGGTTTAATAAAGCAGAAAACAAAAAGGTAAACAGTCAAATGACTTCAGACATTCCTAATTGAAACTTACTTTAATGATTCTGAAAGGCTCTGGATTACCAACATAGGAAATTGAATTATTCATCTAAAGAACAAGAACTTTCTGTGCAGTACTGATGACATCTTTTCATCTGATTCTATGAACAGGCCTCCACAAGGAAAAACAGAAAACATTCAGATGAGAAATGTAGTTTTTTACTTCTCTGATATAACAGCAGCTGGCACTTCTCTGTTTATTTTGGGCTGAAGGAACCGAGCTAATGTTCGTAATATCTGCTTACTAGGGTCTGAACTGAAATGACTAGCTTATTTCATATTTGGTTCTAGAACACATTAGATCAACTGAAGTTCCCAAGGGCTCCTGTTACTCACTTATGGTGGGTTTCAGTTGGTGACTTACAATGCAAAGGACCTTGTTCCCATTATTGGCTCTCTTAGTAAATTACAAACCATTGTTTTGCCAAATCAGCATTTGCTTGTGATACTGAAAACTATCCACAGTTGGGATACCCTTGTAATTTTAGACATGAAATCAGCTATAATCTCACACAAATGTGTAATCATATAATCGAGCTGGCTTAGTTTTTTGAAGGTATCTTCAAAGACTTTTTAATGGGCAGTGCTTGTTCTTAGGTAAGTTGTGCACTTCAAAAAGGGGAAGTTAGGGCATGGTCAGACAAGCTCTGACAAATCCTGCATTTGCTTTCTCAGTGTGAGAAATTACTGCCCCCAGCTCTCTGTTCAGTCTTTCTCCTCAAAGCTACCATCCCTACACTAGGTTTTGTAGGGAATTGCCTGAGACATGAAAATCCATTCCCTTTTGCTGACTTAGTTATGTGTGTTTTAACCTCCAGGAAAGATTTGGTGCAGCTTCAGCCAAAGCTGCTATTTTTGTTGTGAAAACAGAGAAATGTGGGTCATATGTGCCTCAGGTTGGTCACTGTGTACAGCAGGGCATCTGGAGAAGGACAAATCAATTAAGACACAGCAAGAGCCGGGGAGACCTTTGCCAGCATCAGCAGAAGTTGTCTCCATTGGCTTCTGTATGTCCACCGTTCTTGCCATGAAGACCTATGCCTACAGTCTGTGTTTAATTTAATTTTTTTTTCTACACAATTCTCTGATATGAAATAGCCTAAAATAGTTCCTGTCCTTTGGCTATTTCCACCAAGTGGAGGTCCCTGTTGCTCTCCCTCACACCCCTTCTAACCCTGCTGGTACATGCAATTCACCTCTGACAGTGTCCTACTTTGATTAAACCGAACGGCCAGAGTTGATACCACCTTTATGATTGTGCTTCAAGGTCCTCATGAAAACATCCAAGCAAGAAGGATTGTAATTAATTGGCAGGGATAATTTGCACATAAATGACTGGGCTTTTGTTCATAACAAATTTGAAGCACAGCACAAGATTTAGGCTAGGTGGACAGGTAAAATAGTCTATTAGGAGTGAGAACTGACACTTAGCCTATTGAAGCACACAAACAATTTAGATAGGTAATAAATGGTTTACCTTAATCAGAAAAAGGCTTGTGAGCCTTTGAGAATGTCCTATTTTGTAGTGAATATATAAAATGTTTTCTAATGGGAGTGAAGTTTACGAGGGGAAAAATATTTCTTCTGGGAAAGGATATTTGTGAGAGGAATTTCAATTGGGGGCATTTCATTAACAGCAGGATCTCTAAACATCCCTTTCTGTTGTGGTTTATTACGCGTGAAGATACTTCTGAATAGAAATAACTGATATATTAATAGGAATATATTATCAATTTGCTGAAATATGTAAATGAAACCTGAAACATGCTCAGTGCTTGTGCTTCAAGCTTGCCTGCTTTCAAATGTTCCATAGGGTCAAATTAACTACTGTGGTTTTCTGTCAATGGCTGGCAGCAGGCATATTGCTCAGTAGATCCAAATATGACATTTTAAATTGTTATTTAATCTATACGGAAAGTAGTGATTGTCACATCTTGATATATTTAGTATGGAGAGATTGATAAAGGTTCACTCTATTACTCTTAGAAAAATAGAATGTTATTGAATCAAGTGAGGCTCATGCAAGGTGTACTATTGCTGCTGTAAATTAGAATTACAACCCATATGGTGACAGGTCCATGGTGGAATTGTCTCTCTAATCTTGGGTTGTCTTTACGAAGCTGCCTTCCTGAAAAGCTATGCATATTATGAAATATTTCTGTTTCTTGCACTTGATGTATGAGTATAGTATGTTCTAGTGCTCTCTGGGAGGCTCTAGAATCCATAAAGCTGTAAAATATATGATGGATTGTAGTCTTATTAGACTGCCCAACACATGTTGAATTCATAAAATGACAATATTGTTTTCTTTTTCAATGTTAACATTTTAGTCTTTTTTTTTAAATTCCAAAATAAAAATCCCCCCAAACCAACCCCCTCAAAAGAAAAATTAATGATGTGACACTTCTCCCCCCTTCTTTTTCTTAGAAAATATATTCTATGCTATTGCACTTCCTGTCTCAGTCTGACAGGTGCTTCTTGTCCTAGAATTATTTATATCCTGTTAACTAATTTAATTCAAGTTTTGCAAGGGATGGACATTTCACAGATATTAAGTTGCTACAAAGTTTATAAAAAGTTTGAACCAAGTAAAATAGAGAGATCCTTGTGATAGAGACCCTTTAAGTCCCTCTGTTGCGGAAAGATGCAATGTGAGTTCAGACTTTGGCAGACTAGACAGGACATACACGTAAGATCAATCTTGAGATCCAAAGAAAATCTCATTTGTATTTGCAGTTCACAGAGCTACCTGTTAGTCGATCAGCCTTTGTTCTCCCTCTTTCCACCAAATGTCTCTCTTTCCTGTGGTGCCTCAAACCAAATAGTGCAATAATAACATCTGGGCAAATCTAATGTTTCACCGCTAAGGAAAGGGACAGTCCTACTCCTTCCTCCTCCCTTCCCATGCCCCTGCTTCTGGGCCCTCCTGTCATGTCCCATCCACTGTGCTATGGGTTCAGTTCACCAATGCTAGAAAAAAAATCATTTGTTTGTCTGGAGTTTCTTCGTGGGTTACCGAGTAGAATTAGTTCAGTACATGTCTTATGAGCCCCAGGGTTCTCCCAAGAGAGTGGTGAATGCATTTTGACAGCAATAGGATAGCATCTGCACAGGAGTTTTTGAATTTCTGTTAATTAATATTAAATCTTGAGTTAATTTGACTTAATTTTCCTAGGAATTTCTGTTTCGCCATGAGACTGATAAAAAAGCAGGCTGCAGTTCATGTGTAGAAAACAGAGGCTTTGTCTATATACAAGAGAGAATACTGTAAATTCAGGAGATGAAAAGTCATACCACAACCACTTAGTACAGGCTTTGACGGAGATGGTGGTCTGGTGCTTAGCAGTGCTACATCAGTGTCCTACCTATTCACATCACTTGCCTGCTGGAAATCACTGCACCCAAAGATGGTCAGAGCAGGAAGGCAGTACAGCTGCCATTTGTTACTCATGACTCTGGCAGGCAGTTGGCTCTGGGCCTGTTCTGAGAGAGGGTTATTACCCTGGAGATGTGTCCTTTTAGATTATGGAAAAGACCTTATTGTGGACGAAAAGCTGGGAATACTATTAATGGAAAGACATTTCTTAGAAATTGAAAGAAAAGAATAAATGAGGATGAACGACTTCCCACAACTAAATGTGAAGCAATCACAATTGTGAAGGCATAATTAAAAAGCCACAGGGTTCTAGCCAATATTTAAACTGATTATAACAGCTGAAAATGATAATGATTCTTCTACAAGAAAACTAAATCTTTCCAGTATTGGTAAAAAATATTTCCATGTGAAACAGTTCAGGCATTGACATATTAGACACTCATAGATTATGCTGTATATTTAGTTAGTGATTGGTTTTGACTTGTATAAAACAGTGATGGTAATCATTTGATGTCTTGGACTTTAAGGATTGCTGAGAGTTTATTACTATTTTTAGCCTGGTTTCTCAATGAAAGAGGTTCCCAGATCCACATGTGTGCATATATCTGTGTCCCTCTCTTCCTCTCAATGTACATCTTGAGTATGTTGACTGATTTCCACTGTCAGAAGGGTGATCTCACAGAAGTTAAGACCTTTTCATGAAAAAAGACAAATATGAAAAGCACTTGCTAGGTGAAAGTATAAGAAAATTAGTTCAGCCACTACTACATCCCTATCCAGAATCCACATATCAGAGAGAAACAGGATTACTTCACCCTTAGGTAATTAGAGATCACACCTTCTTAGACACCAGAAAATCCAACTATGATGCACAAATCTGTGGGAAAAAAGGCTTCTACCGTTTACATAATCAGTTCCTATATTTCCATAAAGACACAAGACCAGGTATTTTGCTTTTCATGCAGCATCTTCTGCAGTATTTGCCTAGTGCAAATTGTGGGTTAACCCCAGAAGGGGGCTAAATCAGAGCCAGTACAGTCTACCGGTAACACCTTATTTTCAATTTGGTAATGAAAATGACCATTCCAGTCACAGCCATTTTTGTAGCTGAAGACTATGTCTAAGTGAAGCAGCATCCAAGTCAGCCACCCCACACTGCAGAGGAACATATGAATGAGTGCCCTATAAAAACACAATTTATACAGAACAAAGGAACCTTTACAGGCTCCAAAGCATGATATGAAAATTGGAGCTATACCAGCTGCCTTGGATTCCAGCACTGCATATTTCTAAACTCCACTTTGTAATTAAGCGGTGTTATCAAGCTAGTATTAAAGAAGATACATTGAAGGTCAGAAGCAAACAAACTGCAGCAGCACAGAGCTCCTGAAAGCTAAATTTCCCTGTCACTGAGCAGTGTGAATTGAATTGTGTTGCTGTGACCAAAATTATTCCCATATTCAAACTAGTTAATTTAACTCTTATTTGGGTATCTCTGTGCTACACCGTTGTTTGCCACATAGACACTCTTGACTGAGTTGGTAGACAATAATAATAGGGTAGTACAACCTATTTCAGATATCCACTCAGTATCTTAGCCTTCCTGGAAGTGCTATTCATTAGAGAGGCTGGAAGAGAAAACTAGTAAGGACTTCTGATCTACAGCAAATCAAGAACTGTTGTGGAACTTTGTGCAAAAAGATTATTATATTCTTTTTAATCTGTAAGGATTCTCTTTTTACTGAGGTGAAATTTTCTTGCAGGAAGCTTATAAAAATTTATCATTTTATATACCTATAAAAAAATATACCACCACTGCTTTGTTTTTTTATGTTTAGAAAAAGCAGAAGCAGCTAAAAAACATTCTCTTTTTATTTGTTGTTCACAACTAGTTTTGGTTTAATACATTTAAAACTTACAAACTGAAGACTTACCCATATACATCTATTAATAAGGTCTATTATAAAGAGCATGTATTGAATTTAATATTGCCTCAATTATGTATTTGCATTTCCTCCATAACTTTTCATTTATAGTAATGCATTTATCGATGAAAGTGTTTTACTGTGTATATGCAAAGCAATTTAAAGCATTTTGTTGTGGTGAAACCAACACAAAACACATTTAGCAGCAGTCAGAATTTACAGAACAGGACACCATAAGAGAGCCAGGTTTATAAGAAGTTCCATATTGTGGAAACATTTCCAAGTACCTAAGACTTGCCTGAAGGCCCAGCCCCTCCTGACATTTGACAGAGGGTTCACATCTCCTTTCTGCCCCATAAGGAGAAGTGTCCAGTCCACTTGGGAACTTGCATCAGCTTAGCTCATTCTAATGAATTTTTATTGGCACAGAAGAAAGAACATCCCAGTGGTTAGCATGGTAGCCACAGTCTACTTCTATGATCTTGAGCAGGCACTCAGAAGCAGAACTGTTAATAAATATAGTAAGCAGGCAGTAGGATTTCAGAGGCACTTAAGAGCCTGTTTGCCATAGAGAGCAATAGAAATTAGGTACCTGATGCTTTAAAAAATCCTGTCTGCGTGTCTATGGCCATGTCTAGACTGCAAAGCAGTTGTACTCCAGGGTTTTACGTCTTGTGTGCTCTAATTTCCTTCCCATGGAAACCAATGCATAGGGTGGGGAGAGAGGGATGCTCCATGAGTCAGATGTGTGCCCTGGCAGCCAGGAGGGCCAACCGTGTCCTGGGGGCCATCAGGCAAAGCATCACCAGCTAGTTGTGGGAGGTAATTGTCCCACTCTGCTGTGCACTGGTGCAGCCTCACCTTGAATATTGTGGCAGTTTTGGGCACCATAATATAAGAAAGATATTAAGCTATTAGAGAGTGTCCAAAGGAGGGCTACAAAGATGGTGAAGGGCTTTGAGGGCAAGCCATATGAGATGTCATTGAGTTCACTTGGTCTGTTCAACCTGGAGAAGAGGAGACTGAAAGGAGACCTCATTGCAGTCTACTCATTGCAACTCCTTGCAGCTTCCTCATGAGGGGAGGAGGAGGGGCAGGTACTGATCCCTTCTCTGTGGTGACCAGTGATGGGACCCGAGGGAATGGCCTGAAGTTGTGTCAGGGGAGGTTTGAGTTGGATGTCAGGGAAAGGTTCTTCACCTAGAGGGTGGTTGAGCACTGGAACAGGCTCCCCAGGGAAGTGGTCACAGCACCAAGCCTGACACAGTTCAAAAAGAGTTTGGACAATGCTCTCAGGCACATGGTATGACTCTTGGGGATAGACCTGTGTAGGGCTAAGGGCTGGCCTCTTCCAACTCAGCACATTCTGTGATTCTGTGACTCAGAGATTGCACTTGGACACAGCTGACATACTAGGAAGCACTCTTGCAAACGTCGCTGCATCTTTAAGTATCTGAACAGTTTTAAGCTTCTAAACAATGTGTCAAATTTGTTAAAAATCAAGCTCTTTATTGCTGTGGGACTTGTTTCCCCATCAGTAAAATAGAGATAATAATTATTTTCTCACATGGCCATTATGAAGATAAACACATCAACCACATTGCAGAACTCAGAAGACAAACAATCAGCAACCAAGAAGCACGTGACTCAGTTGTGCGCAGGGACAGTATTGCCAGCAGTGGAAGAGAGGTTAAGGTAGTGCTAGTCCTCCTACTAAAGCAGCTTTGTGCAGCATGTAAATCCCCATTCACAGTGCAGTAATGATCCTCCCTGTGATGTGAGCAATAGCTACAATCTTCATATTCTTATGTCACTAACAGGCTGCCTCTGACATCTTTTCCACCCCCAATGCCTATATAAATTCTCACCAACAACTGCACATAAACATTTGCACATAAACAAATGGACTTCCATTTTTCCAAAATAACATCCAACTTATGTCCAGTAAGTTCTATGGCTAAGCTCCACTTTTTCACTGAACTTTGGGAGTTATTTATAGTGATAAATGAGGATGATTTTTGAGAATACAGTCTTTATAGAAACTGGTGGTGGACTAGACCAAAGAAGTTTCTTAGAGGAAATTCCCTGCTCTTCTCTCTTCATAGATGATGCCAGAAAGAGCTTGAGCTCCTTGTTGGCTGGTAGGGCAGGATGCATTTGGGATATTTGGTATCATTAATTTTTCCTCCATGAGTCAAAATGTAAACATTTACAGTTGACAGTATTTACTTACATAAAAAGTATTTTTCCAGTTGTATTTCAGCTGTTTCCATGTGTTCACATCGCTTACATTCCAAAAAAACAAGGGAAATTCCAGCACACACACACAAAATTGCATTAAGATGGTGTTAAGGTTGCTGACTCTCATTCCTAAATAACACAAAAACTAAAAGCACAGGAAATCCTGAGCTAAGGCTCTTTTACAAACTTAAGACATAATTTCCTTTTTCATGCATAATACTTCCTTCAGTGCTGGTGGAATCAATTTGTGGCTGGCTGTTCTGGCATTGGGACAATGATGTGGCAGTGGAATACAGCAAATCTGTGCAGACCCATTTAATTTCCACTTATATGTGTGGTATTACCATAAGGCCAAAGCTTTTAAAAGCAAGTAGTGATTTTGAGTACTTAAAGCTGAGATGTCTGAAGCACTTCCACTTTTGGAGATTGCTGCCAGAAGAAAAACTGAAAATCATTTTTAAAAACTGGAAAATCCTACATGGAGTAGGAATCCTGATAAGAGATTAACTTTCAGGTATTGACAGTCACGGTCAAATTGCTTGCTGTATAGAGATTTTAGCAACTTTCTGATCCCTAATAATTCACTTTTCTCAAGGCACCTCATGAAATCCAAGTATCACAATAAATATCATTCTTTCCCTGAAGGGAACTCCTGCTGTGAAAGATAATAGTAAATTGCATTAACACGTTTCCTGTAACCAAAAGCATCTGCATTAGGGGTGCAATCATTAAAAACCCTTCACCTACTGAGGTGCTATCAGTTTTGGGGGGCAGGTTCCATACTTTGAGACCTGCCAGTGAATTGCGGTTGCTGCTGGGAAAGGAAGCAATAAATGTTTAGATGCTGATAGCAACATTCCTCTCTATTTTAGAACAGGAAGTTAACAAGCAACTTGTAGCTGGAACAGCAAGGAGTGTCCCAGTAGTCATTCTGGATTTGGTTACTGCTTGGAACTTGCCCAGCACGGCAAGGACAGTGCTGCAACACATGTGAGAACCACCATCTTGTGTTTTTTCACACTCACTTGACAAAAAAAACCCCAAACCCCAGCCTACTTTGGCCTTGCATTGGCACCTGATAGCAGAGCTATGAAAGAAACCCATCACTTCGGCATCTTGAGATGTTTTAAAATATATTTAGCTCTGTCTTCCAGTCTCAAATAGCACTAAATTGTCAAGGCTTTCCTTAACAATAAAAACTCATTTATAAAATGGCAAAACCAAACCTAACTAACTAGATGTCAGTAAAAATGATATATGCACTTGAAGCCTTCTGTACACTCAGAGTAATAACTGTCATAATGAATGATCCATAGTGAAGTAATTTTGATTTTATATTGCAGCTAAAATGATGCAGCAATGCAGATGAAGGAGTGGAAGAAGTCCTGTACCCCAGTCAGACTGCAGCCATGTACTCACACCACTCTACTTCCTGCATATCCTACCTGACAAAAAAGTAGCTGCAAGGTGAGTTCATTCAACTGGCTGATCCAGTGGAAAACTAACTCCAAAACAAAAGGAATATTTCCTTGCTGGATCAGTCAGCCTCATCAGGTCCCACTGAGGCTGCATGATTTACATCTAGTAACAGTGGCTGGGGAAGAAAAGTGCAAAGCAAGACCATGTTTTCCAGGAGCTGCCATCAATACAGTCCCTCATCTATAGCATGAAAACTGCCCCCCAAAGTAGCTGGAGAGAATGGTGCAGTTTGGTGTAAGGACAGCTGGCAACCTGCTCTCTATGCACAAACGAAAGCAGTGGAGCACAAGGCAAACAGAATACAGTACCACCACACCCTTATCTGTCATGCTGAAAGCAGACTGTGGCAGACTGCTGAGAAGAGCTACTCTCAGGCTGGGAGGCCTTAATTAAGTCAGCAGCAGGATACAGCTACAAGAAGGTCTAAACACCCGAGGGATTTAAAAATAGGCACTGTCACTTCACGTTGTCACAAGAAGCACATTTCAAATTAGGATGGAATTCAGAAAAGCAGTGTCAGGAGCCATCTTGTCCCATCCTGTTCATGAGTTGACTAACTACATTTCACAGAAGTGTCAAAATGCCTGTCATGTGTAGTTCCATTTATCATAGACATTTTTACTTACATGTGGAAGAGACATCTGTAGTGATGCTCTCCTTTGACAAAAAAATGAGGAAGCCATTTTCACCTATGTCATCACAGGTTAGTTACTTGTCCTAGACAGCCATTACAGGCCACATCAAGAAATAGTCACCTCAAGTGTCATTCTTTTTCCTTACTTTGCACATCTACATTAGATGAAGAGTATTGTGCTCTACAAGATGCTTACTTCTTTCCTTTGACAGCAAAAGGGACTTAGGGGGATTAGCTCAGGTGCAGGTGTTTGTTTCTGACAGGAAAAGTTAAGAGATTCATTCTCATCTGAGGAGCTGTCAGCTTCTGTCCAGCTGTAGATGATGACATATAAGGTACTATGATCCAAATATTCAGTAGCAAAGGTAGTGAGACTCAGAATTATTTGGTTATGCTACTTCTGTCAGCCTGTTCCCTTAGAGGCTTTACCTAGTTAACCTCATATCAATCTCAATGTGTCAAGACAAAGCCACAGAAAATTCATATCTGCCTTAACTCAGCACTGTAAAGGAAGAGAAGGACTACATTTTCTGGATTTCGGTAACAAAATTTTGGTAATTAAGGATCAGAGCAACTAATTTCAGTAGCCTTTCTGCAGCTGCTTTGTTCAATTTAGCTCTAGAAGTCTGAAGAAGCTGAATGTCTATTGGTTTCCTAGGCATCTTTGTGCATCTCATTGTCAGGGAAATGTTACCCTAACATTTACATGTAATAGCCTCTCATTTAATTTAAATCTGCACATTCCTCTTATAGCTTCCTTTATAGCAATAAACAATCTTTCCCCTCTCTTGGTACTTAGATACTCCAAAGATTTTTATGCCATTAGTATACAATGCTTGGTACTCAGTGATTCACGGGTATCTGTGTGGATCTCTTAGCTTTTCCTTGCAAGACAAGCCAACATTCCGCAAAAATACTACTTTGAAAAAGCTCCACTAAAAGAAATTAGCTGAAATTAATCCAATTTGAAAAAAAATTTCTTTTTAATTTACAATCATAGACTCTTTGACCTATGTGAAATTTTAATACTCCTGGAGCTTTTGCAGTCTGTCTGGATTTAGAATCCTTTCTTTGTACCAGCCAAAGGAGAAAAGCTCAGGTGCTGCTTCAGATTTGCCCTGTGCTGAGCCTTCAACACAGTTCCTCCATTTTCAAGTGTATGAAATATACACTATAACTCCGTTGTTTTTTTTAAAGCAGTATGAAAAAATACAGAATTCAAACACAGTTGATAAGTCAATGGAAAAAAAAAGGCTCAAATACACAAGAGACTTGCTTCATCTTGACAAGCAGAAGGTGTGCATCAGCTGAGCACTCAGTATCCAGAGTCTTAGACCATAATAAATGAAATGGAAAAGGCACTAGCAATGGCATGGGGCTCTGAGTCCAAAGTCTTGACAACCAGCAGAATGTTTGGTAATCATCTTGAAGTCTCTGCTTTTGGTTTATATTCAAAATATAGTTCGTATGACATGTAAGTGAAGTGAATTGCCCTTACAGTTACAGAAAAGGACTTCAATATATTGCAAAAATACCTCCAAAGCTCATTTCAAGCTTCATTTCTGGAAGAGAAATCACCACTTTTCCCCCAGACCTTTTTCAATCTCACAACTTTTGAATCGCTTTCTCAGTTTCATGAAACCTGGTTCAGGATCTCTGAATGGCTGGAGTTATCCATATGTCAATAATTGAAGCTATTTTATCATAATTAAAATAATGTCCTTTTTAATGAAAAAAATGCTTTCAAAAGTAGTCTCATTGTCCCCTCCTACAACAACTCTGGTATGAAACTTGACACTGCAATGACAGCAAAGCCATGAGCTTTTCTCTGTTGACTATAAAAAGGATTTTTGCTCCAAATTTTAATGGACATTATATTATAGACAGGCCTGGATGCACACATGCCTAGCAAGGTTGTCCAACATTTCCCATTATGTTTTCAGTTATTTGTAACTTTGCCAAAGTTTAATTATTTACGCTGAAATTTTCCACACTGAGCATCTGCCTCAGGCTGAATTTGGTGGGTTTTTTTGAAACAAATAACCCAGTCATTTCTGAGATCAAGAATAAGGGAAAATACATTTTTTTCTTTTTTCCTTCTTCTTCTTCTTTTTTTTTGGTTTTTTTTTTTTTTTTTTTTTAAATACAACAGAATTCTGATGAATTTTTTTAGGGCTACTACCACTTGTAGAATGGGCTTAAAATTGGATGGAGGCTTGCCTTTATTTCAAGAATGTGCCTATCTCCATCTCTAAATAGAATTTGTTAGATTTGGCTAAACTCTAGTCCTTTGGGGAAAAAGAACTAATAAAAAAAAAAGCAGTTCACACGTGCTCAGCACAGAAGTTTCAGGTGTCAGCAGTTGCATTTCTCAAAGATTCTGTAATTATAGAACATGTTCCAGACTGAGGCTGAGCAGGATTTTCCTTGCAACCACAGCTCCATGTCATACTGGGCTACAGTCCAAATCAGAGCGCAGAAGCTCTATTTCTTCCACCTACTCCAAACAGGAAGTGAGAAGGAGGAAGCTGCACTATTCAAAAGCAGAGCTTGCAAAAAGCTGATCTGCCTGGAGGTGAGGAGCAGACAGGAACCAGGCTACCAAAACACAGAGGCAGAGTGAAAGAAGAGGGAACCAAGACATTTATGGTGATAGAGACAGTAAATGGCACGTGGAAAAGGAGCTGAAGAAATCAGAGCCAGCAAGAATGAAAACGTCAAGAAGTGGAGAAAACAGTTGTTCAAACGGCAACTGTGAGAATGACTGAAGGATCCACTCAGTCTGGATGAGCTGCTGGGCATCAGTCTACAGAGAAATCTATGGTGGAGAAAGAAAAGGGATCAGAAGAGACAGTACATACAAGCTAGAAAGGAAAGGAACTAGTGGAAGGAACTGAAATGCGCTGAGAAATGGAAATGGAGTTGGAATGAGGACTGAGATTAACAAGAAAATAAGACTGAGGCAGTGACTGGTAAAGCCAGAAGTGGTTATGTTTTGCAAGAATAAATTCAAGCATCTGTGTCCTCTGGATGAGCATTCAATCTGGATCTTGCAGTGGAGCTCAAGAGCCTTGACTTCAACAATCCAGTCACTGTTCAAAAATAGTTTAGAAACTATCCAATAAAATGTTCTATAATTTTTTTGTTCCTCAGATAGGCCAGAAAATACTATTCCTAGTTATTCCATTAGTTTAAATGTCAGGAGACTATGCAGGGCATCTGCATTTTCCCAACCCATTGATAAAATCTGCACATTCAGGCATGACAGCTCGAACATGTGGGAGGGTTTTTTTTCTAGTTTGGGACAAAAAAGAGAAACATCTACACATAGAAAAGGAAGATAGAACATTTTTGAGACTTTAAATCAAATGTTCAGAGGTTAGAAAATAGAAAAACTAAAGCTATAGAATCATGGAGACTGTATGTTGGCTCCTTTGTGTTTAGGTAGACACATTTCTCAATCGCATGTTTAATTTATTTTACCATGGCACTGTACACCTTCTCTCTCAAAATCCCTGTGTAATTCTTAGCAATTCATCTACATGGAAAGCTTTTCATGTGTGGTGCTTCTTTTACTAGGTGCCTCATTCACCTGGGTTACTATGATCTGGCTTACGGAAGTGTTGCACACTTGAAATATCAACAGAAATTACAACTGGAATGAATAGATTGCTCAAGATCACACACCTTGAAGTGAACACCCTAAACTACAGGATAGTTTTAACCTCATCTCTGCAAAAAGCAGGAGTAGCAATATCATTTTTACTAATAAAGGTGTACCGTAAAAATATACATACTCATATTTGTGAGGATCTCAGGGATTACAGTGATGAGAACCACTGAGAAGATCAAGTGGACATTAACCATTCTTTTGTTAGATAAGATTTTAATACTGTGAAATAAAAAAGGCAGATGGACTCAAACTGAACAAGGATAAGAAAGCAAAAAATCAGATATATTTTAAAAACTACTTGTCACCCCTGAGTGCTGACTGAGGCTGAGATCGTGAAGAAAAAACCCTATGTGTAACTAAAGGCAGATGACTAAAGTTTGCATACAACCTGACTTCTAGCATTTCCTACCTTTTGATTACTTGACTTTGCAGCTTTAATGACATTCTTAAAGCCTATAATTTAATAAGTTTTACACAAACATACATATCCTTAAGAATCCTGCGTATTATAATTGCCAGTATCACCCAAACCCCAAGATGGCATTATAGTTTTGTTTTACAAATATGCTTGAAAACAAACATACTTTTGTTTTTAATGCTATATGCAGTTAAAATCCTTCAAACCCTTTCTCTCTTCCCTTCTTTCTGTTTCCACCTCTCTCTTCATTCTTTACAAATGCCTTCTTTCTTCTAAAACTGCAGGACTAGCTCTGGCTCAAACAGCTGCAGAAACAGCTTGGCTTCAGACATTTACCACAGCAGATTTGCTTAATCAAACAACCATCAGAGCAGCTTTGTTCCAAGCAGTTGCCAAAAGCCTGTCATGCTACAACTTCAAAAAGCTGCTCCAGCAGCTTTGCTGCACACCAGAGATGCTCATCATGCGTGGAGGTGACATCATACATTTCTAAGTAGGAAATCCAGTGATATCAATGTTCAGTATATTTCTTGGTACGCTTTTATCCACCTAATTAAGGTATTTGTAGTAATGAATGTCATACTTAAGAGTCCATGGCCACTTTTTCTAGTTCGTATCTTTTACAAAGAAGGTGTTACTTTGTCCTAGATGCTTTCCATGGTTGGCCTCTGTCCAAACATGAATTATTGCAGAGTTTGAAGAAAACTCTTTCAGCAACTTTCAATAGGCTATTGAAACCACAAAACCACCAGAATAAAAGACTAGGAAGCATGCTGTTTGGTCATCAAGTTCCAGCCATCACTAATGACTACCACATTTTTGCAGTTTCAGTAGATTTTTTTTGTTTCACCTGTATTAAATGAATAGTGAGAGCAACTCTATGATCTCCTGAGGCAAACTTACTCCAGAGTGTCAGTACCCCTAACTTCAGCAAGTTTTTCCCAACAACTAAGCCAATACTTTTTTCCTGCAATTCAAGTCCACTACTCCTTGTCACACAAGAAGTCTTGTCTCCATGGACCGGTAGAACATCAAACACTTCTGTCTAAAACACTTCTCTCTAAAAATCTTCTTTCAGGTACGCAACAGCAGTTCTTTCAGTCTAGGCTCATTGAATGTGGTTTTCTTTGCCTTGCAATTATTGTCACTGCTCTTCTCTGCATTGCCTTGACTAGTCCACTCCTTTATTGAAGGGCAATGCCCAGAGCTGGACACTGTGGTCCATCTGAGACCTTGCCAGCTATGAGAAGAGTGGAAGGATTGCTCTCTGTGGTTTGTAGGCAGTGTTCTTATTAAGAAGACTCTGCACATAATTAGAGTCAGAGAGGATAAGTACTGTATTGTAAATGTCACAGTCACTTAGATGGCACTCGGGAATACTCAGTAAATATGCAGAGATATATTATTAGGTCAGCTAATATTAAATTGTGAACATAGAAAAACTTCTGGTAAATATAAATATTTGTAGCTTTCAAAAAATGTACACGCCAGTTACTCACAGTGGCACAACTACCTGAGAAATGAAGCACTGATATGCCCTTTTGAACCAATGTATTTTGGAAGTTTGGAAATAACAGCTAAACCAATAGCAGTTAAATGTTCAGTTTAATTCAAACAGATCTGTGTTAACTTTGTTAAAACTCATGATTTCTCGTTTTTCTGTCATGTTTTTTGCAAATTATATACAATACTTATTATTCATGGCAGGTGTCATGTTTGGGCATATCTGTCATGCTGGGCAATTTCTGTCATGCTTCTTTCTTCTAGATAGTCTTTATTGTGTATGCTTAGCTGTTCATATTCATGTTTGAGGATAGGATAAGATACAGTTTAGTTACTATATCCACTGGGAGATGCAATTTTTTATTTATAAGACTGGTAAACTCTCCCTTGAAAGTTATAGAGCTTTTTCTAACAGTCATTCAACTAGAGCAAGTCATTTGGTAGCACCACTTTTTGAGTGCAAAATACCATCCAGAAATGGATAGCACTTCTGTTTATTCCAAATTTTCTTTCTGCTTGCTCTTTTCTTTCATTTTTGCTTGTTCCTTTCTTTATTTAGAATATGCTCTTGGCAGAAAATTCTCTTCAAGTCTCTATTTTTCACTTCATGTGTGGATGATCACATTTCTGTGTGTTTTGTGTTTCACTTGGAAACCTTAACCATTTTGGAATGAGGGGTCATAGGACCACAGAACCATAGAATCGTCAAGGTTGGAAGAGACCTACAAGATCATGAAGTCCAGCCATCAACTCAGCGCTACCACTATAACCCCTAAACCACTAAACCATATCAGTGAGTTATAAACAAAGCTTTAGATCAATGGATAAATCAATCTTTCAGTGGGATTAAATCTGCAGGAATCACTGTCAGTGTGTATGTCTGGTAATCTTTATATCAGCAGTAGTGAGTAATTTGAATAGAAATAAATCAAATGGAATTTAACTGAGATGTAATTATGGAAATTGGATTATATAGTGACAGATTGGATTTGCAACCTGAAAAAGCATATTTAAATACAGCTACTATGGAACAGTTAGGTGGCTAGGAGTCTGCCTGGTCTGCAGTTCACGGTTCGTGGGTTCTAGCCCATCTTGTCTGCCAAAGTCAGTGTTTTGATCTTCTGCAGTTTTTCCACACCAGCTGATTCCCAGAAGATATATTCCTTGCCAAAATATCACATCTGTGGAGTTCAGTTATAAAAGAACTGTGTCAAGCTGACATCTGAGAATACTGAAAAATGGAGGGTATCCTCCAGGTAAAGTGCCTTCTTTTGACAAGCTGCCTTTTACCTGCTTTTTGGTCCCTGAGAATTTGAAGATTAGTGTTTATGCTCAGATAAAGACATTTTTTATTTTTCCTTAGAAAAACTCAAGTCTGGTGCCTTTTCTGTCAGCATGATTCTCCCTTTAAGGACATAATGTCTGATTTCAAATTCCCAACAATGCACCTCTCCCAACAGCAACAGTAATCCCAAAATCTGTCTCTTTGTGATTCCACTCATGTTGGCTCCAGCCCTCTGAGCCAGCCGCTACCTGTTGTGGTTGCAAAGGACCAGCAGCAGGGTTTCTGACTGACATGCTAATAGTACAGCAGACTCATACTAACAGAGCAATTCAGGATATCTGTGAGCTGGTCTCAAAGAACAATGAGCTGGGGACTACAGAAGACTAACAAGCATAGGGGAAGGCGATAGGACTGGGTCTGCCTGAGCTGCCTTTCTAGGAAACACCTCTCTCGGCAAAATGACTTACGGAGAAAATCTGTGGATTTTCAGGCTCTAAGTGACAGAAATAAGAAAATGAACCTAAATAAATGGTCCAAAGGTTTTGTTTCCTCTCAGTTTTACTTTTATAATTTAACACTGCCTATTCTGAATGCATATGGCCCTTGTACGTCTTCTACGGGTTTTTTTATGCAATGTGGATACTATGAGCTAGACCCCTGTGGAACAGAGGCAGCTACACATTCTATGTTTTAGAATCTGACTTTCAGGTGTTGTATACCAGCCCTGAGTTAGATGCCTACAATGCTGAAAGACCCAGAGCACTCTGGGTAGAAAACCAACAGAGTAAGAGTATGGAGACCAATCTCTCTGAAGGATTTAAGAGCTTAATCTCAGGCTATAGCAAAAAGCTTCTTTCTCTTGATGTTTACTAACCACCTCGAATGCATGGTTGGGCTCACACTTTTCAAAATGGGGCCTAGCCAGGAGCTCAGTTTTATCCAATAGCTGTGATTATTTTGAGGACGGATAAAGAGCCATAATTCCTCTTGTTGAAGCTGTTTTACTTCCCTGAGAATAATTAAATATTCATTAGGCAAAAGAGAGCAATACTTTATTGCCTAGCATTCGAGGCACTCAGCTACAAGAGAAGAGGCCTTAGTGCCTGCGTCGATGAAATTTTAAGTATCCCATATTAAGTAATCATGAGAGCAGGGACTGGGATTCAGTCCTCTCTTTACTTAGATGAGAGAGCTAACCACTAAGCTATACTGTCACACCAGTTTTTATATTCCTTTGGTTTCTTCCCTGCACTTTCTCTGTTCTAGTAAATATTTTGCTAAGCTGTGCACATTGGAAAAGTATAGAAAAAATGGATGTTGAATGCCTTTGCTCTGGAAAGCAGATTACTCTGCAAGCTAAAATGATCTTGGAAGGTGGGAAATACCTATTCAAAAGAGAGGCATGAACGAAAGACATAGTGTCTTCTATCTTCTATGTCTCAGATGAACTCTTTAGCTGATAAATAAAAAGACAGGAAGAGGGGTGAGAGATCCCCAGCTGTGTTTCCTATATGGCCCAATCCAATATGTCTGTACTCAGAGTGTTTTCTGGACTGGATTTTTGATGCAAGCTGAGGGATGGATGATCTTCCTTGAGAAACACAATGCTCAGACATCAATTCTCCCAGTTCCATTAACTTAGCCACTTAGTAAATATCATTTATGAGAACCTGGGGGCTTAGCTATTTTATATGCCTTCAGGGAAAGAAGCACCCAAGTGAGGACTTTGAATGCCTATATTTGGGATTCAAATACCTAAATATTCCTGGGGATCCACTATATACGCAATATTTGACCATAAATGTCTAGAAGGTACACATGAGAATTTGCTTTGCTTGACTTCAATATAATTTATCTTTTAAAGCTATCCATTTTTTGTCAGATTATTTCTGGGAGCCAAAGACTGAATAGCTGTTTTTTATTCAATGACTAGGTAAGAAAATAGCTTGAGGGAAATGATACATTGTCCTGCTTAGTACTTGGAACGTTGACTTAGTAACAGTCATGCAATTTAACTTATTATTATTTTGACATTCCTTGCTAAGCTTTAGTAACATGTATATCAGCTTCCGTAATGGTCTCCCTGCCTAAAAATGTTGGGTTGATGTGATACTGTATTTTATAAAAGAAGAGGCATTTTTCAACTTGAACAGGGTGATTATACAAGGTTGGAACCATTGTAGAAAATCAGTGTACTTCTTTCATCAGTGCTATTTTCATTGGGTTTTGAAAAAACGGATATTATTTTAACAATGAGGTAGCACACATCTAGTGAGTCCGTATCCTGACTCTGTTTTGATTAGAAATAATTTTGGACAGTGCCTAGGACTATCATTCATCTGTCCTTGAGTTTGCACCAATCAGCTCAGTTCTTGTACAAAGAACCCATCATTTAAGTGAGAAAATAGGGCATCAGGGAAATTCACAGATACAAAATAAGCCGAAATAACTGGCTTTATGTGAGTATAAGGATCTGCCTACATGGTTAAGTGGAACCAAAATAACAAAATGGCTCATATATTATACTTACAGTTATGGTAGTTCAGGCCTTCATGAGTGCTATAATTTTAGAACAAGGGTGCCCAATTGTGAAATAACATAGATTTTAGATTTTAGAAGTACATTTTTTAGAAATAGAGCAGCATTTTTCTAAATAAAAGCACTCACAGACAGTCGAAGTCCTGCATTTAGACAAAGCCAAATTAATTTCCTGTATGTTTGGCATTAGCTGTTTATGGGATGTTTAACAGACACATTGAGCACAGTAATAAAAAAAGGCTGCTCCTGAAAGCTTTCCGGCTGTCCTCTGCCTTTGGACTGGCAGTGCCTATATTCTAAAGTCCAAAGTGTTCCCTTTAATAGGAATGTTTGCAAAGCGAAATGGACCTAGGAAGAAAGTTCAGATAACACTAAAATATCACCGATGGGAAAGTGGAAAAATGCAAACAGGTCTCTAAAGCAGAATATGATTTGTCGATGGGTAAGTGGAAAAAGACAAACTATTTGAGCTATTTTTTATTTTGTTACTAAACAGAAGCTTTACAAATATCTGTATTTTAAAAACTCTTTATGTCTGCTTGCTTTGTTCTTAGAGATTTCAAATAAATCTCTTTTGGTTTTGAAAAAATTCTTGGATGGCTGAGATGGATGGGTGTGGATAGGAAGAGTGGCCATTAATCATAGGGTTCAATTTTTCACCAGAGCATCTTTTCATACAAATATTTGAGCTGAATAAGCATGTGAAGCAAAAGGAATTTGAAGCTGACTAAAATGATTTCCTCTTTCGGTTAAGTACATTTCTCTTGCCTGGTTGCTTGTACTACAAATGAATCACCATTATTTTAGGGCAATCGAGATCAGACTTTCTCCTTTAAATATACAAAAAGATAAGTGTCCCAAATATTCTTCTGTAAAATGTCTCTTTTTTGGGAGGAAGGAAACTGTCCTTCCGTATGTGCCACAGAGCAGCAACAGAGAGACACAACCTAGCTTCACCAATGTCAGCAAACACAGTCATGCCTAAGCTTGCACCTGCAGCCATATCAAGTTACACTTCTAAATTCTCAGGAAAACACATGCTTAACTTTTAGAATGTGCGTATTTTTCACTGTCTGCTGCAGAGCTTAAGTACATGTTAATGAGCTTCTTTGCACAGGAATGGTTTCCTGAAATGGGACCAAAGTCTGTTGTCAGGTGTTAGAAGTTCCACAAATTCCAACTTTGCACAATCTTAAAAATGAAAATGCTGCCTGTGCCAATCCCCAGGCAGCACCTTCTCTAATGAATCACATAGACCCTATAGCCCAGAAAAGTGAGGAAAATCTACAGCTGGAGAAACTGCCTTCTGGGTGAGGGAAAGTGGCTGAATGCTTCAGATAATTCAAGGCATGACAGCATTTGTTGTAGAAATGGTGTACATGGTACGATTTGTCAAATTCCAGCATAGTCAATGATAAACATTACCGCATAGTCAGGACTAAAACAGTGATTTGTAACCTGTCCTTGGGCTTAGACACGTTTGCATCATCTTCTGTAAGAAGCGGAGACAGTCTTACTTGGAGCAATGAGTGTTTTTAATGATTCAGAACCAGGCACTTTTGTGTTAGGAATATCTTCAAGAAAACAATGGTTTTCTTCCTGTTTGCACAGCATAACTTAGAGCTGAGTCTATTTGGTGACTGATAAAGGTTATCACAACTATCAGCTGCAGAGAGGGATTTGGAACATCCTTTCTGCTCAATTTAACAGCTCAAGAGAATCACGATGTTCCTGGGCTGCACTGCCAGCCACAGGGAGAAGCATGGACACCAGGTTCACTACTTTATAATGAACTTTAACTACATACCTGCTGGAAGTCTTGCTTGCTGAAAAGTTAGAGTGAACAAATGACGTTTTGTGTAATGAGTAAATAAAGACTCTCTGCAGTAATCTATAGTCTTTGCCTGTAGACATGGAGAGGAGGCGGCCCTTGGTACTACTCTCCCTTTCCTAACAAAAGGTGCGAGAACACTCTAGAGGCACCTGCACAGGCTGTGCAAGCAAAGGTATAACTTGCTGATGTACAAGGGAGCTTCATTACTAAGTTAAGGCTTCACTTGACAAAATATTTTATTGCAGACAAAATCCCTATACAGACCCTGGCATATAAGGGAGAGTGTGCAAATAGCACTGCCCTGAACTTATATGGTTTCTTCCATATCAAGCATGTTCTTTTTGAATTGTGTTTCTTTTCACCTATGATTATTTACCTTGGTGCATTTTAAAACTATACATAAAATGCTTTAAACACAACATCAACATACATTAATAAGCTAAGTATTGTTTTCTGGTAAGTTTTTATAAACTATTGGTATTTGCTACCCTAAAATTTTCTCTTTTAGTAGATATTGAGGTAAATCTTTATACTGCCATGCTGATTTCCTTTTTGGAAAGCTAAAAGTTGCAGTTCACAGTAATGTTTTGGCACTTTCAATTAGATTTTCAGATATACCTAGGCCTAGGGGTCAACTCAGAAAGAGGCATGTTTAAAAGTCCTTCTCACTCCAGGATTAAAATACTTTGTGATAATTCAGATTTTTAAGAACCAAAATAAATCCAACAGAATAGACTTAAATGTATCTAATATACTAGAGAACTAAGTAGCATTACGTGTTGCCGGCTGAGAGACTCGAGTATAAAAGTGTTTTGAGACTGCAGGCCCTAAGCCAGTGGAAGCTGAAAAGCTTTGCAGATGTGATGTGGTCATTCTCTGTTGACGTTGGTGGTCATGCTGTTATCACAGCACTGCTCCCACAGCTGTCATTGGAGTGATGTTGGCAGAGCCTCTGCTGGGAGACATCTGCCTTGCTCTTCTTAAGCGGAGCTTATGCTATGATGACAGCTGCATAGAAAGTGAAGAAAAAGGGAAGACAATAGAAACCCAAAAGAAATATTGAATATATAAATGGAAGCAACTATGCTAACTACTGTCAAGATTCAGACCAGAATTTCACAGAACTAAGAAAATGCAGCTAAGAGATGTCATTTTTATTTCAGTAGCAGTGCTATAAACCTGGGATCACGTTAAGTGACTCTATATTTACACCAATACAATCAAGATCTGCCTTGGATCCCTAATGCAAATTTAATTCACCTGCCTTGTCTATTTATGCAGCTGTTGCTCTTAACAGCAGCATGCTATCGTCACACAACATACACATGGCATTTTATGGCAATGCTAGAGAAGAAGCTGACCACTGAACATAACAGCTTGCAGTCAACTATAAATGTCGAGAGAAGAGAACTTGCTTTCAATGTACTTTGATCTATTATTTTTCATTGGAAGGATATCAATGATGCATCAGTTTTTATCTCTAAGAAACATACACTGTTCTGGCAGTTAAAAAAAAACTATTACAACATACAGAAAACGGCATTTTTGTTGAGAATCCAAGGTCCATTTTTTTCCTGTTGTTATATATGTTAAGCCTTACCCCCACTTACATGTAACTTGGTACCAGTGGAAAAGCTGTTGTAACTGGTATTATTTGTTATAAAGACTTGGAACATAACAAATACTTTAACAGCACAAACGTAAGCTAGATGAGCTCAGAGAAACAGCAACTATTCTGCTATACTGCCAACATCATGAATGGGCTGAGGCATTGTTCAGTTATGACAACTGAACACCTCACATGCTAAATTGAACAACTGCTCTCCACATACACTTTTCAGGTGCAAGAGGTTAAACTGTAGCTCAGAGCTTGGCTCTCTGCTGTAAGTGAATTGAGGCCTAATGCAAAAAAGACCCCAACTCCCTCCATTGCCCTTACAGCTCTGGTATTAAAGAATTTATACAGAAGGGCAACCTTGCCTCTGTGCTTGCTACAGACTGGATGATGCTGGAAAAGTGGACTTTTGAGGGACACGAAACTTGAATTTGCATGACTTAGAACAGATGGAGAATAAGAACAGCCTGCTGTGCATGCTACATTACCTTACCTAAGTGTACATGGCAACATGCCAAATGTGTGGGTGTCCTGGCCCTCAAATATATGAGGAGAATGATTGTTACCTTTACAGGCATAATACATTGCTGTATTTTCATGTAAGGAATGCGTTTGGTTTCCTTCCTTTTTTTGGGCTGGGGCTTGGAAATGTACATAATGGGACATGTGCATTGATATACAGCAGTTGCACTTCTCCACAAAATACTATTTTTTCTGGGATGCCAAAGTAGCTGTGGCTGAATACTAGCACAAAAGAAAATTATTTCATCACTAAGTGAACATATGTAAAAGTATGCAAAAACATAGGGGAGACATTGAGAGAGGTTGCAGAGATGTCCCTCTGTGTTAAAAAAGTATTTAGAGTTTCCTGCAACTAACTAATAATTAATAAATAAAATAGTAGAGGAAAATAATAAAACTGTCTATAATCATATTCACATTACCAAATTACGCAACAGACAATTCTTATGGTTATCTAGTTTTGTAGACAAACATCTGTTAATGGTTCTTTTTTCTCTTTCTGAGCATCCACATCTTCCTACTGAGATCTGGCTTGGATTATTTCCAAAATCTCCTTTATAGTTTCTGTTCCTAAAACACAGTGGTTTTGTTGTGGTGTTTTTCCTCTGTTTCCTGAGGATACAGAGGGCCATGGTTGTGTTTTCTAGCCCAGTTTCTCTCCTCACATCCAGGATTCCGCTCTGAAGAGCTGAGATAACCAAATTCAGGCAAGAGAAGAACAGGATCCTGTTACCTAGATAGGAAAGTTCTTGCTGTTCTCTGGCTGCTCTTGACAGAGAGCCCTAATTGTCTGCGTCAACAAATGTAACAATGAAGATGATATTATTTTCTCAGGATAATGTAACTTGCTTTGGCGTTTTAAATGTGGATTATTGCAATTATTGTTTGTGAACAGTTTCCCACAATAACTCACACATGTTGACCAATAGGCTCCCAGAGCCTCTGGACTTCAGGTTGGGTCATGGACCAGGTCGTTTTCACCTTCAGTTTGGTTATCACCATGGAACAGCAACAGTATCATACAAGAAGAAAAGCGGAAGTCCTCAGCAAAGGAGAGAAGTTTTGAGAGCATTAACTGAGAAATGGAAAATTGAGTAAGAAATACCATACTATAGCAATGACTAAACATCAGAGAATATTTCTAGGCCCATGAACACCATGACAGCGGTGTTACTGGACTGCTCAGGTACAGGTCAGTCTCACACAGAAAAAACCAAAAAATTAAGTTAACTTGAGAGCAAAATGCTTGTGAGCAAATGAGACCTTTTCTGTTTGAAAGGAAAATTCCATGCCTTCCCTTTTGGTTGGCCTGCCATAGTGGATATGCTTTTGGAGTACAGCACGTACAGTGCATAAGCAACTATTGGCATTTATGGTTGGCTTCCAAATCAGCAGTGCTTAAAAATATGAAGAGCAAACTTGGCTCTCTCTTCTATTCTGGGTTTTATTATTGCTGGGGTTGTTTTGTTGTTGCTCTGAAATAGTATTTGCTCACTTTTAAAAAAAAAATAAATCCAATCTTAACTGAGTGGATGTATTCCTCCTTTGTTCAGTCAAAATGCTCTTCTTTTCATTCTGATGCCAGTGACAGACAGTTGGGAGTTTCCTGTGAAGAAATAGCACTGTAGCTGACTGTATCTTCTCCTCAAGACATTAAATATCATCTCAGACCACCCCTGGAGCAATAGCAGAAGAAACAGCTCCACTAGCACAAATACAGTAACTATTCTGCCCAGGTACTGGAAGCTCTGTGTGAAACCTGCTCTAGAAAATGTAATTAAATCGAGTGACAAACAAGGATCAGCCCGAGAACTTTGAGCAATTGTCTCTCTTAATTAGCAAAATATTTAATTTTCCACAATCTCTTCCCAAAACAGAGTAGCTTGTTGGAACGAAAAGACATGGCTGTAGATATTGTTTATATGATTTCAGTATCTACATGTGCTGGTTGCAGAATAAGACACCCAAGATGTCTAGCAGCAAAAACTTTCAGTGTGAATGAAGATGATAGTTAGTCAGAGCCAAGCAACAGGTCAGTATGTCCTTGGACATGGATAATGTTAACAACGTGGAAATGTTCAAGAATGGTCAGAACAGCTGTGCAAGTGTGAGGAAATTGCTCTCAGAAAACACAGGGACAGGATGACAGCAGGGAAGCTCAAGGGAGGGACTTTTTTGCATTTAAAGCTATCCTCTCTATGTAGCTGTAATCTCCTGTGCCAACAGATTCACACATACCATGGCTGCAGTTTGGGTAAGTTATACATACCAAATAAGGAGGGTGGAGCAAGGTTTTTCAACCTTTATGCCCTTATATAATTATAAATATCTGTCTGTACAGCAACATTTTGGATTGTTTTAGTTATTCAGTATTCATAAAGAAGTATAGGAGAATTGAAGCATGTATAAAAACCCAAATCAATAAATCAGAAGAAAATGAGCATGTCAAACTCACTTTATGAGCACATAAACCCCCCTACAGTCTCCTATTAGCAACAAAGACAGAAAGTCCATAGCCTCAGTTATTTCTTCAGACCTACCTTCATTTAACTTCTGCGCACCCAACCAGTGACACTATCCCTCAGTCATTCTTGCAGAGATGATCACTTCCTAGTAAAAATGATCACACAGCATACCTTTCTTAGTATCTTATCCTATGTGATTAGGAAGGGTGGACAAAAACCTAGTTCATACCAGCCTGGCCTTCATTTTGGTGAGACCAGTGTAAACTCACCAGTGAAAGCCCTCTTGCCATCTTTGGTTTGGGAAAGCAAATTACAACAGGAAACATGTCAACTAACACAATGTTAAATATAGTTTTGCTCATACTGCAGGAAAGAACAGTACTGTTTAAAAGTGTGTCTGCTGGTGAGAATTACCCTGTGAACTGGTTGAAGAGAAACATGAATAAAAGTACTGTTGCCCTTTCTGTTCCTACTTGAAACTTAACTCTAGCATGGCTGAAAACACATATGTTCTCTTTCAGAGTGGGGAAAATGCCTCATGCCTAAAATGTGCAGACAACAGTCTTTTGTCTGTTCTGTACTTGTTAGTTGCTTGACTCTAATAAGGTTGTTATTAAAACAACTTAGTTTAATGTCTTTCATGTTGTATTGACTTCATGTCAAATAATGTTTATATAAATAATCTTTGAGGCATGGGAAACTTGCAGGATGTTTTCACAAAGTTCTTGTAGTGTTTGTCTCAGGAATTGTGAAGACACATGATGATCATAAGAAATTCTGAAAAAAAGACAAATTCATGAAAAAGAAAGTTTGCATTTTTCTCTCCAGAAATGTTTTGCACTTTATTCGTAACTGAATTTAAACAACACTTCATCCATCCCTGCCTTTCATCAGAAATCCTGTGCTCTTGGATACCAGGCTTTCTTCAGTTTTTCATAACTAACAATTCAAAGATGATTTTCTTCAGAGTTTCTCCTTTTTCTTGCTTTCCAAAGTTCTTGTTGAAAGCCTTCAACAAATCAAATACTTGTCAGCAACTTCTTTTATCTTCATTTTAAAAACCTGTCACCTATGTTTCTGTAGAATGATATTTTAAACAAGTCTAGCAGAGTGATTTATAAGCTTAGAGACTGCTTTATTTGACCTCCTTCACCTTGAAAGGACATGTAAAAGGAAATAAAGATTCATCTTGTGCCATTCCATGAGCTCCCAAGCTCCTTTTCATTGAGAACAGGACATGATCATTTATCCTAAGTAAAGTATTGCAAGTTGCGCATGCTCTGCTATTTCTATAATATATTGTGTTTTAACTTAGTTTTTTTCTCACAATGTATTAATGTTAAATGCAGTAACTGGTAAAAAACTTAATTTTTTCCTTCACTAGTGACTTGCCAAAACATCAATACTTGGTTCTGCCTTCATGACATTTTACTTTGTCACCCACACTGTCAAATTAGCTAAAATAAAGGAACCTAGGTTTTTCTTTCAACTTGATAATCTAGATGAAAATTATGCAGTGTTGGAAAGGGATTTCAGAAGTTTTGAACAAATATATCTCTAATATAAAGTGTGGCATCAGAAGCAACAACAGTTAGATGTAATGAGTCATGTGTTAGTTTCTATGGAATAAGTGAGACTTCAGTCATAGGTGTTGATGTGTTCTTCCCAATGTAAAGTGTTAAACCATTTAACATCGTTCATGGTTTTAAATACAGAGAGTTTAGCCTGCTCAGTCACATGGCAGCTGCACTAGAAATTCTGCCAAATCTGGGAAGCATTGATTAGTATGTACAAAAACAAAACACAAAGCGTTTGGAAATTGAAATCAAGTGGTTAAACAAGACCAACAATCAGAATCTGTCGAAGACCCTTTCCTAGACACGGGTTAATCATTTAGAATCCATTATGCTATCCAGAAGTCCTTAGCAGAGCAAGCAAGGTTTAATTCTCTTATTCATCTCTCAGATCATGGCTGTAGGAGTAAAGATTGATTTGCTGCTTTTGATAATAAACATAGACAGGAAAAGGAGAAAGGATGAGAGAGTGGAAAGCAAGGGAGATGTAGCTGTTGCTGAGCTTCTAAGGTTACAAAACAACTGAATAGCCGCGGAAAACAGTTTGGAGTAGCCAGTTGCCGGTCCTGGTGACTGCTGGCCAGGAGCCCAATTCCCTTGCCTGCATGGAATATCCCCTGCCAGGCCAAGTCGGTGTCTTTCCTTCCACTCATCATCCTGTATTTGATAGAGCAGCATAGGCCAACTCAAAGTGTGGTTAAAAGCTGAGTGAGAGAAAGAGAGATCAAAAAATATAAACAGGGAAAAGAAAGAGACTCAGAGAACACGGAAAGTCAAGGCAGGACATCCCTTTTGTGAGCCAGTTTGTTGGGAACAGACAGCTACCCTCTCTTGTTTGACAGCCTGGGTCTGGAGAAAATTGCCCAGTGGTGGAAAAAATCAACCAGTGGCCTTTTCATAGGAAGTCCTTCAGAAGCCTCTTCCACCATAATGGTTCCTGCTCAAAATAGCAGGAACCATTTTTTAAAAATTTTTTTAAAATTTTTTAAAGGTTCAAAAGATGATAATGTGAAGCCACACAGGCCATCCTTTCTGGGTTTCATTCACCTGTCCACTAATTTTTCACCATGCCCTTGATCGGATCAGGAAGACCTCTCTGAATGAGTGAATGTTGTCTCAATTTCTTAACCCTTCTGCCATCTTTAACTCTTGCAGCAAATTGAAGCACTTTATGAACTCTTACTCTCATAGATGACTTCACAGTTACAATAGACACGCACTCACCAATTATCACAAAGGTAGGGAGAGTCAACAAGTAAGTGACAAATTGCATTTAATATCAGCTAGGATGCTTACTGGAATGTAAGGTTCCACCAGAGAAATTAAATCTCCTAATAGGGCAGGGAGGAAATAAAGGATCCTGTTCTAGCTGTCATGGCTAAATCTGGTTTACATTCCAAGAACAGACTTCAAGATTTCCCCCAACCACTATAAAGTTCAAAACAGTCCATCCAGCACTTTAGGCTGGTGAGTCTTTCTCCATGGTAAACATGCCCAATGTTTCACTACATATTCTCTCAGAGATGGCAGTTAGCCACCTGGAAGTCAGTCTTATGAAAAGTTTTCTTCCCTTTAATTATAAAAATGCGCACACAAATTTGTCCCTTACCTATCATGCTGTTTTCATAATACAGTTCAAAATGATTTATGAAGAAGTAAATTAACACATTCCTACTATAGTCAATAAAACTATAGTTGATTGTGCATTATCAAGTGCCACATTTTTGCAGTTTAGGTACAAGAATCATTAGTTTGATCCGATTTACACTGATGACATTCAGTGCTGTCACTCTTATGATATAGAAACTTGTCATTGCCAGTTATTTCATTTTGTAAAGCCATTACTCCAAATTTATTAGTAATGGGTCTTAAATGGCAATTCAGTCTTAAATTATGAGGGCAGTGAACATCCTTGAAACAGGGTTATGTTAATGTCTTATGTCTTAGACTGAGATCACCCCCAGGGAAAGCAGTGGCTGTTCAGCTGAACTTTGCAGGTTCTCCCTTTTACTACAACCAGCAGAAGGAAATATTTAAATCACCATAATTTAAAAAATGAAAAGGAGTGGATCGAGAACCAAGACTGGGTTTTCCTTTTGCTTTTGTGCATGGTTTTATATGGGCTTGCTGTTGCCTGTGTGAATTTTGCTATTGACTTCAGTAGCTGTGTGGCTGGTCTTCTCTACACTAGGGAGTGATTGACTAGTTATTTAATTAACTAGTTTAAGCAGCATTAACAATAATCTCAGCAGTACCCAATGGATTTTCTGCTTTAAATATACTGTGCACTTCTCTATTTATAGTAAACACCAGCAGTGGGATTCATCTGTCCAAATATAGATTCTGCATTGTAGGTGTCTGTCTCTGAGTTAACTGTCTAGGCTCCCTTTATAGTCAAGGTAACAGGTCTTCTGAGGGCAGAGCTCCTTTCATCGCATTTCCGATGTCTAAAATAGATTAAATGAATCACCTTCATTTAGGAGATAGAGTAGGAAGGCCTATTTCTGTTCATTCACTATGGAGGGAGTCTTGACAACTGGCAATGGTATAGATGCCTACACTGTAGGGGCTACAACACATAACAGTATTCCTATCCTAAAGGGATATGAAGAAGGCCATCAAGCAGTCCCTATGTTTCCTCAGATGAATAATTTATCACTTTGCTGCCTTGCCATAATGTTAGCCTCTGTCTCCCTTGTTCCATTGGGAAGCAGAGAATGTACAAAAATGGTATTTCAGCCCCACCCTTCTTGCTGGCTTTCACTCATCTCCCCACAGTTTCAACTCCATGGACTCATTTTACTGACAAGGAGGTAATGAGCTATTGAAATGAAACAGTGCTGCTGTGTAGCTGGTTGAGGAGATCATTGTTGAGCAATGTAACATGCTCTTATCCTTTGTCCCCAGAGGACTGAGCAAAACCGTTTTGTGAGGCAATCCCATTTACCGCTGATGCCAATGCCAGGAAATGAACAATCTGTGTTAGCTTTTGACTTTTAAAAACAATGGGCTGGATGCAATGCCCTCTGAAGTTACCAGGAGTCTTGTTCTTCCTTTGTTATGAAAGGGCATGGGGTCAGGCTCAACACCAGGAGTTTATTTTGCTTTGTTTCCATACTAAGTGAGAAATAAAAGTTAAAAGCAGGTGTAGTTGCAACTATTAGCAGTAGGTCTATATAGTGAAACCAGAATGTGATTTTTAAACAAACAACAACTTTCCTAGTTAAAATGTTTTTGCACTAATTGCAGATGCAATTTTAATCACGGGTGCCCTAGTTTAAGGTTTATATAGATTATTGGCCTCTGCATTATAAAAGTTAGACACACAACAGTTTTGTTACAAAGTTCTTACTATGTTTTCAAAGAAGAGTTTCCCAAAGAATATGTGTACTGCTGATCATTCGTTTGTGTGGCAGTTCTTCCCTAGTTTTACAATCTTTTATGCGAGTACTGATAAGGCTTCTACCACTTGTGTTCCCATTGCCTCCATTTTCCTTCTCCCTGTGTGAAACCTTCCTCTGAGGACCATGCAGTATATGAGTGTATGGAGCATAATGCACAGGTGCCTGATCTCACTCAGAGCCTGAAGAAACTACTGCTGCCCAAATCCAATTACCAATATTTCTAAAACATTAGTTACTCTCAAAAGATGTTTATGTAGCACAGCAATGTTGCTTTCTTTACTTTAAAGGCAAGAAATTGAATCACAAAAGAAAATAATTGACTTATTCATGATCGCATGGACCCAAAAACCATCTTTCCTGAAGTTATGTCCCATTCCCCTAGGCAGAGAATTACATACTCTCAATCCTACACTGTGCATATGTATATCAATTTATGATTATGTTCATTGCCTACCCTCCCTACCTGTGATATGGCTGACTTGTGGGAAGGACTGGTTTGCAGGGACTAATCCACAGGGACAAGAACCACTTCAGCCATTTAGATGATCATGACAGTCCTGAGGCTGAGCACAGAGTTGCAGCTGTGCGTGTTTTGTGCAGACAGCACAACTGCCTACGGGACTTGGACTGTGCCTGCCACACAACTCATGCACATCACCAAACACAATGTCCTTAGGTTACAGCAAGTGGATGGGTTTAACCGTCAGGAAGCTCTCCTTCAGGAGGCTTTCTTATGTGTGGAAACATATATAACATTCTCATAATCTAACATCTTTCTTAGTATCTTTCAACACCTTTATTGTAACCTGGAGGGGTGATGGAGTAAACTCTCATCAAGTTTACAGATGACACCAAACAGGGGGAACCAGTTGATGCACTTCAGGGCAGGGCTGTCAACCAGATTGACCTAGATAGGCTGGAGGAACAGGTTGACCACAACCTTATGAAATTTAGCAAGGGGAAATGGAAAATCCTGCATCTGAGAAGGAATAACTTTGGCAATGGTACAGGCTGGGTACTGATTAGATGTGGAGCAGCTAGTTGAAAAGGACCTGGGAATCATGGGGGACAGTCAGGATGAGCTCCAAGTCTGCCTGGCAGCAATGAAAAACAACTGCATCTTTTCACACAATTTCAGCAGAAGCAAAGTCAAGGAAAGGGATAATCTCCCTTTACTTGTTGCTTGTTAGACAACATCTAAAATACTCTGTTACAGATTTGAATTCCCCAATAAGAAATCCACTGATAGATACATTGGAGCATGTTCAGTAGAGGGCTACCAATGTGCTTTGGAGCACTTGTCCTGGAGGGAGAGGCTCAGGAAATGGTGATTGTTCAGTCTGGAGAAGAGGCAGCTTTTGAGGCACTTATCTAGCTCCACAACAGTACATACAAGGAGGTGGCTCCAGGCTCTTCATGGCAACGCATGGTGTGAGGATGGCAGGCAATGTGCATAAACTGAAACAAGATACGTTCAGGATGGATATAAGGAAAAACTTTGCCCTGTGTCAAGCAGGAAACAGCTTAGCAGGGAGGCAATGCAGTTCCCATCCTTGGAGCTTTTCAAGACCTAACAGGATAATTTTGAGAGTAACATTGATCTTAACTTACAGGTAAACTGCCTGAGAAAGAGACTGGACTAGAGACATGAGGTTCCTTCAAATTGAGTTATCCTACAGTCTTATGAAACCAAGTTGTCAGAAAAGATTTTTTCTATGAAGAACCAAATAATATTTCCAAGTCACAAACTTCAGGAAGGCATGCTAATGCATACTAAAATCCTACAGTAGGGACATAATAGATTCTGCACAGAGCAGTTACTTCCCTTATGTAGCAGTCTTTGCATTGTTCCTATGTTTAATTACTTTAATATCACCAGTCACCAATAACGCAAGGAGTGAGACAGAAGGAGTGTGGACTGCCATACTGCTTATGATGGTTTTGGACGCACTGCAGAGCACACAAAGTTGCTTATGTTTGTGGAGAGACATTTTGGCCTCTGCCTCACTACAAAACCGTGCGCTTCACTTATGCAAAACTCTCACACATCTAAAGTAATTAAAGTTGCTGTATTTCTATCTCATATTTCACAGTCAGAAGCATGTGAGCGCGCACAATGACACATCACAGTGAGTCTGACACACTGGAGAGGTATCTGAGATGCAACCTGGTTATTGTGCAAGCACATACCATCTGCGCAATAAAAGGGAAGGCCAGCATATTGCTATTTATCCATGTTCTACTATCCAGGTCAGAAGCCTGGAAGCCTTGGCCAAATTGCCATATTTATCTTTTTCCATTTGGACAATAAAATAGAATAATTGACAGAAAAAAAAAATAAAAGAGGATAGGGTAATTGCAGATATAAGGTATCCCTAGAACAAATGTGAAAGGTCATCTTTTTCCATGATAGACCTTCAAATTTTAAGACACACCTCTTTTGCTTCCCATGCTGAAGAAGTGTCACCACTTATCCAAGGATAAAAGTAAGTCACAGAACTACAGCTTTCATTTTCTGTTCTTTTCCATCTTGGTATGGAATGACAGTGAGGAGGAACAAAACCCGTGTTGGTGGGATGTGCCAATTTGAAGCACAGTCTCAGTACTATTTCCTGTATTGGCTTTCTTACAGCAGATTCTGCTATCTTCTGACAGTTATCTTCTTGTGTGTGAAGGTAGCTGTTGTTCTTCAGTTGGGTGGGAAGGATCACTGTAGATTGATTTCCAGGTCCCATAGCAGACCCACTGTCTTATGCTTACAAGGCTGTCTTGGGCTTTCAGCACAGCATTCTCCCACACAGTCAACACTCTGTTAAAAAAGTGAAAAGGGCAGTGATAAAGCTGATGAGTGGTTTCCAGATTGTTTTCTTTATTCAGGTCTTGTTTACACTCTAGTTCCCAGAAGCCTCTATGACCAGTTGTGACCTAGTAGCCTCATCCAGAATGTGAAAGCAAGGAAGTTCTCACTGAGTTCTCTGAAATACTTTGGGCTTGCATATGCATGGGTATTTGTGCTGATCCAACAAAACTGAATTGGGGGTTGCATCAATTTAATTAAATCACTGCAAAAGCTGTCTAATCCGATCCTTTGTTTTGGTTAACACCTATGCAACTCAAACATCTGAGCATATACATAAAGAGCTCAAAGGCATAAAAAAGGATTCAAGCTCTAGTCCACCAACCTCAGTTTCAATTAAAGGCTAAGAATGTATGAACTTCATGACCCTATTCTTCACTGTAAAGCAAAGAGAAACAGAAAGAGTAGTAGATGTTCTTAAATAAAGGAAATTAATGCCTGGTAGAGATAGATTAAATCAATCAAGTAACTTTCAGGTCTTGTTCTTCTGTTCTTCCTTGGTAAATTCGGTAATTGGTAAGCACTATTTGGTAAAGCCTTTTTTTTTTTTTTTTTTTAATATTCCATTGCAAACCACCTTTAAGAACACAGGGAAAGAGTCTCCTTAACAATATTGTATGAGTCCCTTGAGGCTTTTCCAACACTTTGTTTTACTGATCTGGAACAATTTATTGATACGTAGTCATCCCTTTCAGAAATTTCCAGAGAAATTAACCCATTATTACTCACATTTTAAATCCCTAGGGATCAGTCCTGTTGATGCTTTTGTGCATGACTCCTGCCGTGCTCAACAGTGCCAGACTCGTGCAGACCATCAAAATTTGCTGAATAATCAGCAAAAATGGATTGTTTTCTGATTTTGCCAGTCAGCAGCTGACAGCAGCTCTGATGGTAAACTGGCAACTCCTCTCCCTTCCATTTGCCTGAAACGGAAAGCTCAAGGAACGCAGGAGCACTAAATCAGCTGAGGTGGAGGTTATCAGTCGATCTCCAATTGCAACAGAAACAGACTTTAAAAGAAGCATAGTTAACTCACTAAAAGTCAACAAACAGCTTCTGTTGCTCTGCTGTGTAAATGAGGAGAGGGACCAGGAGTCTTTCTGTCTTACACTTTTAAATACAGACTAATCAGAAACCCTCTTCGTGCTCCCCTGAGAATAAAAATGGGGCTCGAAATTAGAGAATCGAGGACTGGTTCCAGCAAGAATATGTTCTGACCTTCTTCACAGTTCTATAGCTGTTGCTTTGTCTACACAAGCTGCAGCAGGGCTCCCTGGAAGCACGCTGACCGCTGCTTCTTGTTGAAAGCTGATTATTATTCCCGTGGTTGGGGGCATTCCTCCTCAGCTTGCCACTGCCTTCTTCCGCTGCAGCTTAGGTGGGAGGAAGACAACAGCCTGATGAGATAGCTTTGCCCCACACTCACTAAACACACAGCTGGGCAGCTAGCTGGGCTGTGGATGAATATCCTTCCGAAAACAGTGACACCAGCTACAAAAGTAATGGACTACTCCAGAACATGCAGTGCCTTCTCTGATAACCCAGCAGTTTGGAAGATGACACAGAATTCTTCAAAGAATTTTTTACAATAATTTTTATAATAATTTTTATGTTTTAATAATCTTTCATTGCTTCCAAATTCAGAAAGGTGTTTTTTTTCCTCTTCCCTTATGTCTAAATTTTTTGCTTGGTCACATCTGTGATACTGTCTAAGGTATAATGGAGTTATTAAGGGATAAGTATAGTCACAACTGGCCTCTGTTCTCATTATTTTGTTCTGACATACAGTTAACAGACAAAGTTTTGTGCAGTTTCTTGGCCCAGATCTGTTCTTCTGGTCCTATTTTCAATACTGTTGTGAAACATGATGTATGTATCAAAGTACCCTTGTTTTCACCAGAACCTTTATAATTTTTTCTTTTGCCAAATAAACATCTCTTCAGTGTATAACACCAATAATGCTTCAGCAACTTTAATTACTTGCACATTACAAGCACAAACACTTTTTGGTCTTTTGTGAACGCATGCACCCCCCCTTAAAGTGTTGTGCACATACGTGCAAGCAGGCACACATGCAGGTCTACACTGCCATTCCAGTGGAAAGAAATTATCTCTGTTCATAAAAATTTTCGGTGTTTACAGAACAGACATCTTTAGGCTCAGTTATTACAACGCTCCATTATTTCTTTTGTTGCAGAGTGGTAGGGCTGGCAGGCACTTAGGTAAGCCTCATTAAGCAACTCTTGCTGTATGCATAATCATCGTGATGGAGGTTATAGGAGTGTTCATGATATTCTTATATGAATCAATTAAACATGGGACTTAAAATAACTTACCATGGTTCTGTAGCATTCACTTCCCATCTGTCTGACCTTTGCTCCCTACACAGGCATGCTGGATCTTCTTCCCACAAAAATCTGAATCTGGTATATAACTGACAAGAATGCTGTATGACTTACATCCATCACAAAACGAGAGCGTGCCTTAGGCTGCAAGGTGTGTTACTTTGCTTTCAAAAACATACTCACAAGTCATCTCTCCAAACTGTATAGAATATCATCTCTGAAAGTACTAGTGTTAGTTATTCATAAACATGGCCACCGCTGAAGGGTTATGTGTCTTCACAGCTCACTGGCTTTATCTACTCATAGAAGAATATCTCATCCAAAGCTTCACTGCCATCCTGCCTGTCGGTGTACGTACCATTGTGCACAAGAACTGCGCAAACACTCCTCCCTATATGTAGATGTCACCTTTGTTTTTCTCTGGATGAACAATGTCACAACCATGCTCTTAGTCACAACTGTAGCGACAGTAGGAGGGGCAGTGCTGCCAGTTCATTATGAACACTCAAAATCCCTTCCCCCACTGACCATCAAGGAAAACATGACTCACAGCCTGTGCAAGAAGTATGGCGTGCTCTCTTTGCATAGTACTCAGTTGCAGGAGCATTTATTCATCTCCTTTTCCTTCACTATCTGAATATGAGAAGTGGAGATCTCCTGGGAAGACAAATAAGGACAAGATTCAGCTGAGTAAGGTCAAATCAACACACTTTGGGCTATGACTAAGGGCTTGAAGAACAAGCAGAAATGCGTTGCTGACTGCACTTGCACAACACAGCAGGTTCATGGCAGGAAGCTCTAAAGAGAATCTGTGTGCTGCCAATGTAATAAATAATTCCCTAAACTGCACTGTAATTTGGAGACCATTGGTTAAACATCTTAATATTTCCCATTGAAAGGGGAACAAATTTCCCAAGAATTTCTATCAGAAGTTTTGTCATTTCCAGCACTTCCCAGGTACAAAAAAGTAAATATCATCACAGTGTGGTAGAAAACACATGGGAACATTTTATACCGCCATAGCACTGGCAATAATTACTACTTCATTGATAATCCACAGTCCTAGATTCAATAACAGCATTTGCCTTATAAATTGGGTAAAAATTCATGGAGAATAGCCTACCACTACTATAAAAAAACTATTTTAAAATAAAAGGAACTGCTAATTTAAGTAGTGACTGTGAGCACTCCATAATTATCATCGTTTTGAGTGTGCATGAGCTTGGAATTTCTAATATCACCCCTTCACATTCTGACACTGGCACTCTCTATATGCACAGTAGTAACAGTGAGGACATTATAGTCACTTTAGGAGAAATAGAAAATACTCAGACTTGATGCTGCTAAAAGTCAAGAGACACATTTGACAACAATATTGGTTAAAATTAAAAAAAAATTACTCAGAAAAAGTGGAAAGGCTTTTTCAGTTGCACAAGTTCCTTCATCTTGTTCTTAGCACAGAACCCACATGCAGTTGTTCCAGCATAAATAAGGGATTAGCCAGGGGATGGAAAAGGTGCCAGTGATAGAGATACCAGGAACTGTTCATACAAGCACTGCTGCTGGGAAAATGTATGTGCAACCACAGATAAATTCAGTTTGTATTATTTATATATGAACTTGAGTTCTTGAAATGGATACAGAACATACATTGCCCATTTCTTCTCTCACCAGCATAACACCGATACTTATTTCACAGACAGTAATTCCACTTTGATATTCCCCCTTGGGCATTTCTCACAAAACAAAGGAGAAAACAAATTGGCTTGAAGGTCAAACACTTTGGTCTGCACCAATTCTTGCACGAGAAGGTCAATAGCAATACAACATATCTCCTATAGGCTGAACACTTCTGGCTTCCTCAGGAAGAAGCACTCTGAAAACACATATAGTATTCTCACTGCAGGTACGTGTTGTAGCTATCAACCAAGGAAGAAACTGCCTGCATGCTGTGTTATCAGTATGTTGTCTCTATAGCTGTGCTGCTTCCTTATTGCTGCTCCTGCAGATTTCATCATTGCTTTCAAGTGTATGATTAAAAATACATTATATTGGGGCTGCAAATTAATCATTAAGTTTGAACTGCAGTCAGACAACCACTTCAGTTTACAGTTGCCTAACAGCTCATTCTGCCAGGTATTTATTTCTTATATGGTTGAAGCTGTCTTTCAGTGTCATCTAGGAATGCCTTCAGAAAATAAAATAATAAAAAAAAGTTAAATATGTGGGGCCACTTGGAACTGCAGAACAGACATTGTGAATGACAGTGTTTTGGCAGACATGAATCCAAGAGCACTTTTCCCAAAGGAAGCAAACACTGAAAACATGCACTTTGCCTGGCACCCCTATGTATAAGTCAGCAACTTCCTGTGATGATTCACTAAGACTTACATCATCATCACCGTTGTTATTTATACTGAGAGCTCTTCAGAGGAAGAATTATCTCTTGCTGTACATGTGCACAGCATCTGCCATGGCTACCACATTGGAACATGAAATTGCATTAATTCTTAGTTAGTATGCCTTTCCTTCAGCACATTTCTGTCCTTCTATGGGAAAAACAAAGGATAAGAGAGCAAGCATGAGAATTCCATTAACAGGTCTTGAGAAACCTGTGAAAATATTTTGAATGCTTCTTCACAACACTATAATTTCCACACATACTTGCGTATCAGCAGGTCAGTAGTTGCCTAATGCTGAAGTAGTGCCCAGTTGAGCACCTTTGTTGGGACTGGCCAACGGCTACTGGAAATCTGCCAGTGATTAGCGCTCTCATCTTGGAGGTCTGGTCTGATAACAAAAATGCCTCCTTCCTCTTCCCAGGGAAAACATTCCCCATGTAACTCATGACTTGAAAACATTCAGGACTGACCAGCCAGTGCTTTGAACCAGGCCAAAAAGCTACAGATGTCCCCATCCTACAAAACTGTACTGATTGGGTTATTTCTGAGCTGAGCTCATACGGGTCTGAGTGAATGCTTCTAGAAAGCCCTACATCAGTTTGATGTTCCAGCTGACAGTACAGAAACTCCAGCAGAAACTACTTTTTCTCCTCACCATGCACAGAGTAAAAGCTGAGCATTTTTCCTGGATTCTGTTTTAAGAAAAGAAGTTGGCAATGGTGATGAAAATTTTCCTGGCAACTCAGCAGGATATAATCTTTCCTCTCACAGTTCCACAAGGTTCTGAAGGACCCTTCAAAATTTTCTGTAGCTTCAGAGATAAGTGCCCAGTGAGTAAAATTCTGCAGGTTTGTGTAGCAGAAGGGCAGGCTGAGAACAGCAGTGAAGTGAAACAGTGGACATACTGCATCATTAACACTCACACACGTGTTTTTCTGATCAGCCAGTTACACAGAGTGGACCATTAATTCTTCACAGTAGAATTAGAGGTCACCTGCATTTTAAAATACCATTTTAGTGAGAGATATCTAACAATGGGAGAGCAAAATAAATACTGTATTATTAGTAGGTGCAGTCTACATTAGATTCATCAGTTTAGTAATCTACTGAAGTATTCTCCCACTCTTTTGTACTCTACATAGGCAAGAGTTGCAAACATAAATACTGGGACAGAGAGATATTGTACATAAAATATAACTTGCTGTTACTGTACTTAGAGAATAATATCATACAATAAATATAACCTAATGTATATTATCACTGGCAAAAGGAATTTGCAACTGTGGAAATTGTCCTGATTCCACAAATTTATGACATCTCTGTACCATAGAGTATGCCAAACTACTATTTTATAGGTTCCTGGGGGTTTTTTCCTATTAAAATAGGCTTATCTTATACAGCTTTCCTTATCCAATAAGTTGCATAAATCAGGTTTCCAACCTCCTTGCAAGTTCACAGCAGAGATGCTTCCATGGTACCAAAGAGAATCAGAAGTGCCCTGTTCATCTTAATGGTGTGCTAACTTGCCCAAGTTTATTCATTTTAATGTTTAATTTGCTGTCCTGTTTGCTATAGTAAGACAAAGCAGTGTGCATGCATAAAAAAAACAGTCATAAAATACAATATTCTGCTAGCTGCTAAGTAACATGAAATATATGTGGAAGTCCCAATTAAGAACGCAACCATTAAGCAGAGAAAATGTGTCATTCTCACAGCAAACCAAGATCCCTTTTTCATTTAGGACAGAGATTTACACATTTTAAAACATTTTTGTGCCTGAGAGCCCAAGACCCTTAAGACAGGAAGATGTTTAATGATTCATTCATTTCTACAAAGAAAAATAAGTTTTCTTTGGCTGTTTATAACCATTATAACCCCGAGGCAGAGGGTAAGGCTGAATGAGGTGTTTAGTGTTCCACTCTCATTTGCAACCAGATTCTGACACAGGCTGGATCTAATTCACCTCAGACCAGCAATGACCTCTTGGTTTTTGGATAATTTCCTCTCAATTTTGAAAGAGAGAAAGATAATGTGAAATTTGGCAAGAAGGGATCATAGATTCATAGAATGGTTTGGGTTGGAAGAGACCTTAAAATTCATCTAGTTTCAACCCCCCTCCTGTGGGCCCGGACACTTTTCACTAGACCAGGTTGCTCAGAGCTTCATCCCACCTGGCCTTGAACACTTCAGGCACGGGGCATCCACAACTTCTCTGGGCAACCTGTTCTAGTGCCTCACCACCCTCACAGTAAAGAATTTTTCCCCAACTTGAACCTACTCTCAGTTTGAAGCCATTCCCCCTTGTCCTGTCACTACATGCTCTTGGATTGAGAGCTGGAGAAAGGTATAGAATCATAGAATGGTTTAGGTTGGAAAAGACCTCTAAGATCATTGAGTCCAATCATTAACCTCTCATCACCATGATCACCACTAAACCACGTCCCCACATGCCCCATTGACACATTTTTTTAACACTTTCAGGGATGGCCATGCCACCACTTCCCTTGGCAGTTTGTTCCAGCACTTGAACACCCTTTCAGTGAAGAAATCAAGGACAATGTGATAACTTGGATATCAAAAAAAACCCTTTAGCAAACAGTTGAGGTTATAAACATACAGGGTGTCTGTGGGAAGGGGCTACATACATACATATCTACATGATAGCCTATGGAGGACCCCACAGTGGAGCAGGTTGATATGTCCTGAAGGAAGCTGCAGTCCATGGATAGCCCACATTGAAACAGGGGCCTGGCATGACCTCCAGCTTGTGATAAGGAGCAGGTCTATCCTGAAGGACTGCAGCATATGAAGATTCTGTGCTGGATCAGGGGACCAAGTGGGAGGAGGAAGGAGCATCAGAGAGGAGCTCTTGTGGACTGACCTCAGGCTGCCATTCCCCATCGCCCTACATTGCCCAGGAGGCAGAGGAGCTCGGACTGAGGGAATGAAGCTGAACTTGGGAAGAAGAGGGGTGAGGGTAAAGTGTTTTGGATTTGTCTTTATTCCTCACCATTTTAATGTAATGTAGTTGTCAACAAATTAAGTTGATCTCCCCCAAGTCTGTTTTGTCTGATGGTAATTGGTAAGTGATCTCCCTGTTTCTATGTTGACCTATGAGATTTTCCATCTTATTTCCTCCCCTTGTCCCATTCAGGAGAGGACAGATGCTGAGTAGGCGTCTGGCAGCTGGTCCAGGTAAACTCACCACAGTGAATAAGAACTTTACAGTTCTGGAAGATACAACATAGATAAAAGCTAAAGAAAGACATGTGGAAAACACAGTGCAAGTACATTAAACTCTGTGTTAAATAATAGGAGAGATGACCTTCATTCTGTCCATATTATATGAGGAGCTTGTTTTTTCACACCAGTCTTGTCATTATCCTGTACAGTGGAAATCCATTAATAAAGCATCCATTGAGCATTTCCAATAGTTAATTTCTGCCAGCGTTACTTCTGCTAAGTATTCCTGCTACTGGTCATAAAGCTGGCAGAATTTGCCCTTATTCTCAAAAGCCGCTACTTCTAGGGGTCAGCCATTAAGATTAATAAATAACTGAATATTTTCCAGTGAAGCTTCTTGCGTTGAATGTAGAAAGCCAACACACTAGACAGCAAAACAACACTTGCAATTGTTCTGTAGAATACTCCCTATAGCGCATGCATCATTGGAATTCTTGGTATCAGGTAATTTGATCTTGGTTGAAGAGCCAATCTGCTTAAGGAAGTTGAGGAAAATGAATATAAGTGAAGTTTAGGTGTATGGCAGAACACACTTACTAGGATAGAAAGTGGAGTGTAATTCATGCCAAAAATCAACTTTTAGTGCAGTTATCACAGCCTACATGTTGATTAGATATAGTCAAAGACTTAAGGTTAATATTCATTCTTACCTGTAATACTATCAAAAAATCACAGATCAAAAAATGACAGATCATCATAACAAAAGCCAAGTAAACATTTGTGTATTTTTAAATTTAAACTCAATATATTTAGGCTAGTTTCATGACCTTTCACTGACATAAATGTTCACAAGAAATGAGCCATTGAAAATGTTAAATCCAATGTGATCTTGGGAGCAGAATTTTAAACTCAGGCAGAGTATTATTGCTCAAATATTTCCATATTTGTAAAATGGGAGAATGGAAACAACAGTATGGGACTTTTTTAATCAGTCTGTAATGTGTTATGAAAAAAATCAGTGGAAGACTGTTTGCACTCCAGCCTCAAAGTCAAAGACATCTGCACTAATATTTGTCAAATATTCTAGAATAATGGGAACAAGCAGTGAAATCGCAGTCTATTCACTGACAGTCATCAAGCAGAAAGAAAGGCTAAATTTTTTGCCATTGTTGGTAAATGCCAGCAAAACACATTTGGATAGCAGGGAAAAAATGTCCCATGATGCAACTGACCATGAACACTAAAGAAAAAAAGACCTAGTTAAAGGTTGGAGAAGTAGTGGCAGCTGTCACAGCCCCAACTTCACCACCATAGCTTGCAACATTTATTTCTGTTGTTTTCCATTTTTAATGTGCGTTTGGAAAGTGAACCTTTATCATTACATGATAAAAGCATGGAATTTCCCTTGCATAAAGCAGGGAGGCAATTCATTCAGAAATAATTTTCTGTTATGCAGTGGCCCTTTCTATTAATTGTCTATGGTTGATTGTATTATCAATGTGAGGATTAAAAAACTACTGAGGAAATGTAAAGGCACGTTAAAAATCCTCATCCAGTCTTAAGAGACCTGTCATCTTTATTGTTATAAAGTCTTTTTCTATGACTTCCTTCTGCCAGTATCTTGTGAAGAGCCTGTATATTCCAATGAATCTGCAAACTGGAAATTGTCATCAGAAAAATCAAATACTCAACACTTCGGTGATTTTGAAAAAGCTGCAATAGTGTAAAACTGGCAGCAAAAATTATGAATAATCATTTCCATTTTTTTTAGGAGAATTTTAAACAGCTACTCTAAGTTCCTCCTGACTAAGTTCCAATCACTGAAGTAGTGGTCAGAGGATGCATGAGACAAGCGCACAGTCAAATTACGCCAGAGGCCCACTGCTATTGCAACAGTACTATAGTAATTATGGATGTTTCTTTCCAAGCTCACATACATATATAGCCTACAGGCCTGAATCTTAGCTGCAGAAATGAATATAGAGTTTCCCTCGACAGTATGACTGGAGTGCGAAACACAACATTTTCGCTGCTCATAGTTTCTGATTTATTCTTTCCCTCCCATCATTACCTCCAGTGGTTGCCTTAGGTTAATAAGTGTGCCATGTAACTGCACTATAGGATTCTAAAGGAATTAGCAGGAGACAGCTGTCACCATGGATTCAAACTGCACCTTCTTTTTCTTGAAGAGAAACATTAGTAAGATTGTACAGAATAAGTGGGAGGGGTTAGTTACCAGCAGTAGTAATACAATGTCTGACATCCTGAACTTAAATGAAGGAAATTTTTAAGAACCTGAGACTTAAGCATCTAACAACCCATTCCTACTTGTGTTCGCATATTGTCCACAAAGTCTTACACACACCTACTGAAAAGAAAACAATTGAATGGCTAGTATAAGTTATTCAGCTGTGACCTGCAGTAAAAACTAAGGAACAGACACACTTGATTCATGCAGTCATATATTTTTCCTATTCTATTATCAGTCTCCATTCCCTCTTTTGGAACTTTAATGAGTTTGTCCTGCCATGTATTAGCTCTGAAAGGGTATACTTTCAGACAAGATGCTTATTTGGCCAGGGAATCAAACTTCTGCCTTCAACCTCTTGCTGAAAAAAGGACTCTGAAAAAGTGAACTTTTAAACCTAGCGTGGAAACACTTAATAACTTTCTCAGAATAAATACCCAAAATGCAAGGAAAACATCCATTATTGCATTCTTTATTAACAGGTATTGACTAAAAGCAGGCTTTTAACAGTAAATATTCTTTAGCTATATGATATTTAAAATCTGAAGTGACATCTAGATTTGTATACTCCAATTTTTTCCTGTCTTTAACGTATACAAAATATCATCCCTTATGAGAGTGATGAATATTATACAAACATACAAGTAGCTTTTTTTAAGGTTTACTCATGGTGTCTATCATGTAGCGTGTCATGCAACAATCCTGTATAGGGAGTAAGGCAGGGACTTCTGCAGGATTGAGTCTGTAAGTGAAGCGGAAAAATTTCAAAAATATACAAAAGTGGATAATTCTGTAAATATCATCTGCTCAGTATATTCGATCTTGCAAAACTTGTAGACCAGCTGCAGATGTACTGCAAGTTGCAACAATATAAAAGTTTTTACTCTATGAATTCAGGAACTGAGAGCCCTTTGGTATCTGATATTTGAAACTGACTTTGGTCTGTGACTCACACAGCATTTTTCATGTGGCTTGATAGGAAAAACACAGGCTTTATAATTAGTTGGGAATAACTGAGGCTTTCACATGTTAACATGCCAAAGTAGAAAGAAAAATGGGGAAAGGAGCACTTCTCAGTGCAACAAAAAGCTTTCACTTGAAACTATTTATGATAGAAATTTAATTCACTTCTTTTGAAACTGATGCTGAAGATGTAAAGAGTCATGAGGAAAACTAATTTCAAAAAGGAAAAAAAATGTCAAACCTTCAAAATTTCTGATTTTTATTTTCAATGATGCTGAACAGATTTATCAGAAAGTGCAAGAAGAAATTCTGGAGGACTTCTGAGTGACCAGAGATGACACTCTCAGTTCCATCAATGCTGGCTTTTCATGCCCCCACCTCTGTTTGGTAGTGGGCCATAGGTACCAACCTATCTCAAACTCATATCCTAGAGTGGGCCAAATTGAACTCTGAAGATGCCTATCTATGAAGGGAGCCTAAACATTTAGATCAGAATAGATGCTCAGCTTTTTAACTCCTACAATTGGAGAAGACAGATCTCATGTTAAGAATACTTCAGCACTTCTGCTGGAGAAAATCCTCTCCCATTCAGCCACTCAGAGAATGTCCGAGCTCTAAGAGACAAGCCTTGTGCTTGAAATAGAAAATTTCCTCTGATGATCTGATCAGGGTGATTTAAAGATGTGATGTGTGATATCATCGTCTTTTAGATCTTTCCCATCTCCTTCATGTATTTTTAAACTAGCTTGGTGAGAACAAATACAAATACATGAAGCCAAAACCAAGCTAAATGTTCTTAAAAGGTAGTGTCTCACATTGGTCATTCAATCTTTCTAAAACTATTCATATTATTATTTTTAGATCAGATTTATGTAAGTTACATAAGACTGTTTAATAAAGCCACTTACTTTTGGTTTTTTGTTGGTTTTTTTTTTTTTTCCCCCAGAGTCTTTTGTTTTGCTTCACTACTCTGAAAGAGCTGCTGGTGTTCTAAAAGATCTTCGTGGATCTTATTTTCACAAATGGTTGATTTTAATAAAAAATTATTTTCTGTAAGGCAAGAAGGATAATTTTGAAAACAGCCTCAGTTCTCACCAGGGATATTGTAATATTTAGCATTTGAAGTGCCTAACTCTCAGAGCAGTTTAACAGCTGTCTTCATAGGCCTCTTATGTCAATGGTCCTTTACATCAGGGAAAGATCGTAAAGCTCCCACGTTCACCAAGTGATGTTTCAAGTGAAATGTATGTCATTTCAAGGCAAAGTACTGGATCTCCTACAGAGGAGCCATTTGTTTTTAGAGCAATGAATTTTACTGTTTTCCTTTGAACTTAGAGCAAATAAGGTCTACATTAAAAGTCCTATAGGACTTTTCACTTCAGTGGACAACAGAGCTGTCATAGAACTTCAGAATTTGACATTAGTCCACAGCCACTGGGAATACAGTCCTGCAAAGGGAAGACCTCCCTCTGTCTATCCTCAGCTTACAAACAATCCTGATCAGACAACCCAGACAACTGCATAGAAGAGTAATGGACCCAGCTGGTGTACGGAAAGTTTTACCAAAAACCTGTTAGAAGATTCTGTAACAGGACCACCCACATCACAGGGATACTACTAACAAGCATCTGGAATACATTGTATTTAAAAAATATTCATGAGGAAAGCATGTCTCTCCAACCCAAACAATTACACAGATAAAACATTGTCAGTACCAGGGAAAGGCTCTGATTCAGTAAATGTTACTGAATCTAGAGCTCAGGGATTTAATATCTCCAGTATTCCTATATTTCTCAGTCTTCCTCTGATTGCTTGGGAAGCAGGTGCACAGCACTTCTTCAGGCTTCCTGGCTATACGGTGCTGGAACTGCCTTCCCAGAGCTGAGGAAAACTATGTCGTGGATCATGTGCAAGGATATGGAATACAGCAGTCTTATTCTGAATGAACAGCCATTTTCTGCTTCCCGTAGTCTTTGGGGAAGGAGGTCTTCATGACCGGTTGCCGTAAGGTTACTTTATGAGATGACAGATGTCTACTGTCTCCCAAATCTTGACTTCAGCTTTAGGTAGTGCAGCTCACTCCAAACACACTGTTTTTATCCCATGTAGAGTTCTATCAATCTCTGTGCTGCTTTTGTGGCTGAAGCACCTGTTCTGTGAACCTTGTCCTTGATAATCAACACTCACCAAGGTCTTTAGGTGTGTGTAGAAGATACTGGTTTTTTGGATTATCCCTGCTCCATTTCAATACTTTATGTATTTTCCTTCTTCTAGATGCAACCATTTAATCTTCAAGGCATTTATTGGGAATCCAAGGCAAATATAACAATTTGCTAAAATAGCCAAGAATCTCTTACCAATTCAAGCGTGTCTGCCAATTATATGACATCATCTACACAGGCTAGGAAGCTCAACTCGCTATCACAGGATGTCAAACAACAAGTTTGTGGACCAGATCCAGCCTGTCAGACCAATTTTAACCAAGCAGTTCATTGCCCACTATCTACTTTATCATAGGCCCTTCAGGCACAATTTGGGAGAAGGATAGAGGCTAGATGTCCTGAGTTTGTTACTCTCTAACCTCTTCTCTAAAATTCTTTTGAGACTGAAGTGACTTGTCTGTATTTGCCCCACAGCAACAGTGTAAGCTTTTTTGCATCACATAATTTGCATAACCTGCAACAAAAGCACACATGAATGTTGGAGAAAAGAACAGGACTACTTATAGGAACAGCCATGCAACTGGAAACTCCTAGGGATCAGACCCACAGGGATATCTTCATTTTGGTCATATCACAGACCTGCATGAAGATAGAGGGCAGAAGAAGCATTGAGGTATGCAGTCCTCATAAAATGGAATAAGGCCTTTTCCAACAGAATGTTTGAGGAACAGTGGTCATCCAGTGTTGCACGTTGGACTTCATCAGAGCTAAGTAAAGAGAGTGATGAAGAACAACAGCAGCTCTATGGTCCTTTCTGTTCTATCAGCCTTTGGAATTAATCCATTGCTCAGCTGCCCATCAGTTGTTATGAGACTGCAAGAGTCATTACACACAACCTGTAGCATTGTTATCACCTTATCTATGGCCTCGATAAGTCTGATTTAGTACTTTTCATAGTGCTCCATTTTGAGCTGCACCTAATGCCATGTTAAAATGTACAAGAAAAAGAAATGGATTTTTTTTAAAAAAGGCTTTAACCCTTATTCTTTCCTTTTTTCCAGGATGTTGTTAAAACACAAATATTCAAGCAATTTAGTTTTGGCCAGGCCATGCTGCTGTTTTTCTTCTCTTCTTTCTTTCAAAAGTGGACATAATCTGTTCACAAGTACTTTTAAAATTACTTTTCTAATACTGACGATAAATTTTATTTACACAATTATTTGGATCGGCAAGACATTCTTTCCTCTGAATGCTTTCTAAATACTTTGCATTCCAGATGCTTGTTCCAGATGCTTCTGTCACCTTAGTGGTAATATCATGTGTTCCAGCAGCTTTTGCATTGTTAGTTGCCTCAGTCTTGGCTCTATTTTTTCTATGGATGAAGGAAGATTCAGTGCTGACATACTTTACTGTTCTGAGAGCCATACCATCCTGCCTTGCAAGCTGTCTTCTCCCTACTACACACACATAGTCTGAGGTATTCTCTAGTTGCTGAGCTTCTCTTTCCCAAATCTTTGCTTGTACTGTCTTTGTGATCTCTTCACTACTTTGATCACAGTCTTGCTTTACCAGCAGACTTGGCCTGTTTATGCTTTTCTTGTAACCTTCCATTTTGTTGCTTGTCCAGCTTATCTTTGTTTGTTTATGACTTCCCATAACTTCCTCTGAAGTATTTGGTGTCACTTTCTCAAATATTTCCCATCCAAGCTATAATGAGATTTCTTCCTCATCCCAAAGTAATGGCCTGAAATGCACTCTCAGCTTCACTTTGCATGTCTCCTTTGCCAAGCTATCTTAGCACTTGAAAAGGATCAGAGAGATGGCAACACCCAATCATCTTCCTGGGCTGCATCTTACTCTTCCCCAGAACAGAACAGAACAGTTCATACTCACAACCACACTCTCTACTTCCACAGATGGTAGCATTCCACCATGTCCGTATCTTTGACTGAAAATAATGTGTTTAATGTGGGTTTTGGTCTGACAGCTTAGGAACGCCATATGACTTCATGCATATATATATGTGAGAGAGCCAAAATGATACTATGCATGGCATTCATGATCTGGCTCTTCATTGACTTTCTGTTTTTTTATTCAGCCCTCACATTTATACCATCAATTTACAGATTCTAGAAGCTTGTCTAGACTATGGTTTCATCCATCCTTCTTTGTGTCTTCTGCTGCTTTGGTTGCTGTCTACACCTGCACACCGTATCTATGCACAGTTCAGTGTGCCAGTTGTAAACATGCAGTACCAATTTGCCTAGAGTAAGAGTTTCCAGTGGCTCACTGAGGAAATCATAATGCTCCTACTTCTGTAGCAATTGGCATGTTTTTCTTGCCCACTTGTATATCTGAAGTCGGAAAACTAATTTCTTATTATGACCTCTCCTATGTTCTGTTCTGATAATTACTGAATTCTCTAAATCCTGTTGCATATTGGCATGATATTGTAATATAAAGCAATGTGACACAACTTTGCAAATGTTTTCAGCTTTCTTTAAGCCAAATATTTTGACCCTCTTAAGTGATTTTTTTTTTTTGTTCTAAATTTCATTTTGCAAAGGCTGTTCTGTTTCCACTCTGAGTCACACTAGACCAAATCTGGAAATATAAGAGTCTCCTGAAAGAAATAAAATGCAGGGCTTTGACCATATCTGCTAAGTCAGTGACACAGACAAAAGTATATCCTTGCAGTTCATAAATTTATATGCAAGCTATACCTGGATAGGATTGTGAAGGTGAGATAGTCCTGCTGACTCACTGTGATTCTAATCTTTATGCTCAAGAAGCCGTTGATGTATGCAACTTCCTGCAATGCCAGTCTGGTCACAGCAGGCTCAGCACTGCCAGATTCACTACACGAAAGTCCCATGGACTTCTATGGGCTCACTCTAGAGTGAGTGCTAGAGGAATAATGAAGATATATAGAATCTTTGCCTTTTGGGGAGCCACTAGGAGGTCTCCCTGAGGAAATAATTCTACTTACTCTAATTTTCCTTCCTCTTTTAGAAGAAGCAAGGGGGATATCCTACTGTTGCATCCAGTGAAGTGCAAGCTGAACCTTACAATGAGTTTTTCAGCATAAGCACTGCCTTTCAGTGCTAGGGAAATAAGGACACCTGCCTGTAGGTAGACTAAGCAGCAGAAGAGCGACAGAACGTGTGCTGGAGTCCTAATCCCCTCATTTTCAACAGTGGAGACTTGGCTGGGTAGCAGTGCTCCATTCTGGGCTGTTACAGTCACATTCCCTTCCCATTGCCACTGGGAAATCAATATTTGGGAAGGATGGTGTCTAGGTGGACAAGTTACATGCACTCTAAAGTACCTGGACTTAAGATTTATGGTGCACTCTAGCTCAGACTTCCCCCCTCCCAAAAAAAAAAAAAGTGGCATTTTTGTCATTCTGAAAAAGTGGAGCGACTTCTATCTCTATTGATGTCTCAAAACTCCCTGAAGGGAAGTGTAAGTTTGAGCTGTTTGTGCAAGATACCATCAACCATGTGAGACTCTCTGGGGGATGAGATATCGAGCAGTCTCAAGGCAGAATCAACCTGACAGCAAGGAGTATTTGAAGAGTTGTCACTTAAATATCAGAGTAGAGAGTTATATGAATCAGCACAAATTTGTATGCGGTCTAAGGATTTGATTCTTCTCTCACCTCAGTGAAAGTGTAAAGAAACCACTAAGAAGCCAATGGTGCATAACCAGTGTAAGATGAAAAGCAGAGCAGGAGGTATTCTGTACTTTCTGGGCCTTGATTATCAAGTCTGCAGTATTACAGCATGACAATTTCACTCAATTCAACAGATCAGCATGAATAGAACAACAGAGAACCTGATCTAATAAGAGGCAAACAGTGACTCTAAAAACATTCAGGATCAAACTGTGTTCTCACAGACAGTAGTGAAAAATCAAGCAGAATGGCATGGATTTCAGAGCAGAACTTGGTCATAAGTCACAGAACTAAGAGACAGTGTGTCATTACCACATGGCAAATGTCATTCACCATGTACAGAAATAACGTGTGTGCTGGAGCTGTTCTTGCTGAAAGAGGACACATTAGCTCCTGGTATTGAGATACAACAACAGTGTCTGCATCTGACACTGTTCAGCAGTATTAATATGAAGAAGAACTGCAGGTGTTTTCCTCCAGGAATGGTCAAACTACATTTAAATCCAGATGATATGGCAAAAAATCTACTTTTCAAAAAATCAGAGTAAGTTTAGCCAGTGACATTCCTCAAAAGTGAAGATGTTTCATGTCATTTACATCCCAGATTTGCAGTCTGCCAGTTTTTTTATACTGGACCACAGATGTTGGAGGAAAATCACTTAAAATAAACTTGCCATAATCCAAGGCAATGGACCATGGCCAGGGCTGTGAGGGCTCTATTGCTGGTTAGTTTGTTGCTAGAAAATAGGTGGGCAGAGATGTTGCCTAGAAAAATGCTCGCACTGTGTGTGAAAGGAAGTTCAAGGAGTAAAATAGTCTCTCCCAAAAAAATACTGCTGCTGGACAGCAAGTGGGTTTGCCCTAGAGAACATTCTATTTTTCAAGTCCATAAAGCAGGTCAGTACTATGCGCAGCTTGTCTTCAAGATAGACCTGAAAAAAATTTCATGGCAGAGGATAGGCCTGGCAATCCAAATCAATCAGCACTAATTACATAGATTGGAAAATAATACTATTTAGGAACTCATTTCTGATCATTGATGTCTCTGTATCATCTATTTTTGTAACTGCATATTGAACCTAGACAATCCTCCAACAGACAGGTTTAGTCTTCTGACCACATGAGGGGAAAACACATCTCACAAACAAGCATACGAGTGCCATCGTTACAGCAGGGCTTGCCAAGAGATAATATCATGCAGCCTTGTGGCAGTGTCATCTCCGTTATAGGAGAAAAAGCAGGATGGATATGAATCATGGTTCTTGAAAGTAACATCAGCTCTGCTTCTGCACTTAGCTGGTGTATCTCCCATCATGAGCATTTGCAATTAGGAAGAGTGAGATCAAGGTGTAACCTTGGTTTGTCTATAAGATATACTTGGGATGACCAAGAATATCAGTGAGCAAACTAGAAGAGTGTGGTGCAAGACCATTCTATCAGGTAACGGGTTCTTGCTCACTGAGAATAGGCTGGAAAGCAAGAAACAGTGCTGAGGGAGAAGGCACTTGATCTGCACCATCCTCAAAAATGAAGCCCAGTAACTGATGTTTCTGAAAAAAAAGTTCTGGCTTGTCCATTTTCTTGCTTTCTTTTGAACTGCATCTGTAACATGAACCAAGCCGCTTCATTATTTGTTAATTTTACTCTGTTTCAGTACATGTTGGGAACTGATCTTCCATCCCTTATTTTACAACTGCCACTTGAAGTCTCCCTTGGTGCACTCTTCTACAGTGATAAACAACAGTTTGCATCTAGATCCAGGATAGTGGTATTATATAATAGAGCTACACAAAGGAAAAAAATAGCTTCCACCCTTTTTTCAGGCATCCCTGCTGTGGTGCCTGTGTGAACCACAGACTGAAAGCAGGCTCTGAATTCAGGCTGTTCTCGCTAAGTACCACATGTAGGTGAAATCATTACAACTTAGTTGATTTATCATGACAGCTAAGGGACTGGAAAAGAATAATACTATTTTATGGTCCTGCTGTCTGAAGATGTATGTAATAACAGAATCTGAGAGCACTAGGACATGCTTTACTTTATTCAGAAGCATTGACCAGAGTAGCCTCAGATACTATGCTCATGATGGAGACTTCCATTATCAGGATATTTGTGCAAAGTGAATTTTGAGTATCAGGATATTTGTGCAAAGTGAATTTTGAAAGAAATCTTGCCTGATACTTTTCAGAAAATCAACTTAATCTAATTTTGTAACTATTTACAATGACAATTTTATTAATTCAAAGATGTCCTCTGAGATTATGTTTCACCATAAATAATTGTCCAGAACTTTTCCTGCCTTCCATGACCTCAGCAATGAATACAATGACAAGGAGAATTACTCCACGATAGTTTTATATTTTAGGATTCATAAGGCAGATTCAGGTTACATCATGTGAAAAGCAATGGGTCACACAGACTGCAAATCCATACTATTTGTCAGAAGTCAGAAAAAGGAGTTTAGTTTATTTCTGCATTGGCCAACAATGAAAAGAACTTTATCTGGGGCAGGGAAGGGTAAGAAGATCTCCATTTTCTTTAATTGTGATATTTTTTCCTCTAATTTGGTAATTAAAATCTCTACTATCTTTTCAACAAAATTGATAAAATTTGGCAACTCGGACTTGACCCTTGACTCATATAGCCACTTTTTACTTCTTACATGCTCTACTAGGCTCTTGAATTAGGGTCATACATATAATTTATTAATGCTTACATAAAACACTGGAAAGAATTGGAATTTTTAAGCATATTTGTGATATATAGAGCACTGAAGCTCTACATATCAATTTCACATTGATACAAAATCCTGTTACACCTTATTGAAATCAACTGGGATCACACACCTGTAAATCCTTACAGAATTTTTGTTGGTAAGTACATCATATCTAATTATTTCACCTTATCCTAATTATCTTTAATCCATCCTGTTTGGAGCAGTAGTTAAGAGGCACTACCAGTAGATTCCTAAGATGTTAAGTAAGAACTTATAATGATACTTACGTAGCTAAAGGCCCAATTATCGTTTTTGTTCAAACTTTTACAGTGCATTACTAGTGATGTTCAGTAACGATGTTCCTCCCCACACTTCTTCAAAATTGCAGTAAGGAAAACTGATCTCTTGGACTACGCTCGTTGCAATTGTGGGCCCACCCTCATTGGGATAGGCTTACAGACCAGAAATAAAGCCAGCATTAAGCAGGAAGGAAAGGGGGCTTAGCAGACAGCTCACACGTGAAAGAGAGGAAGGGAGAGAGTGTAGTTGACTACCATCAGCTGTCCACCTGCCTGGGAGGGCACCCGGCCCCCTCTGGGGGGCAGGAGGAATGTTTGGTTTCCTCCTCTTTCTGCCCATCTAATGCACAGTGTTCACAATGTGTGCTCCCTCTCCTGCAGTGCCGTTGGCTGAGGTCATTGTAGCAGAGCATGAGATTATCCAGCCTGTGCCTTTCACTGGCTCCTTCCCTTGCTGTTCCGTCTCATGTTCACCAGGCAGCTGCTTGCCCAGCACTTGGTGAGGAAACACTTAAGCTGCAGGAGGGAAGGGTTTCCAGCAGGTACAAAACCAGAGTCTGCAGATACGGTGAAAGGTAGCAAAAAAACCCCAATGTACTTATTTCTTCTCTCTTCCTGGGAAAAAGTAATGGGAAGAGTATGAAGCCTGGCTGGTTATACAGCTGGCTGCTATGATGGAGGTGCTAGGAAAAGGTGTTTGCTGACTGTTGCAGAAGGATACAAACTGTTTACCCCCCAAAAGCGTGGCATTTCAGTGTTAAGAGGCTTATTTACATTTTTCTTCTAAAGCATTTGGATCCATTATTAAAGGAAAAGTATGTGGGACACAAGTCCAGTTCACCTAAAAAATTGCTGCAGGGCAGTAATCAACAGCTGCCAGCTCAAGACAAAAGAACAGAGGCAGCAGAAACGAATCAACAAGAGAGACAACAATCCAGTAGACTTCTTATGGAGAATAGTACTGAAATATGCCTGGGGACAAAGATGTTATGGATGTTGAAAATAAGATTAATTTCATATCCCAGTGCTGTAGCTGAAAAAAAAAAAAGGAAAAATAAAAAAGAATATGAGTAGTAGTTCACACACCAAGTAGGAATATACAGACTTGCTATGAAACAGAGACTGTCTGTAGCATAGCTTTACATCACTAACGTTTTGGTACTGCAAATAACATGCACTCAGTTGCTTTGTTTGCAGCTGTAAGGTGAGATTAGTGACCTCTTTTACTGTAGCAGAATTGTGGGGGCAGCTGTAACATTGCTGTAATGCCATGCATAAGCTGTCCTCTCAACCTGTAGCAATGTTACCAGCTGTGAGTGAGGTGATACAGGCACAAGGAAAAGTGAGACTTTGCAGAAAAACTTAGTCCAAAAGATAAAAAATTACTTAACTCAGATGACCAACTGTGTTTCTAAAAGGAAACAATAACCTACCAAAGGACGATGAAACTTGGTTTGGGTTGAAAGGGACTTTAAAAACCATCCAGTTCCAAATCCCCTTCCATGGGCAGAGACACCTTCCACTGGACCACGTTGCTCCAAGCCCTGTCCAACCTGACCTTGAACACTTTTAGGGATGGGGCATCCGAAACTTCTCTGAACAACCTGTTCCAGTATCTCACCACCCTCACGGTAAAGAATTTCTTCATAATATCTATTCTAAACCTGCCCTGTTTCCTATCTTTTCCCCTTGTCCTGTCACTACATGCTCTTGTAAAAAGTCCCTCTCCAGCTGTCTTGCAGACCCCTTTAGATAGTGGAAGGCTGCACTAAGATCTCCCTGGAACCTTCTCTTGTCCAGCTCAACAACCCCAACTCTCTCAGCCTGTCTTCATAGGAGAGGTGCTCCAGCCCCTTGATCATCTTTGTGGTCTCCTCTGGACTCACTCCAGCAGGGCCCTGTCCTTCTTGTGCTGGGGATCTCAGAGATGGGTGCAGTACTCCAAGTGGGGTCTCATGAGAACAGAGTGGAGGGGGAGTATCACTCCCCTCACCTTGCTGGTAATTCTTCTTTTGATGCAGCAATGTGGAAGACTTAAAAAATGGAGCAAAAAAATAGTTATTGAAAGTAAAAAGAAAATATAAGAGACACGCTGTTTCTGAAGATTGATAGCCATGCAAAGCTCTCAGATTTCCAAGAAGACCTAGGGTCACATTATGCAAAGATAATGTCCAAATAAATTACTAGTTTAACAGGGCTCTGCCATGGAAAGGGGAGCAGCCACTGTCACCTAAAAAGAAGATTATAAAGAATATTATAAGGATGTAGAGTGGTCTTCCCTTTATGACAGTCTTCTGCCTTCTGACTGTCAGCCATTTAGGAGCATTCTGTGCCAAAGGCTGCATTCAGAGCACAGTGCTTAACATGTTCCTTGCCCTGTGAATGTGTCTGATGCTTTTTGAATCCAGTTTGCCATTTGCTCTTTGGAGTGAGATGACTTCATCAGTTTACCTTACAAGGCTGACTTGTAATGTAATCACAAGCAATTACAAAGCATCAGGAACTGATTTCAGCTACAGCTCAAGATACTGAAACTACATAGGATAGTGATGTGAGGCTGTTACAACATTTCTTTATGGCTGGAGATGCTGACAGCCAGCAATTCACTCATTCAAGACAAATGAAAGCCCACCATCAAAATTAGCATCAAGCTTTCCTCAGGAAGTTTTCAGTTTTGTTTTGGTTTTAGTTTGTTTTGTTGGGTTTGGCTTAGGTTGGGTTGGTTTTCTTTTTCTGGAAACAAGAAACAGGCCCTGTATAGAAAATCACTACATGTATCATATTATATGTGCAGGAGATATTTTTAAGAGAGTAGGACAACAATGGTTCTACACAATCAATGGTAGACTTCATCCCCTCACCACAGTATGTTCATATTTGTAACAGAAAGCTCCAGCCAGCTCAGTGAAGCACTGCCAAAGATGGGGTACCGTATGGCAGAAGATTGCTTTCAGAATCTTTTGTCAGGAATGAATGATGGAGAAGGCTGCCTACTGCTAACAGAGTCCAACATATTTCAAGTTGAGGTTTTGTTTAAAGGAAATGAAGCCCTAATCCTGGTTAATCAAAGGAATATACCTACAGAATAGACTACTCTTAAAGACAGATTTAGAAGTGTATTTAGCCGTTTAGTAATACAAATAGGCATCTAGTGTATTCTGCAGAAGAGCTTAAGCACTTAAAGCCCATTGGCTTTAAGTATTTATGGGAGGAGTCTGGTTCAATAAGATAGTCACATCCCTCTGCTGGCAAACAGAAAGCCTCTGTAGCAAATACCAGTAAATTAGTTGCTCAGGCATAATAAATATTATTACAATACTAAATGTATTACAAAGAGGAAGTAAAACTTTATTGGACCACAGGTAACCAAGGAGGAAGCCTTACTCCTATACACACAGTTATATCTGCAGTATATACCGAATGTCTAACTTCACAATTATGGCTGTTCACAAGTAACTTTTTTTTTAACTTTTGGCTTCCAGTGCAGTCCCATTTTTAACCTTGGCTGCTACTTTGAGAAGGGCTTTCTGGATGCTGCCATCTGTCTGTCAGCAGCTACTGCTCAGTCATACACAGTTGTGAGAATATGTCCTAGAACAGCAGAATATTTCATCTAGGTTCTAAGTTCATGCTTATAATACTGTAATATCTGATAATCTCTTCCTGTTTTCTCTTGTAGCTTAACAGTTATTTTGATTAACTCTTTGATTTAAAACTACGCTTGTAATTCTTTACCTGTAATTTATGTCTTTTTGCCCATGTTTTATCTTTTCATCTGCTACAAACAGCAATACAACACATTTTTATGTGACTGCATTTTGAGTTTTGGTTGTTGTGAGTGGTACGGACTCAAAAGATACTGAATGATAGTATACATAAATCCTTTTAATATGCCAACAGTCTGTTTCTAGAGTTGTCCATTGATAAATATCAGCAGTCTGTAAATCCTGAGTATTATTCTGCTTGCAGAAGTGAATGCGTATCATAGTACAAAGACAACAATTTACGGAGATTATGTGGTTTTGCCTGCATATTCCTCCAGTTAATGCAAACTTATTAGCACTATAATTTGTGAAAATCCTACAGTCAGTTTTGTTAGCCTGGTCTCCATGCAACGTACAGTATCCCATTAAATTCAATGGCATGGCTGTACATGAACTTTTTGTATGTACTTTCAAACTCATTACACAATACTATAGTATTCATATAAAATACAGTTACCCACAGATTTGACCTGAACATAATTGTGGTTTTCACTAAAGGAGTTTGCAAAAATACACAGGAGAGCTTAGAAGAGGGAATGACTTTACGCATTTTTACAGAAATATCAAGGCCTGGACCAGTATTTCAGCATACTTACATTTTACTTAGGCTTGGACTTGGATCTACAATTGGCAGCTCAGGCTGATCAATAAAATGAGAGCTTTTCCCTACATAAATGTTGCACAAACTGAACCACAGTCAATGATTTAATTTAGTGACAGTGGTGCAAATTCCTTTGGGCATATGGCTGAAAACCCAATACCCTGCAAAGGCTGTCTTAATTCTAATTAATTTATGCTAGATTAAAATCTAATCAAGAATATCCACATGAGATTTTGTAAGAATTTAACTAAATTTTAAAACGTATATCTGGATAAACAGATGTAACTCTGTGTATAAGTGGGCATAATACTACAAAATTATATTGAAGTAATTTTTAAAGTCTATCAGCCTGTTTTCCAGAACTGCAATTTTATCCTTAAATTCACCATATTTCTGATTAAATCCTTTTTGCTGCATGCTGATCAGCTGTTTGCATCAGGCAGAGTAAGAGGAAGGATCATGAATAAGATTTATAACAATTTAGAATCTATCAGCCATTATGTGTTCAGTTTCTCATAAGTTTTAATAATTAATGTCCTGAGAATGGCAGATGGTCCCAATTCTTTTTAAATTTCTGTAGTTAAAAATATGTATTTTTTTAGTCCTCCAATATGGCACCAAATGTTACTGCTTCTGGCTCCAGCGCTTTCCTTCTTTCTGACTTACATTCTCAGGTTTATTTCTATTCCTCTCTTCTAGCTGAGAGACAAGTTGAAAGCAATTGTCACTCCAGATAGAAGCACAGATATGTAATTTCTGTTCAGTTTTAAACATGCAGACAATGGACTACTGAATTCATTTGAATCCATATATGCCCAACAGTTTGGAAATTGCACTGATTCAAATACCACTGAGGAAGACTTACCAGCATATCACTTCTTGCCAGTATATCAGTTCCTCTAGTTTTTCTCTCAGTGTAAACATTGTTGTTCCCAAATCAGAGTATTACCCGTGAACAAGAATTGCATGGTCATACTGATAAGTGTAGTAACCATATAGTACACATCTATTTTTATAAAGCTCCATAGGAGCTCCACAGTAGAACTCTAAGTACAATACACTACAAACACTTCCCAAAACCTTCTGACAAATGTAAAACCTGTGGTAGTTCCCAGCTACAGTGTACCGGAGTGAAAAAATATCAACATTATTATCACTGTGCTATGACCATGCAATAGCAGAGTGGTTCCTAAACAAAACTTCTAGAGTTTTGGAAGGCAGAGAATGGCCCTTACAAAAGAGAATGGCAAGAAACCCAAAGTTAATGGTCCCTGTCAATCTCTCCTAAATGAAACGTTTTTCTTTCACTCCAAATCTGACCAGTGGTTTGTTGCTGAGTACATGAGCACAACACATAACTTTCTGACCTCTACAGGCAACCAGGGGAAGTCAATAGGTGAGATTTTTACTGTACAGGGATACAACAGAAAAATAATGAGCCAGTTTCTCTCAAATCAGTGATTTTTGGAGATACAAATCACTTGGGTACTCAAGGGATCTTAATTTCCTATCCCCAGAAATTTTCTCATCCCATTTTATAGTCCTGCACTGGTGTTTATCATTGGCTTCTCACCCTCACTACTGTTGTTTGCAAGATCACTTGAAGTTATGCCCTAGATATCTGTTAGGATTTTTTTCCTCGCTTTTGATCTGAAGTTCTTTGATTTTGTGATGATGTTATTATTCAGTTTTTCTCCCTTCTTAGTACCTAATACAATATATTTTAATATTCTTTTGGTCTTCCTTCCTCTGCAACTATTCAATTTTAATCTCCTGTTCTTGACCACATGAGAACTCGCATGCAATACTGCAAAAAAGTTCTTATTGGTGCTTCGTACAATGCAGCTCCTGCATCTCTAACTCAGCTAGAAATACCTCAGTCATTGTATCCTAGTACTGCATTTCACAGCTGCTTCAAAATGGTCATCAACAGCCACCCCCCAATAACCAATACACTGAGGTGCTTTTCCTCCACTTAATTCCCTGTGATGGATGGTATGTTTAAGTGGTTTGTGCTGCTCTGTCATATTCCTTTAAGAAAAAAATAACTGACCACACTGGCCTTGAAGAGAAGGGGAGACTGCTGTTAGCCTGGAGCAAATTCCTAGAGGAGAGACAGTTCCATGGGGGCAGGGTGGGGCAGGCAGAGGAAAAGACAAAAAAAACCTGCAGAGCAGCAGAGGGATGATGAGACTGCTCACTGCTCCCTAAGGAACACGGAGCAGAGCCAAGGCTAGAGCTCTATATCTTCTTCTGACGGTCCAGGAGATGATCACACAGAGTTTTGGCAACCCAGAAAGCCACTCAGTGGACTGAAATCACAACTAGAAGGAAGGATTCAGACAACAAAGTTAATGTGGGCAGGAGGCGAGTTGTTTATAACTTCATTCTTATTTCTGTGTAGCTTACCTAGCCCATGAACTGTCTTTGTTTAAAATATGAACTGTTCTCGTGTACATGCAAGCAAAACCTAGTCTTCTGAGATTAAAAGCATTTTTTTTCTACTTTGTAGAGCTTACTGTAAGAAGGGTGCCTAGGTGGGCACACTGCAAAACTCTGGCAGGCTTAGCAGCCCATGTCAGTATGACTTTGTGCTGCTCAACCTGCTACCATTTCTGCTACTTGTCCTTAAGCTGAAAATGATTAAGGGGAGTGGGAAAAGTCACAAGATTGTTCTGTGAGGAAGTGTCAACAGATCTCCATTTTCATCTTGAAAACTTCTCTTTTCATACATAGAAGTCTCACATTAGTCAGCGTCTTACTGACCTAATCAGTTCTTGAGGTAATCCTCATAATTTCCACTTTGGTAATAATTTGCCTTGACACTACAGCAAGTGTTTCTTTAACGACTGTGAAAATTCAGGCTATAACATTGTCCGTGTGTAAAAGATCAACTACCTTATCTGAAAAGTTTCCTGACACCATCTACATTTCATAAAGCCAGGTTTATCCCACTTTGCATTTGCCTTGAAGGCTTTAATTATTTTTTCTTTCAAATATTTTCCAACACTTTATACACTATTGCATTCAAACTAAAAGACTCAGAGTTACCCATGTGATTTCTCTTTTCCCACTTATTAGAATGTGAAAATGAAGGCAGATAGAGAGTATATTGACATGAGTACATTTATTCTGTTGATAAGGCCTCAATTTCTATTCAGTTGAGAAGAGTCATCTTTTATCAAATTTTTGGCTCCATTTATAGGTATAATACAGTGTGATCAAGGTTTCCAAGGTTGCCAAATCTTCATCTGTACAAGAGCTGCCCGCCTACATGCCAGGTTCATAACAAATATAAAAGATTTTACAAAGAACTTCATTTCAGCAAAGCCTCATTTTTCAACTGAACACTGTGTCAAAAATATTAATCAGGCCTAGCCATAGATTTCTTTTACTATATAGTCTTTTCCATCATCTCTGTAGTCTTTATGACAAGCTTAACTGGAAGAATTTATGTTGTTTGGGTTCTCATACTGTGACCATAACCTTGCTGTCTAAGCTATTGCTTAACCATTTAAGTTTTGGGTAAGCGTAGGTTAATGTCACTGGCACATTATGTAAGTGCTTTTATGGGGTAGTATTTCATTAGAAGACAAATATTTAAGAATCTTTCTCTGTATGAATTAGCTTCATTTCAGTAATATTCACAGTGACTGATGAGTAATTTAAGACATATTGTCATAATTTTAAAAACATGTTTTCAAAGCACTTTTCAATATGCTCAAGCTCAAAGAGAATTAATGGTGAATGCAGAAAAGTGGTTAGAGACCTCTTACTTTCTATTTCAATGAATACTTGGTGATGTATTTATCAGGCTATTCAAAATGTTTATTACACTCTGAGTAGATCCATCTACTAACAGCATAACTTCACAGATTTTGAAGATGGAAGGGAATACTGTAAGACACAATATTGCTCCACTGATTCCCTGTACCACAAAAGGGTACAAGTCTTACAATTAATTCCTGCTTCAAATCCAAGAGCATACTTTCTTTGAAAATTTCCAGTGACACACCTCTTACAACTATTGCTTAGATGTTCTGGTACTGATTTTTCTTATCCTGAGATACTTTTATTTTATTTCTAGCTGTGACTTTCAACAACAGATCATTTTACATTTTGCTTCTTAGGTATAAGAACTGCCTTCTAGTGTATGTTTTTCACAGACAGCAATCAAATAAACCCTGTACCTGTGCATAGGTGAGCTTTTTTCTTCTTTCACTGTAAGTCATTCTTCTCTTCTTCAATCATCTGCATCTCTTCCAAAGGGACTATTTAACACTTTTCAGAGGACCATATTGTGGATAGAAAGCATTTTGGTAGACAGTCTACCAATGGTTACATCAGTGCTAACTCAATTAGCAATGCATCATACTATGAAGAGGTTTTCAGTTTGTTATTACTCACAACACTTCATTTTTCCAGTCATTACTTTCCATACTATTGTCCCACCTTCCGTAAGGATGGACTATAACCTTTAAGATGTCTGTGTGAAATACATTTGGTTTGCTTGCAGCTGGCTTACCAAATAATTCATGTCATTCTCTTATGTTCTGTCTTTATTATAATTCAGCACTCCCCTAGAGTTTGTGAAACATGAAGATTTTATCAGTAACTGCTTAATGATGATTTGCCTTTTATAGTAAATATTTTAAAATCAGTTTATAACCTATCATGCTGAATCTTTCTTGGTTACTTTTGCAGTTGATGAGCAATGACAGTCCATACAATGAATCAACAAGACTGATCAGGAGAGCAGCCTGTAGGAAAATGTTTTTTGAGTGAATTTGTACTTTGTGTGACAAAATTTGGCAGGCTGTGCCCGAATCCTTCAGTGCACTGCTTGTGCTTGGTGATTCAAGGCCGAATTTTTAAATTGGAGATGAATATTATGCTTCAAAAATATATCCATATTTTCAGAGAAAACAATTGCTACACTAAAAAAGAGGAGGTTATTTTGAGTATGTGAACATTTCTGCAGATAGCAATAGCTGTCCAAATAATCCTTACTTTCCCAGTAATAGCAACCAGTAACTTGAAAGACCAAAATCCAGAGTTTTTGAAAGTATTTCAGCAGATAAAATCTCTGTGTTTCAGAGGTGCAGAGAGCTCGTAATGGGTGTGGTGGACGAATATGAGCTGAGAGCACCAGCCACAGGAACCAGTAGAACCAGTTCTTCCCTTTATGGCCTGGGAAATCCTGCCTTCAAAGACATGAGTTGACTGCTTGTACTAAAATATCCGGCTCACATTTAGGTAAAATTCTGACTATAAACAAAGGTCTACTGGGGCCTACCTGGACATAGGCCATTATCATAAGAGAACACATACTCCTACCATATGACAGCAGAATTTGACTGGCATATTTTAGATATTTCTTCAAGTGTGAAGCCAAAGGGAGCCATGGCAATTTTTTTTTTTCTTTCTTTCTTTCTTATAACTGTAGGCTTGGGTTTTTTTCCCTGGGAAACAGCTCCACCACCGTATGTCTCATCCCAATCACAATTCCATTTTAAATGCACTGCTTATAATGCACTGTCCAGGTCTTCCACTAACTGCAGATGTTGGAACCTCTGGCATTTATCCCACTATTTAGGTTCTCTCCATCTGTCTCTCAGAGGGAGAGTGATTTCACAATGTGTATGCTTTTTATAGACAATGGAAGAAATACTTTTTTTCAAAAGATGAGTCTAATAAGATGAGACTTAAAAACAATAGTAAGGAGCACCTAATTTTAAATCTGTAGCATTAAACATGTAGAATGCTAAAAAAACCCAAATATGTGTTCTTCTCATTTGACTGGACTACACAAGCTGCACTTAGGTTCCTGTATTTGTTGCTGATATTGATGTTGATAACAGTCAACACACGGTTTATTTCATGTTTCATTGGGAATACTATCTCTTCTCTGTGTAACTCGTAAAAATAATTGATGTGTTTAAAGAAGGTGCTTGAAAGGCAAAGAAACAGAGCATTGTGATTAATGACCAGTGATGACATATAAAAGGAAAAGTCCATAGGTCATTACATATGATACATAGGTCAGGATAGACTGACTCAAACAGCTAATCACTTATTAATAATGTATTCATTTCCAGCAATCTTTGGATTGTTCATGGATTCTCTCTTCACACGTAAGTTTTTATGTTTACATACTACATCCATCCACAGTGATGACATTGATTCAAGAATCATTTCAATTTGAAAGAGTATGGATTTCCAAACGAGTGAATCTATCCTACACAAATGTCCTCTATGGGGCTTTTTTAGATTGCTAAGATATTTAAAAAGGGGCATTTTGTTTTAAATGATAGAGACAGTTTGCCAGGGAAATCCTTAAACCTGGACATAGGCGATAATTCACAAAGAAACCAAATTAATCAATCTGATTTGATTGTAAGAGTGAAAAAAATTACTGTAAGGGTAAAGCTCAGATATAGGAAAACTCGGCTGTGTTATTTAGGACCTCAAAAAAAAAAATTTACTGAAGGAAAATATTCTCCACCTGAGATTGAAAAAGCAGAAATAGGTCAGCTACGGACTGTAGGTTTGAAACAGATGAGCTACAAAAGAAATTTAGGACAAGAGGTTGTTACATCAGACAATTAGAGGAAGGAAAGGGCAGTTGATAAGCAGAGACTGCAATAACACAGCAAAAATATTAAGGACCATGTAAAATCCCTCACTCCTTTTTCATCACTTTGCTTCACTCTTAAGTCAGCTTCTGCTGTATGGCTGGGAATGCATAGGTGTGAGCTTACTTTTCTCTAAATTGTCAACAGACGAGATTTAAAGGATGAATCTGAGTCCTCCTTTAAGACACATGAAAAACAGACCCATTATAGCTTGATTCATATGGAACAACTCAGTAAGCTGACACCCACTCATTTCCTTTCAATCACAATGCAGGGGAGTTTCCTGTTTAATCGCTTCTCAGATGGTCATAATTTTGTTAGGTTCATCCTTTCATCTTCATGATCACAATGAATTCAGTATTAGAAAACATATACTAATTAGGAGTTGCTGTATGGTGTGTACAGCTAATAGTGTAGCTGGATCAACATGAAGGCAGAAGTTATAAACACATACTGACAGAATGTGGGAAAACTGCTCAGATAAAAACAAAAAAGAATCCCACCTTTACAGAAATAAGGGGGACAGAGGTAGCATATAAACTATAAGACATTCACACAGGAAATCTAAAGATAGAAGAAGACCTAAGGTAAAGAAACTCAATATGATTCATATCCACTGTTGCTGATGAAATGAAGATAACTTGGGAATATCTAAAACATAGAAAAAAGTGTTGAAAATAACCAAAATTAGGTGATAGAGTAACACTTTGCCCTAATAGTCCCTATAATTCAGTAACAGTTCAGGTTCTTTTTAAGGTTACAGATATTTATTTATAAACAAAAGACATAGAAAACAAATGTAAATTTACAGGCTAGTTTAAAATGATTGTTGTTCATTATCACAAAATCACGGATGTGTCTAACACAGGTGGCAACATGTAGGGTGGCAGTTTTATCCACAGAAAGGCACATCCTGTACAGGGCTCCTCACGGTACAAAATCATTTTTCCAGACAGCCTTCTATTCCACATAGAAAATATTTTCCATGAGTCATTTTGTTTAAATGTAAAAGAGAATTAACTTTGATTGTTCTCATGTCCTTTTATGTTTGCTGCCTAAGAACATTCAGGTGATATAATGTCTGCAGAAAGTGAATTTTAAAAGCACTGTCTTCATGCTCTGTTCTATGCTGTACATTAAACTCTGCAATATTCTCCATCCTCACCTGGCTATTGTGTTGAAGACTATGATACTCAGAAATTGCATAGTAATTTGATAGAAAGCAGACAGTAACTGCAGAGCTTAAGAGCTCCCTTCCCTGTCTTCTAAAATCCATACAAATTGTATATTCTTCATCTTTCACCAACCAAATGCTTTTCTGCAGCACTTGCCTTTCCTGTTAAGAGTACTGAGAGTGTGCCTTATTTGTCAGATTCAGCACAAAAAAGAGAGGCTGTTATTCGGTCCCCTGTAATTGAGATAGCTGAACAAGGAGCATCTGACCCTCTTGTATTACTTCATGACAGAAATGACTTTGAGAAAATATCTGAAGATGTCACCGAGGTAAAAAAGTGTTAAATAAAGTGAGCATGCATGGTTGGTCATTGAGAACAAGGGAAGCTGAAAATAGAACCTCCTTGTGAAAAGAAGCATCACAGACTTCAGGCACAGCACCAGAAAGAGTATTGTTGAGACAAAATGAAACTGGGAGAAGATCAGGGAGAAACAGCCTGAGAATTATGATCTTTCAGAGGGGTTGCATAGAAAGGAGAGCTGTGACCTTAGCTGGTGATTAAGGAGAATATAGTAGCAACAATAGAGAACCTTTAATATAACATGTAGCCTGACAAACTCTAGTACAAGGAGCTAGTGAGGGAGGGCAATAGATCATCTTGCCTTTCTAGTCAGGCTTCTAATCAGCTAATGCTACTGGCAATTAGCTCCAACCAAAATGTTCAGGGAGTCTTACATTTTATTCCAAGCTTATTAAGTGACCAGTTGCTCACATGGAGAGAGCCTACAGTGAATTTTACCCACCAGCAGTGTTTACTTTCTCTTTCCACCAAAATTTAGTGTGAAAGTTGCACCATACTGCTTGAGCAGATCTCATAATTCATTGCATGACTCTGCACCCTTTCTGGAGCTGTCTCTGGCTGTCTTCTGATCTTGTGCTCAGCTCGTTCACCTCATTAAAACAGGATAAAATGAAGCTAGCAAAACCCAAAAAAAAATTTTTGCTTGTTTAGGAAGATGAATTGGCTCCGTCTGCACCTGGAGGAATGCCAGAGCCAGCACAAGGGAAAGAATGAGACATGCAATAAGAGAGTGTGTTGGAGAGAAAGGGGCAAGTGAGACTGATACATTTTGTGACAGCTGTACTATGAAAATTCACCTTTAAAAAAGAGGACAGACAATGTTACTTTGCATCAAATATCTTGATTTGGTTTTAAGATTTTAAACAGCAGTAGGAGAATTTCACCCTTAAGAAAACATGGAAGATTCAATTATGATAGATAAAAACAAGTGGTGGTGATTTTCCATTAAGTGCTTTAAGAACATGATGCAAGAGAGGACAAAATTCCACACATGAAAACCATCACTGAAGTCAGAAACTGGTTTACAGTATTTTCATTCCTGAAACTTTAAAACTTAAAAAGGGGAACAGGATATTTTTTTTTAATGAAAAGGTTTGAAAGAAATCCAGTATTGCTACAAGAGGCAGTCCCTCCCCACAATGATTATGAAGACAAGATGACACGAATTATTTTTAAAGATGGGTTACTACAATTCAATTTTCAGTTTGCCGTCAAACTTTAAAGGGTAAGCCCACCATTTTGTCTTCCCTTTAAACTCTCATTTTCTTTCTTTAGGTGTCCTTGACTTTACCAGCAGAGGGAGCAGGTGGAAGAGAAAATGGGTAGGGAAAAGTGGCAGACTTCAATTAAACTTTGATCTTTGCTCTTTGTTTCAGACAGAGAAAACAAGGTTTGGTTTCAGCAGCTGCTGCTAGTGGGTCAGAGTATCCACAGCATGAATACACTTGCTTTGCCTGAGTTCTCCCTTCTCCTTTTCTTACAGTTCCTGGCAGTAAAGTGGTATTAGAAAGCCTGACTATGCCACCGATCCTGCCTTATTTTCATTCCTGTGCACTGACAATATCTAGCAGAATATTGAGGAAGAATTCTGTAGTTGGTGATATTTTAAATTCAGCTACATACGACTTTCAGTCTGTCCTCTAGCCTTCTTCATGCAATTTCACTGTGCCTCAACGATTTTTCTAACACTAGGCTTTGCTCTAAATCTGGAAACATGCAGCCTATTTGTGTAAAATGAAAACTCACGAGGAAATTCATGTCTGAATAATGCAGTGCTAGTTTCAATCTATTGGAGGAGCTTTTCAGTTCAGCCGCCTCTCACAAGTGGAATTGATAAGCTAAAGTCTTGTTCAAAACAATATTTATAAGTCATTAAATGTTTTATCTCAGAATGTTAGTGCTCTCTTAAAAATAGCTGATTGTCTTCCCCCCTCTCCTTTCTACCTATTCACAGATAACTTTCTCTGCACCATTCCTGAATACAAAATGGACTTTATACCTAATAATGGTATTAAGCCAAGCACAATATCTTTTTGTGCATCAAAGATCCTGCCATTTTTTTCTTTTTCAGAAAAACTCAGCCAGTAGGAAGATGGAGACTAACGGTCCTTCTTTTCAAAAGAAGGAGTATAGGACATGTGAAAGGAAGTTCAGAAGAATCAGGCACTGTTCTGCCCTCAATAAGGAGGAAGAGGACCAGTGGGATCTGGTCAGAGATTTAGGGAAATGTGACTTCTCGGAGAGACATTCCAAACAAAATCTTACAAAAGCAGTATAGCACTATGATGAAGCAAATAGGTTTCTCTCAGTCCAACCTGAGATTGCTCCTTTTTTTTTTTTTTTCTTTTTTTTAAGCTCAGTCCTGTGGGGCTTTGAGCAAAAACAGAATTATTCCATAGAGAGTAAAGGTGAGAACCCAATCGGTTTGAAAACAATGTTGTTTGCACTGGATCAAAGGTGAGTTATTACTAATCAAAAAGCAATCACTGATCAGGTCCTGAAATTTTGACTAGTACTTTACAAAAATGATTCACCATGTAGCACAGAGGAAATGTGTGGCTTTGTAACAACTGCAGACTCCCACAGCAGAGCTGTAGGTGTGGCTTATCTATCCTTCTCAACCATAGGAGATAAACAAGGTTTTGAAGACAAAGAGCAGTGCCAAAGCCCTTAGCTCTGTTCCTGTACCCTGAGAAGTCCACCAAACTGTCAAGAAAACTCTCAGCTTTGAGCTGGTGAACAGTTATTTGGAGAAGATACAGAAAAATTACAACCAGAGCGAAAAAAGGCCTTTAAATCTGTTCTTAAATTGGAAAAAGCTGTGCAGACCCACAGTAGATAGTTGCCTATCTTCTTTGTATAAAATTATTTCAGGCTATGTTTGATAAGAGGCTTGATGAGGTCATAGATGATAGGGTTTAGGGTGATCTGGTTAGATTTATTTTCTAAAAAGTTCTCACAACCATCAATGATTAATATTAGCATCCCATCTACATTATAGAGTCCTTGAGTGGCCATTTTTCTCTAGGCAGAAGGTTTTGATTGACTGATCTATCTGCACATTGAAAATATTTTCTAGACCTGTAGCTGGCAAGTTTTTTCCAGTTTTTGGTTCATCAATATTTTCTCATGGAAGTGCGGATCCTTGAAGAGTGAATTCTAACTAACTGAAAACAGCATTCTGATTTTTGGTTGCCTTTGTTGGACCACTCAGAAGGACCTGACCATGAGCTGAAAATACCTAAGATGTATATGATCATATACATCCACATATATATATATATATGTATCTCATATATATGTCCACATGTGAAATAGTTACAAGTATAATACTTCAATAAACATTTCTTTCCCCTCCTACCTTTTTCGCCCTCTTTCAAGGAACTATTCAGGATTGTCTCTTTTTACATGTCTGACAGGATTATATTCTTGAGGAATAAGTGGACTCAAGACAGGAGTTCAGAAGATAAAAATCCTTTTGCAGGCAAATGATATCCTCTTACTTGGTACAATCCCAGATCAGTCTAGTCTGCGCTGTATTCTCTGTTTATAAAATAAATTAGAATAAATTGAAAGGATTGATCATCTTATTAAATAAGTTGGAAGCACTCCCTCTATGGGGCCATTCAGATGGGAACAAAGTAACTTCAAACATATCAGCATCCGGTTTCCAAAGGAAATTCACAGTCAAGGTTAACCTAGCCCTATGAATTATGCAGTTAGCAAGTCACTGAAATAGATGGTGAGTGCTACCACTTTCATATGGGGATAAATAAATATAATTAAAATGAATGCTGTCCCTGGTATTTTTATTTTCAACTCTCTCCCTGTCCATATTCCTGATATTTATTTTAGTAAAACTAACATGTTGAGATTCTCCTCAACACTGGGACACTGGTAGCCAGACTAAAATGCTCTGCAAGCCCTATAGAGGGCATAAACCTCTGAGTGGGTGGTCACCAAGAGGACACAGATAAGGCTGGGATTACTTGGTATCCTCTAAGTCACAGCTTAAGATCCAGCTAATTAGTCCATATGGTAATGCTGTATACGTTAATTCTCAAGAACGTATCTTGATGAGTAGATTGGAGAAAGCATGCAAGAACTCGAAAACTGCTACCTCTTCAGGGCAATTTCTCAAATATCTTGGCCATTGCACTCAGACCCAGATTGCTAAATACAGAATGACCAGACTGTAAAAAGCAGGCCTCGTCTATGCCAGAGAGGTAATTATCATGCTGTGATATTGCTTGTTGCTTGCTACAAAGCATGAGGATATCGCATTCTTCAGTGGATCTTCTCAAGGATATGCATCTTTCTCATTGCAGAGATAGATGATTTTCACTAAGATTGCTGTAGGTACAGTCTTCCCCTGACAGCTCACAATGAAAACTAATGAGAAAGGTAAAATACGATACTATCCTGCATCTTACTTCTACCTACAAACATGGCACAGCTCACTGGTTCTCTAGTGAAACGTACTAAATTAGCTTACTTAAATCTAGGGCTTATTTTTATAACCACTGCTCAGAAGTGTTCATGAATGCTACTCAGCAAACCTTAAACTCAAAGAACTATCTAGGCTCTGAAATAGTGCCAGCTTTTTTAAACATGTATGTCAATGATCTCCCTGAAACTTGAGTTTGTAAATAGACTGACTTGACAACATCTGTTTGGGCATTAATTCTCAGGACTTTTCTGAACTTGAATATAACTTGAAACCTGATTCAGCAGTAACACTGTCATAACTGGCATTTGCAGTTGAATATTTCGCCATTGTAATTTCTCCTGTAATTTAAGTTTAGTTTCTTAGTGGAATACAGTCCACACCTGGTCTATCTCATAGTTTCTCTTGATAGATCTCTGTCTAATTTATAACACTGGCTGTCAACGTCAAGACCTGCAAAAACCTATTTACAAAATTGTTGGACCTACTGTGCACAATCTTCAAACATTTGCTATCACTTTGCTACTCAGGAAGGAGCACAGTTTTCCAATTTTGACCTCCTCACCTCATGCTACATTAGCTGCCAACATGCAGCTAATCACATCCCGTATTTTGATTTACTCACACTGACTAATAATGTCCTGCCACATTTCTATTCTGAAGACATTGGAGACAAGAGGGTCATGGATATAAAAACCTTGCCTGACCTTCTGTTGTATTTGAAACTCTCTCTTTAGTCCTCTCTTTAGTTCAACTCTCCTAATATTCTGACATCTCACATAGTCATCCCTGTTACTCTGTGGCATGTTGACAGCAGAAAACACAGAACCTGCTGGCAGCAAACTGCTGAAAATCCTACCATTTGACAGCCATATTTTATACTGTGATCTTCCTAAAATACTTTCAGATTGCTCAAAGCTAGAATGCTGCAACCAGATCTTGTTACGGCATAAGGAGAATCTGAACTGCAGGTGCAGGCTATGATTCACAACATACAACATACGTTTCCTAATTAGGTGAGGTCCAAGTGCACCAGATTCTGACGCTGAAAATTCTGAGGTTTCATATGACGAGATTTGCATATGCTAGTATCTCTAGAATATTATTTACATGACCACTCTATCACTGGGTATGTTACACAACTAAAAGAAGTCAAGGAAACAGAAGCTTTCAAAGAGACCTAGCACATGTAGTAGTATGAAGAAATTATTATGGTTCGAAGATGAAAATTATTGTCCAGTTTGTCAACATCTCAATCTCATTTGACAGTAGCATTCAGATGATTCACCCTGATCTCTGACCGATAGGCAAGGCATTCTGTTGGGTGACCACATTGTCTCGCTCCACGTATTTAGTAGATTTTCAAATCCATAGGTATTGAGCACATCTACGTCTTCAAAGAGCCACAGAAGTCCTATCTATACAAGGATGTTGCTGTACAATTTACAGTCTGCTAACTACTTCATACTGTAGTATGAAGTACCCATCAATGCTCATTCAAAATCACAAAAGCATCAATTGCAGAGGTGGAAAGCAGAAGGAAGAGGCCTCTGTGCTGAAATTTAATAGTATGGTGAACTAAAACAAGAAACACACAAACCTTTTTGTATGAATCATCTGCTTCCACATTATTATAATAGTATTTACAGTACATGTGTAAAAAGAACTACAAGTTGTAATTTACCCTCAAAGGGCTACAATGGAGCTACAGATGTGCTGAAAATTACACACATCTTTAACCTCAGCTGGACTGAGGAAATAAGATAGTGAATAAAGGCTTATATTTACATTGCTAGTCTGATTACTTGTCTGATCACATCAGGTATTTCTATTGATGCATGCATGCATTTGCAATATTCTAGAGGGAGTGTTCACTACAGAACTGGAAAATAAATGTCTTCATATTTCTGTTGTTCATTACCTTCAATTATGTCACTTATATTTAGGAAGAATTTATCTGGAGTTAGAGTTCAGCTGATAACTTCTTCCACATGAATCATAGTAATGTCTGTCACTATTTGCATAGTGCTGGAAATTATCAAGATTAATAGAGAGTAGGAATGACCCTTCTACTCATCAGGATGTAGTTTGTTCTGTTATTTTTTCTGCTGGTAATTGGGACTCGCTGGCAATTGTCAAAGCAGATAACTATTCCAAACAAAGCAGAAGTCTGAGAAACAGAGGTATTTCTTGAAGTAGGGGGATGTGATTAGTTCTTCACACTGTTAAATAAGACACTATGAAAAATAAAGTACAAACAAATCCCAGAACCACATATTAAAGCAAAAATCAGTAAGTGCCGAACAACTTTAGTAACTAGTTTCTTTCAGAGGGGGTTTCAAGGTTGTTTTAATGTAACATGTAATTTGGTTTGAAAGTAAAAGAAAAAATTCAGAGGGACATTTTTTTCTTCACATCTGCCAGAACACAATTTGTTTATGCATAAACTTTGTTTTTACTATACAGATCTTTTATACCTGAGATTTTCTAGGGATTGGCAACTATAAATATAAATTTTAAATACTTTGGACCAGATGCTTGAACTCTTACTGTGTTTAAATAGCACCTTGTTCTCACTCCATTGTAGTGAGATACAGTATAGTTTATCAGGATCTGGCAGTGAGTGGTTGGCTTTGTTATTAACATCAATACATTTCATTTCTGCCGCCAGATGCTAAGCAGTTACAGATTTGTTTAAAACCAATTACAACAAAATCAAAGCAGAATCCACTGATATGGTTTTGTTTACAAAGGCTGAAGTCTGATATCGTTATTCATGTGACAACTGGCTCATATTCAACTCACAAGCCTTTTTACATGTAATCTATCTCACAAGCCCTGGAACAGACCTGAAGACATACTAGCAGGGCTCACTTTTTCCCCATTACCTGAATACTCATTTAAGAAAAGGCTATAGATGGCTTATTATGTGACATTAATTGCCAAGCTGGGAGTCGTGTGTGCGATTTCCCTAAGATCACAGTGAATGATTTGTGACAGGGCAAACCTGTATGTGAGGATATGGAGAAGGGGAAAACCAAATATTCTTGACTGTAATTGACTATTAAAATGATTGAAAGTCAGTGGGCTTCTAGCCTGTAGGCAGGGAGAGTTTTATTTCATTCTTCCCCTTTCCTAAAGACAGCAAGAAACAAAAGATGTGATAACAGTGAAGAGACTACAGCTCTTTGGAAAGCTTAGGAATGTATTATGTGTGGAATGATTTCAGTGAGCTCAGGATGTTAGCTCACATGCAATAGCAGATTAAATGAGAGTGACTGAAGTACTTACAGCTCCTGGCTGCCTGCTTACTCTTTGCTGGAGGCTGCTGCTTCACATGCAAGGAGAGTTGCAAAGGATGTGTAACATCTCCCATACCCTCATATTTATAATGGTTTATAGGTAAAGGTTAGGGTAAATTGAAATCAGAGCTGCTTTGCTGCGAGATTGTCAGCCTTGGAGGTTCTTTTGCTGCCTATTCTCTTCACCTATTTCTGCTGTATATTCCCCAACAAGACCCACTGAAGAGGGGCTGGTACAGACTAATGTGACCTAATAGTGGCCTTCCACTACCTGAAGGGAGCCTGCAAGAAAGATGGGAAGAGACTTTTTGCAAGGGGATGTAATGATAGGGCAAGAGGGAATGGCTTCAAACTGAAAGAGTAGGTTTAGGTTAGATATCAGGAAGAAATTCTTTACTGTGAGGGTGATGATACACCAGAACAGGTTGCCCAGAGAAAGCATGGATGCCCCATCCCTGGAAGTATTCAAGAGCAGGTTGGATGGACTCTGAACAGTATGGTCTAGTGAAAGGTGTCTCTATCCATGGCAGAGGGGTTGGAACTAAACTATCTTTAAGGTCCCTTCCAACCCAGACCATTGTATGATTCAGAGAAAGGGAGGTGGCAACAGCTTCTGATCTTTAAGCTTAGTTTGACACCACTGGTGAATCAATGTGAGTAGTGGACAAGCATCCCTATTAACAATTCACCACTGCGGGCATTAATGAACAGCCTCTATCAGTCTAGATTTGGCTAACTCCTGAGGGACCCGAAAGCTTTGTGGAATGTCCATGGCCCAAGGAAGCAGAAGAAAATCACAACCTTGGGATAGTGAGGGAACTTCCATCTAATGTTAATTGTCTAATATGCTGGAGCAAAGGTTGCTTACAAGCCACCAATACAGCAGATGTGAACAGCGATATCATTTTACGTGGCCCACTACCATTTTATAGGTCTATGTTTACACACACACGAGCATTATTCCTGTGTAACACGAACATTGTGTCAGTGGGCAACTTAGTAAATATGTCTGAAAGGATCTATTAAACTCTCAGCAAGTAAAAATTTCCTTTCCCCTGTTACAGAAGATTGCTTTTTTCCCCCCTTTCCCACTTAAATATTTATTCTGCATTTTGGAATGGATAAAACCTGCTGGAAGAAGGAAAATTCTGCTCCAGAAATGAAGAGTATAAGAAACTGATAATGGGAACAAGTAAGGCAGCACAGCAAAATCTTAATGAAGAACTTTTAAGTAAAAGTGTTTGTATCTCAAGATCACAGTGAATCCACACTCTGCAAAGGACAAACCTCACACATTTCCAAATTGCCTGACTCAGATGAACATGACTGTTGAGTCAAAAGGCCATTTAGTTCAATAGCTCTGACAGTAGCCAGCAGCAGATATTTCAGAAAGAATAAAAGAAACAGAGCAAACAAACAATGATATTTTTGTTGATATTTCCCTCCAGCTGCTATAAATTGGCTACCTGATATTGCAGGGTACTTCTATCATTGTTTACCTCCTTTCACACATCATTCCAGAAGCTGAGTGGTCCCAACACAAATGCCCAGGAAACTCCATCAGAAACACCAGACAATTCTAAATATCTGCTTTGATATCCTAGTAGTCAGCTCCTAATACACAAAAAGCTGTTCCCTTCCCTCTAGTACTGTGTCCAGTTCTGGGCCTCTCAATTCAGGAAGGACATTGAGGTGCTGGAGCGGGTCCAGAGAAGGGCAATGAAGGTGGAAAAAGGTCTGGAGCACAAGTCTTGTGAGGAGCAGCTGAGGGAGCTGGGGTTGTTTAGAGGAAGGGACTGGAGAATAGGAGGCTTAGGGGTGACATGAACAGAGGTTATAATCAGGTGAGGTTGGCCTCTTCTCCAAGGCAACCAGTAATAGGACAAGATGACATAACCTCAAGCTGTGCCAGGGGTGGTCCAGGTTGGGCATTAGGAGGAATTTCTTCATGGAAGGGGTGATTAGATATTTGAATGGGCTGCCCAGGGAGGTGGTGGAGTCACTGTCCCTGGAAGTGCTTAAGGAAAGACTGGACGTGGCACTTGGTACCATGGTCTAGTTGACATGGTGGTATTCACACACAGGTTGGACTTCGATGATCTCAGAAGTCTCTGCTAACATATTTGGTTCTCTGATTCTGTGATTCTATTCAGTGGGAGCTTCATTTCCATTGGAATCATTTGTGAGTCTCTGTTGAATTACTTTTGAAAATGCAATCTACTTTGCCGATAACCAGAGAATCTTAAAACATTATCTCCTTCACAGTATTTTAACAGATTTATGAGCTGTGACACCCCTCTATAAAAGCCCTAGTATGCAACTCTGTATCCTACAGCATAAATTCCATGAATTTGCATGGTATGGAGGTCAGAAGTACAGGTCCTTGAATCACAATGGAAGTCTTTCCTACCCAGTGAAGGTAGGTTTAAGCAAAAGAACTATAAAGAAGCCAGAAATTATAATGTGTAAATAGCTTTAACATATCTTAAGTACTTTAGGACAAGTTAGGCAATAGTATCAACCATGAGAAAACTTTGGCACTGACAAGCAGATTGATAATATGTCATATCAGAAGTTATTGTGAGTTTAATTAAGTCACATTTTTTCAGCAGAAAGCTTTTTTATAGAGGAAATTTTTTCAGCAACACAAACAAGAACTCTGCCAGGAATCCTGCAGTATTGTGCCTCAGGGATGGCATCTCTTTGTCCCATCCCTACTTGGCCATTGTCCTGCTTTGGCCCTTCCAGGCTTTCTCCCTCATCCAGAGAGAAGGGCCTTTTGAAAGAGCAGAGAGCACAGAGGCCAAGTGAAAAACTTACCCTTTCCTTCTTTCAGGAAATTGGACATTCAAGGCCAGCATTTATTCTCAACAGGGACTATTCTAAAGATCCAAAAACATCACTGACAAAAAGCTTTCCTAACATGCAGCCTAAATTTTTTTTTTTTTAGCGTGAGTCAGTCTCTTTTGGTTATATAATCATCTGCTCTGCAGTCCTGTGGAATTTTTTTCCTTTTGTATCCACAAAATACATTGATGATGTCCCTTTAATTCTCTTTCTAATGTATTTGAAAAAGCATTATCTACATAGAGGTGACATGATATTGTTCTGCAAGCACTTTAAGAGTGTAAGAAATCAGAGATAAAGTCAGATGATAGGCTTTCGTATTGGTAAGATTCAGGAGAATTTTGGAGGAACATGCTAGGTATTAGTGCAGGTGTCTTTTCATATTTTTTATTTTTATCTCTCCAGTAGCCCACAGATGCTTAAGGGCTTGGGAAACTCCTGCCATGAGGTTCAGCCCAAGTCTTACAGAGGCAGTCTTTCTCTAAGGGTCTCAGTCAATAATTTAGACAATATTAATTACATGATTACACAGGTAAATGGTGCCATGAGAGGGCAAAGCCTGGCAAAAAGTGATTGCTTAACCTAATAGTCACTGCAATAGCAGTGACACATTCTAATACTCAGGTCAGAAGCCTGGATGGATGTTTTGAAACAACCCTGCAGGTGCATGGGCACATGTGAACAAATGTGTTCCCAGTTTTCTTCATAACACAACCGTTCTAACTCCCCCATGCTTACAGCTGTCTTTTAACCACTCCTCTTACTTTTCAATCACGTGTTATGATGTTTTTCATAGTATAAAGTTTGCTAGCCTGATCCAGTGGGGTGTGAAAATGTAGATCCAAAAACTCTAGCACTTTTCCCTATCACCATGCAAAGCAAGACTAATAGTTCTTTTCCATAATTTTGAGAAGTTTATATATAGACCCTGTGCAGCTTTGACTTTCACTGCTGGTGCACTTCGCTGAAAAACAGCACATACGGGTTTTGTCCATTATCACTATCTTTTTTTTTTTTTTTTTTTTTGGTGCCAGTGCTTCCCCCCTCCCCTTTTCTTTCTCTGACATATTCTGAAATCCTTTCATCCACATTTGGTGACTTATTTGTCTCTGTATCTATTCAGCTCTTCGGGCAAGTCCTTTTTTTTGCTGGCTCTTTCCTAGTATTTTCTCCATTCTTCTTTCTTTTTACCCTGTAGGCTGGTTAAAGGCTTTTCTTTTTTTTTTTTTTAAGCACAAGTATTCTGGAAAGCAGACAGCCACTCTTAGATAGGCTGTATGCATTCAATCCAACAGTGTGTTATTTCATTAAAGTAACTGGTACTGCTGATGGGGCATTTGGATGGTACTCCCTCTTTGCCCTTGCTTGCTGGAGTTCATGGCTTTATTATGTGACTTGGGGGAGAACTACTGGGGATTGGGAAGAGGAAATAAATGTCCCCTCAAAATATTAGGGAGGCTGACAATGGTAAAGAGAGCTACAAACAACCCATCCTGAGACAGAAGTATTTTGATTTACGGATTTATGTAATTTTTACTATTTTTGTGACTGCTAGAGTGTGTGACCATAACCACAAAATAAGAAAATAGAAATTAGGATTAAAATGGAAGCTATGTAGAAGATTCTTCTTATGTCACTCCCTCTGGCAGAAGAAGCAGGAAGACTGTGCTCAGATTTCTTAAGATATTAAGCATGTGGTGGTTTCCCAAATGATATTAATACAGCTATGAAAATGCTTTCTGAAGAGCAACTATGCTGTTGTTTTTTTTTTCTGTGAATTGAAAGTACAAGTTCTTTCATTTTTCCGCCTTTGAAGACATTTTCCAGGCTCACTCTTTAAAATAATTTATTCAGAGGAGTCTGAGTATCAGCACTGCTATAGGAGAACTGGACACAGCTACTGATGTCAACGTGCTCGTAAGATTAAATATTTGCTGGATCAGGTCCTGTGTTTACAAAGTTTCATTTGATAAAATAAATAAAAGAACAATAGAACTTATCACAAAAAACCCAAAACATATCGCTTTACCAAAAAAACATTTTAGCCTGCAACCATACTGTGGAAAGCAGGTGCCATTTAAAGTCTACGGTTTAAAAGAAGATCATTAAAGGGTCCCACAGATCTCAGTGATAAAACATAGTACTGCTATCACTGCTCTTAATTGCCCTTCAATAACTATTCTTTTCCTGTTTGTTTTCCAAGTTTGGGTATTCCAAACTATAATTTCTAAAACAAGTCTCCCACATGTGGTCATCATGGCTACAACTTTGTCTTTGAAAAACTGATAGCAGATCTTCTATCTCTTTTAATCAAGCAGGAGGTAAGAGCTGTTTCAAAATGTAGTTGATTTTTCAAAAGCAGCAAAGAAAATGCAGAAAAAGAGCAAGAAAGTGTTTAAATTCGTGTGCTTTGGCTCACAAATAGCTGTGAGCACTCCCATAGGGTGCCATACATCTGTTCCAGCTATATTTTCTCATATCACAGGATTATCTGCTCTGTCTCAGCATTGTGACTCTTGGATCTACAATGCAACACCTGACATCAGTTTGGCTCATGGGATATTATCTTTCCCATTATAAACGAATTAATCTTTTGAAAAAGTAATGTCCTACTTTTAAATGAAATTGTTCTAGAAAAAAAATCACATTTGCAAACATGAAACATCTCTTTGTCTTCTTTCGCAAAGAATTAAATCTTCTCTTATCCTGAAATAATTTTAAACAGTCGTCATATGCCTGCTTCAAGAGCTCTATAGAGGACAGGCAAACTTATTTGAATAATGCAAGAACTGGTCTAACCCTTAACATTAACCTCAAAACACCACCAGAATGAAGTTCAAAGAAATTCAGCCAGCCCTGGCATGTTTCCCTCACCCACAAATATTTTCACCTATCTCAATACATCTTCATTTTAGAGAGAACTAGGAAGAAATGTCAGCAGTCATTCCTTTCTTTCAACTGAACTCAACAGCACAATAATTCCCATATTTTTCATCCCAATCACTGGAAGAGGTGAAGATAAAATGCCTATGAAATGTCAAAAACTATAGATAAATTTCAAAAAAACAAACAGCAAAATTCAAACTTCACTAGGTTCACCACCAGCGTGTGATAGATGAGAAGACAATCCCTTTTAAAAAATTTCGGAGTAACAAGAACAAAGCAGAAACAATTCAGCCAGCAGACTGAAAATGAAAAATTTATGACTTTTCCTAGCCCTATTAGAGGCTGTTATGTGAAAGACCTTATGCAAATACTTAGTGGAAATTTATGTATAATATTATCCTCTGGCAGAATTTTTTTGCTTTTCTGCGTGTAGCAATCAAATAAAGATTATTTTACATGCCCATCTATGATCAGAAATGGAAAATAAAAGGAGTTTCCCCACGCGATTCTTTGTGTAACTGGAAATATATTTGCTTTTCTTCAGGTTTTATAAGCACTAAATCATATTTTAGCACTGAAGACAGTGGGAGTTTTGCCTGCATTCTCCGTCAGCACTGGGTCTAATGAAATTTCTGACTGGAAAAGAAAGAGTCCTACACAAAAGGCTGCAAAACAGAGAACTTACATTCAGCCATAAAACCACAAGATTGACTTTACATTTTCTCTATGAATGTGAGAAAAGCATCAGATGAAAAATTATCAGGTTAGTCAATAGGGAAAACTTAGCAGGTTGCTTAGTGGGAGGGTTCCTGATAAGTGCAGGCATATGCCATTAAACTAGGGGTCCAAATCCCATTTGATGATCTCAGGCATAATGGCTACTGATATTCACAGGGTATTTGTTATGACAAAAGACAGCATTCTGTTTATTATCCCTAATTTGACTGTGCAAATTTGTTTTTCACACAACGCCTCAAGTCTCAACCCAATCAAGTGTAATGGTTTTGATTCTAGGCCTTCTTTGAAAAACAGGTTGTAACTAAATAAGTGGCCATGTTCCCAATATTCCATACGATTTTTATGTAAACTAGGGTATAAATAAGAAGGAAGAGAAGCCTTTCTCTCCTCTTTCCCTTCTGGTAGATCTGAAGGCAGATTTTCTGCTGTCAATTCTGCTCACGTGGAAGAGTGAGGCCTAGTGAGGCCTTATAAACCTTGGGAGGCGAAAAGTGCCGGCGGTCACTTAGTGCGATTCTGCTATCTCAAAGAGAGCAGTAAGATTTTCTTTTGCTAGTTCTTTATTGGTTGCTCCCAGGTTTCGATTGTATATATTTGTTTCAGGTTTCCCTTTTCCTTTTCCCTTCGGGAGAGGGTGTTCAGAGTCCTTTCTTCCTATGTACATACTATTCTAATTGTATATAGGTGTAAATACATATATATATTTTTTTATACAACTTCAGTGTAGTCATTTTGGTGTTTTCAGTAACTTTTCCCTTCTCCCTTTCCCTTATATTCATACAGAGGGGGGGAGAGGCTGCAAACTGTAAGGTTTGAACATTCGGCGAGAAAGCCGGATCCAAACCATTACGTCAAGAGTTCTTCTATCCACTTTAAGCACACTGGAGATGTTTCATATCTGTTGGATAAGCAGTAAAGATTCATACAAGCAGTATGGTTAAGCTGCATACCAGAGAATAAGTGTTTAATTTAATTTAGTTGCACTAGGTATTCTCTTGGCTTTGTTTTTTTCTTCCAGATAACTGTTTCTAGTGAGCAAGACACATGTAATTGTATGTAGCTCTGCTCCTAGGGATGGGTTCATCTTTTCCTGAATCTTTCACATTCTTCATCAGTTTTGATGTTCAAGGTGAGTCGGTGCTGCTCAGTCACATGGGAGTCTCTCAGAACTCACGTTTCATGAACCAAGTTCAAGATTTAAGCAAAAAATAAATGATTATTTCAAAGTGACCGAGGTTGGTTTTGATACATGTCTTTTGAGGCTGCTTGTTTGCAAGGTGAATGATGGTTCTTTTGCAAAGCTCCTGTATCTAAGGGAACAACCTTGAAGAAAGGCCTTAATCCTTGGTAGTGTGGCTGGATCACTGAACTCAGGCACTTTGTTGCATATCCTGTGCACTCATACATGCAAAAGTGTTATGTGATCTTCAGTCCTCCAGAGGCACATGCCTGACTGTGGTGAAATGTTGCTCAGGGAGGGCAGACACAGAATGTATCTGCAGATGCAGACAGCTGGGACATAGTGGGTTCCAGCGTGATGGTTGAGAACATAAGAACTTATTTGTTCAAATTCTGCCTTTGTTACTACAGCTCGCCTGCCAGTGCAACTGTTTCAGAGACTCTGGTTTTGATTTTCCTCTGTACCTCAGTGTTAGTACAGGAGAGAGAATGCTGCAGCCCTTAAGAGTGTTTTACAGCACAATGGCATATTTTAAAGATGACAGCATTGTGAACTGTTCCAGAGGAGCTATTTGGCTTTTAGGATGACTGCTCTAGAAAGAATTCTCTGGCTTAACAGAGCCAGGAAAAGGGCAAGAGAAATATAGATGCTGCAATCTGGTTAAGGAAATAACAAGCTCCTGTGCTGTAGTACTTAAGCACAGTCTCTAGCCGACACCATTTATGAGCTGTTACGTACAGCTGCAATCACACACAGGCTCAGCGAGGCTTTCCATAGGGCTCACATTTGTTTTCACATTCACTTTATAAATGAGTTTGTAATGTGGTGCAAATGGTAGCAAATGGACATTAAATGAGGCTTGTAGTAGACTGATCCTTTGTAAATATATAGGCTATTATAAAAGCAAATAATAAGAAGGCAAGCTAAACAACAGCAGCCTCTGAGACAGAAACCAGTGAAAAAGGAGTTGTTTTACATATACAGCATTTTGAAATGTGAATTTCCTGTTTAAACTGTCTTCACTCCAGCCTCAACTTCTCTCTCCATACTCAAGCTGCAACATATTTTATATTGCCATGGATACTTTGGATGGAAGACAGTGTGCACCAGCAATCAAATTTTCCACAGGAAACTATTCCAAGAACCTGTCCCACACTGCAGTGCTCATACAGAGTTTTTGCTCAACTGTATACAGTCTTTTCTAAAGGGTATGACTAGCTGGGACTTCGGCTGCCTTGTCTGCAAGTTTGGAACAGGCCCAAGGCATTACCACTCTCGAGTATAATTGCTGCTATCCGCTTTTTACAATCACTTGCCATTGCTAGCTGTTTACACCCTCCTAAGCAGGGTCTCATAAGACTGCAGGAGGACACTGTCTTTAGGGTGCGAAGAAGAAATACAAGTTGACATTTTAAAAAGTCGTTGGGAGACTAAAATACAAGGAAAACACAATGGGGGCCAAACAGAAGTGAGTGCACAGGAACAACATGGAGTTGAAGGTATTAGAGGTTTAAAAGTTTTAAAAGCTGCCATATGCTTTCTTCACTTTATGTGCTATATTTCTCCCCACTTCCTTTCTAAGGGAAGCATCATCTTCTCCTGGCCTGATCCCATTAAATGCCCATTAATACAGGAGTGAAAATTCTACTTAAAGCTTTTGCAAAGCTCAGCCTTTAAACCCTCTTGGACTGGTTCCTCAGTTATCTTAGGTTTTAAAAGGCATATCCACTCCTTTCTTTAAAATTAAGCTCTCTAAAACAGGCCTTTATTAAATATTGTCTTAAATTCTGGATTTCTAAAGAAAGGAAGCTTTACAGACAATAAAGCCACTTGATTCTTGTTCTTGCCAGCACACCTTCCATTTTTTTATGTGACTTTAACCATTGCCTCCTAAATATTTCTGAGAATCACTCCCTAGTTCTTCTAGTTTTAATTGGTCACATAAGGAAACCACCTTCAGTCTCTATGAGTATCAGCTTGGTTGAATCCAAACGGTTTTGCAGATCAGCTCTATCAGGAAGTGTTCAGACCACTGCTATAGATTTAGTGATAAGTTGATATAGCAAGAAGGATATGTATTATCCTTTGCGACATTATAAGATATATGTAGTATCTGGTATGAAATAATAAATGCGGTTTCTAAAATCATGATTCGTCACACTCCAGATATTACTCAGATCCAGTGCTTTTAACAAATTTGTAACCCTTCTGAATATTCTGCCCTGGACAGTATTCATCTATCCTGATCTCTCATCAAATGAATTCATTAAAATTCCTCCAGGAAGGTAACTTCCACTTTCCTGTATACTATAAGACAACTAAAAAGCTAGGCAAAAGAAATTAAAAAGAAGGAGGAAATATTTAAGATAGGAGTTATTGTTAATTTTCTCTTTAGGTAACTTTTCATCAGAAGCATCTACATCCTTCACCTAGTGACCTGATTTTTAAGACACACAATAAATTGAGCCAGTAAAATTGGCACACCCTTCTTCCACTCAAGAAAAGCAAGGCTCAGTTTCCATGCTTTTTAAATGGCTTTTTTTCTTGTAATGGCAAAATATCAGGAGACTACCACTCTAGTTTTTGTGAAGTCCTCTTTCAACTAGATCTTTGAAAATTTATAAAAGTAATTTTCATTGGTCCTATCATTCTACCACTTTTATTTTACTTTTTTTTTAATTTATTTTCAAGGCATAGCTCTTCTTCTCTCAACTTAAGTCTTACAATTACTTATAAAACTTCGAATATTCAACAATAAGGATTTTAGTTTATTACTTATTTCATTCTCTAAAAGAACCACTGAAAATCTCACTTTCCTCTAGGTCTTGTCGATGTATTGTGATTTCTTTTATTTTGTTCCAAAGTATTTTCTAGTATATATTAGAGCCCTAAAATTGCTGATTGAAATCATAATTAGCCTGAATTTACTTCCCTGTCAGCATTTCCTGACTGTTTAATCCATTCCCCTTGTCACCTTCCCAGAAATGCATATATTCCTTACTGCAGAAAAAGGATAAAAATTCAATTTTCCTAGTCTTCTTCTAGGGAGGGGTTGCTAGCCTGTTCTCAAGGGAGCAGTGGAGGTTCTTGACTGAGAACATGGGTGAAGCTGTGGCCTGTGATATATTTGTTGAAGACTGGCATCTTGGCTCACTTCTCTGCTATGACTGCACTTTTACCTTCCCAGTGCTTTCCTTCCAGCCTCAGAAAATCCCTTTTCCCACATCCATTTCCAGGCATTCAGTTTAATCTCTATTATTTCCTGGGATGTTTCACCTTCCACTTCTTATTCTCTCCTTCATATTGTTCTGCAGTCTTAATCAAATCCATCTGTGACTTTTTTGGGTTTTAATTTGCGGCCTTCTTAGATTTCATCTTTATTTCAACAATAAGTTTGCTATGCAGTACCATGGTGCTCTCACTTGATGTCTACATCAGATTCAGATTGTATTTCTACACAGTTTTCCAACACCATTCAGTACTTCAGGGATTTAATCTCTTCCTTTTTCTTTTTTTATGACGTGTCCTTGATATAAAATAAGGTATTTGAAAGGAAAATGCTGTATTTCATATTTGCTGTCCTAATGCAGGCCATAATATCGCTCACTTCTTCCTGCTCCCTTAAAGCAGACAGCAATGAACCCTGAAACATTTCTGGTTTATGTCCTCTCTGCAAAAATGCTACAGCCTTCTTCAGAATCTTATCCTTCTGTTTAGAAGAGTGCAATCTTCATATTATTAGTTTCTTGGCAGAGGTACAGAGAGCTTTCTAGCCTCAGTCTACAATGATTGCTGGATTTGTTTCTAGTTGCACAAAGAATTGAAGATCTTGCCTGAAGTATTTAATAGGAACTCCCTTCTTTACACCTCCTTTGAACTTCCTCTCCTCACTCTTATATTAGGTTTTCTTTTATTATTTTTCTCTACAATCTCCTTCTGGTTTTACTCTTGATCTAATCTTGATTTATTTTGCAGCCTTGTTCCTCGCTGAAAGATTTTCCGCTTCTCTTACTTTTTTAGACCAGTGACCTTTCCACTAAATCCTTCCATCAGATTTAACCACACAAATCCTCACCTCTATGGAGGATTTTCAGAGATCTGCTTTTTTGATATCTTCCTGGTGTTAACTCCTCAAAGTCGCTCTGGTAACTGGGCTTGGTTTTGTCATTTTCCATTCTCTGATCTTTATGCCTTCTTTCTCCCTGTAGCAACCATCTCTGGTAATACAGGCATTGTGTGCTCTTCTGTGCAAAGATCTCCCAGTAATTTTTTTTTTTTTGGTGGGGGGGTGAGAGAGTAAGAGGAGAGATAGTACAGTTTTTCCTAGTGGACCCCTATCTAGAAGAAGACAGGGAGCAATGGTATCTGCAAATCAAATCATTATCTCCTTAAAGCTCCAGTTTGAGCAGCCATCTGCTCCTGCAACCCCTGGTGGTCCCCTAACAAACCATTTGTAATGTATTCATGAGGTCAAAATTACTTTGGTTGAAGTTAGTGGCATGGTTTAGCTATCCAGGGAATGTAAAAATGCATAATTCAGGCATTTTGTTGTGGGACTTTGCAAATGGCAGTTGCAGAAGCACATGTAGAGGCAGTGACAAGCCAAGTTTGAGTTCTGCATAGAACAATTTGTATCACATTCCTTCCTGGTTCAGAGCTATTTCACGCCCCTAAACAGCTGTAAGTCCTCTGATGTAAAGGAGCCCTTAAGTGGCAAGTCCCCGTGTGAAGGACATGGAACAGGGCCGGGTATAGCTTTTTTCGCTCTGCATATCCCAGGCTGATATGGACTCTGCACAGCTCGAATCTATCCTGGGGAATTAGGCAGCAATCTGTCTGTCTCCTCATGCCCTGCACACAGTATCAGCGTCTTTTTTTTAAAAACAAAGAACTGTTCATTGACACAACTTGATGGGCATCTTCCAGCTTAAGTTTTTAGTTTTAAAAGAGTGTCTGAAACACTCCCAGCAACCACTTTTACTGCTCCCACTGTGACAACTGAGACTGTGCTCCTGGTTTTGACAAGGATGACACCTCCGATTGAAAGGAGAATCCCTGATTTGTTTGCCCTAGGATAGCAGTGATTGGACTGCCAGCATGGGATGTGAGATATAAAAGCTGGGATTTGCTGCCACAGTCCATTTACATCAGGACAATACCTATCAAGAGTATACTGCTTAACCGTCTGTGCCATACAATGGTGTTAAAAGCTGTCTGTGATATGGTGACTATCATAGGGACGCACCATAAAACACCCTGAAGAGGTCAGGCTTTCTTGGTGAAACTTTCAGTTTGTACAAGTCATTAAAAATACAATATGCTAGAAGAGAATCTTTAGGCTTGTACTTAAAAATTTTCAAAAGCTTTTGGCTTTTATGGAATGGGAAAAACACTTTGAAATCTCAGAAAATTAAACAAAACTGGATTTTTTTTCCCCCAGTTCATTTTCTTTCCTTGAATAAGAAGGAAAGATGAACCTCTGGGCTGGCATTCAAAATTTCTGGATTCAATTCTTGCTCCTCCTGGGGCTTCCTACGTAAATTCCTGTTCTCCTGCATTCTTCCGCTTGCAAATATGGGAATATTTCCTTTATCCTACCAGGCATCCAATTTGACTCTTTGCCTGCACACTTCTTGCTGTGTTTCCATTATGATGTCTTCCTTAAAGGGTTTTGAATTTGTACAAATCCTTTATCCTTTCTTAGAAGTATGTTGAGACCAAAATGAATTTTAGATATTAGTAAGAAGAAATCAGTCATGCTCAGGCCACATTTCAAACCTCATATTGAAACATAAGCATTGCATAAGATCATAAACCCAGCAGATCTACCGAGGTATTAATATTTGGAGGGATTCAGGTATTTTCAATGATCTCAATTATTTTGCATTTTAAAAGAAAGAAAACTTGGACTGTTTAAAATTTATCCCCTTCTCAAAGCCATTCTGACTCACTGGTTGCAGATGTATCAGAGAAGACAAATAAACCACATTTCTGGAACAATAAGCAATCCTGCTACAGCAGGATGTGATTCCAAATCCTGATTCAAGAAAACACTTAAACCTATATTTCAGTCCTCTTTTGGGATAAAGAATACGATAACAAGCCCTCTCATGTTGGAATGTTCTCTGGAGTTGAAGCAGCATGTAGTAGCCTGATGTGCAAATGTGCTGAAAAGAGAATAAAATTGACCTTAAGCTTGAGTACAATACAGCTTTATCTGATGTCATCATAGCTACTGATTGTGGTATAGCTGCAAGCTAGGTCTGAACCCGATTCCTCCCTAACTGGCAGATCTGGTATGTTATCTGGGATCACTTCAAACAGCTCTCCTGGCCCAGCTGTGGGTTTCCACCCCTACATTTACCCTGGTTCCTGTAGTCACACAGCTCCAAATGGAGATCGCTTGGTTTGCTGCTCTGACAAATATTCATCCTTCACAGAAAAGAGAAAGAAAAAAAAAGGAGAAAAGAAATAGCGGGGGGGGGGGGGGGAAGAGAAAGAAGGATAAAGATTTGTTTTCCCTCAGATCAGAAAGCTGAAGCATTTTGCCCTATGGCCACACAATCACCAGATTGAAAGGAAGGAAGAGTGTGGGAAGTTACAGTTGCGGGTAATGGATGGGGACTGCTCATATTCTTAGCAGCCTGCAGTCACACTGTATTAGGTGTAATGTGAAACTGCACCCTTGGTTGCTAAGAGAGATCTCTGCTAGCTTTTTCTTTGAAATAGCATGTTAGCTAAACTCCTCAACAATACTAATGTACATCACACATGGGTGCTATTACAGGAGATCTCTGCCATTCAGGCTTCACTAACCTGAGCAATTCGGTTAGCCAAATGTTAACTGCTGCTTCCTCTGCTGCTTCTTTTTGCTTTGCCATCATGACTTTTTGTGGTTTTAGTTCATACCACTTTAAGTAATCTTTTCTCTACCTTATGGAAAAATACTAGTGCTTCAGCTAACCCCCTTGGGAATATGTCTCAAAGAAATCTATTTAAACTAGCAATGACCACAATACAGGCCTCGAAATTTTCACTAAATGTGAGTGGTGAATGGTCCCAAAAATGGTCCACTTGGTAAAGTTTCCCTATCACTATTAGAGAAGTTATAGACATACATGGAAAGACACACATTGGAATCAAGAAGTGAGAACACATGATAACTACAAATGATACCCTAATGGCTTTTTGGGATTTTTTTTTTTCCAGAATCAATTATGACATGCATGATGTCAGAGTGAATACTTTTCATGGACAAAATGCCTCTGTCATTTTGGGTTTATTTGGTTAACCTGTTTCAAAATCAACATTTATGTGCTTTCTTTTGAGGTGCTCATTTGTTCTTGTATAGTCTTCAAATCTAATTGGCAAGTGATTACTCTTTAATAAAGGTTAAGACTTTGCAGATGCAAAAGGGAACTTAAAACATGTCACAGTGCATCTGTTTTGTGATATTGAAATCATCATGAGGACAAAATGCAAAGTTATTTTGCCTACTTGATCTGATGCATAAGCCAGTTTTTCTGAAGTGTCAGAGTGAATCAGCATTTCAACTCACTTTGATAAGTTAATTGTAGCAGGTAACATCACTGGCAACATTGGTTCAGATTGCAAGATAGTTTCCACGTATGACACTTCCTTAATGAATCACAGCTTTCTGAAAATACTCACTTCTTGAAGTGAAACTTCATATTCTTAAATTTCTAACTGATGGTGGTCTGTCTTTATAGAGGAGTCATGAGAGAGTGTTGAAATGTGTGGAAAAAGGAAGCTACAATAAAACACATCAGTATTTGTGCGTTATTTTACTCCCATGCTTCTGAAACTCTCAGAACCTACAGCCTAATCCAAAGACCATGGGAATTAATAGAAATACCCACAATAACTGCAGTGAGCTTTAAATCAGGTGCACCATATTTAACAGAGTTAGCCTTGTTTGTCTTAAGAATAATACTTGGGTTTGAATCAGAGACGTACTGGACTAAAAGTCTGCTGTTGTGGAGGTAACAGAGAAGACTATGGTGGACCTATTTTTTGCTAAACCTGGATATGTTGTTTGCAAAAGACTTGTCTAGACACAGAATATTGTTATTTACATCACTAAATGTCAAATCAGTCTATTTATATCAGAAGAAGCAAATTCACAAAAATGTCTTCCCAAACCCACACCACTTTAATAGTCATGTTGGTACAAAAATTACATGCTCAAAGCAGAAGCATAGAACAGCTAAAAATCCTTACTGACAATGTTTCTCTCATTGAAGTTACTGGGCACTCATCATCAGTGGGAGTAGGGCAAGACTAATAACTAGTGCTTTTGAAAAAAGCCTTTTCCATATTTCTATTTTTTCATATTTTCTACCAGAAATATAACACTTACTAGCTGAATAGCTATTAAACTTTTAAGTTCTCTGGAAAAGAGAAAGAACCAGACCATCAAGTTCTTCAAGCTGAAGAACTTTTGGGCAAGTTGTTACCCAAACATCCAACATTAGGGAAAAAAAAAATTTGTGTTCACTTCTCCCCCCACACACATGTGGCTAGTATATTATTAAATCCTCAATGAAATTTGCATAGTTATAACCACAGGCAGTTTCAGGAAATGCTAAATGTCAGTGAAAGGAACATCACTTAAGGTAGCCATCCTTAAGATAGATCAGAACACACAATGGGGAGAACATGAGCTTCTACCATACAAGATCCAGCACCACAGAATTTTCTCTGCAGCCTTAGATTAGTGATTTAACAAGAATTCTCCTCAACACTTTGAAAATTCCAGTATCTAGTACACAAAAGTCATCTAGGTGCTTCTTTAAAGTCAGGAAAGAGAGGCCAGTGCCTCCATAACATTTATTCCTGCCCATCACAGAATGAATGCCTAACCTACTGAAGCATGGTACAAGCCTAGATGACAAGTCCACAGAGATAGACAATTTTCAGATAAAGAGTAATTCTCCTTCTTCCCCTCTTAAAGACTCCCTGTTTCTTAGTTTTTCAACAATCAAATTATCCCTCACTACAAGAATATTAGCATCTCCCTACTACACAGGATTGATTTCCTAGAGTCATACATGTAAAGATGGAAATTTTAAAAATAGGTTTTATTACCTAGAGAAGACAGAAAAACCCCATAGCAGAATCTTGATAGAGAAAGGCCTCTGTCTGTATGTCATTATATATGTCCATTTAGAGTAGGGAAAATCTGCTTATGTAGTCAAGCATAAGTATCTGTCTGCAGGATTAGGTCATGCCACCAGCTATTTTCCCTCTCTGTCTTTTAAGTTATTTGTTTTGCTCACTACTGTTGTTAATATATTCCCTAAGACATACAGCTACTGTATCATGAATTTTGTATATGCTGATATTATGGGAAACACTCATTTTCACACCTACAGACTGAATTATTTCACCCTGAATGTTGTATTAACATAGGTCTTTCCATTTAATATCATTATGTATCTAAAACACGCAGTTCAAATTAAAGTTTTCAAATGCATATTCAGTACTCGGAAAATCAACCTTCTGAAGCACCTGCAGAACAGTCTTTTAATGTAATTCATTAGATTATTTCTATAGGAAGATATTCAAGACAACATACTTTGTTCAACATTTTTGTTCCTGAAAATGTTTGCCTTGAATCTGCAGGTACATATATTTTGAAAACTTCACGTGTAAATTATGGTGAAGAACAACACCTTGGGACATTATTAACACACCTCCAGAGCAGTATGATACAAACCTGCTCAATGTATTTTCAAGTATGTTGATCCTTTCCAACTTCCATACAATGTTTTGTGCCTTGGAAAGTTTCCCTTGGTTTCTTTGCCATGTTTTGCGTAAGTCAACACGTGCACCTGTTGGAAATAGAGCAGGACTGTGACTGAAAGTAATCCAAAAGAAATATTTGAGACATCCAGTAAAATGACACAGGATATCCCCAGTTCTGCATTTCTATTTTAGGTTTACAAAACCATTTATATTCAAGAGCCCAAGCAAAATTCTCAAACTAGACATCTTCAGGTTAGTGGCTTAGCTTCAATTAGCAGCTAAATAAAAAGGCCAGATTTTCAGACATTAAATCAATAGAAACTCCAGATACTTGATATCATAGGTCTGTAAATCAGTTCTGTGTGTTTACATGGCTGAAGATAATGACCAATTTTCACAAGAGCTAAATGGTCTCAATTAGAAATAAACATAGTCCCCAGCTTGGGGAAACACACCCTGTCATTATAATGTACTCCTTTATATTTGTCATCTTTTAAGTTTTTATTTAGGATAAAAAGAAACATTATTTTTTTAGCAGAACAGATCCATCCAGCATGAACACGGCATTTCTAACCGCAACTGAATTGTGCCCTTTTGCACACTGATAGAAAGCAGGAACATGTTTGCTGAAGGCAATGGAACGACTTTCATACTAATCTAATCTAATATGTTATACATTTTATTTAATTTTCAATTAAAATGTAAATATGCGGTTCTAGAAACAGGATTGCTGCAATGTTTTTGAAATGCAAAGGGAAGAGAAGAGATAGCAGTACGGAAGGCTTCAGCTTCAACACGAAGTTTGGAGTTTCTGCTGCAACATCTCTATAAATAATTTTCATAATAAAAGGGACAACTTGACTTTACAGGCACCGAGTTCCTTTGTGTTGCTACCAAGATGTTCATACATGAAACAAGGCTGAAGGAATTTTGCTACTTATTAAAAAGAGTATCAGCAGGAAAGGAAGTTCCACCTAATTGATTTAGAGGAACATTAAATTTAGAGGAACAAAACACTTCATCAAATCTGAGTATCAGAGACAGATTTAGCACAGCTTTATATAAACCCCACTTTTCTTGCAACATACTGGACTTTCTCCAGTTTTACTGCAAAGCAGAAATGCGACACCTTTTGCCAATAAGTGTAGTGCTACAGTGTTCAGGACACCAAAAATTTTGCTTCTACCAGAAAAAAGGTTCCATGGAAACCAGTGAACACTGATGAATATTTGACAATCATCTATTTTTACTCCTAGCAAGCCTAAACACCACAAAGATAATTTTACCTTGCTTTTCTTGGAAATTATTTTCCTTAGCATTTGAAATAAAATATCACATTTCTAATTTATCAGCTGGATTTTCTATGCCAGCAAGTAGACAAAGTTCTTAAACATATTAGAAATAATGATTTGGCATAGAGACCTGGGATTTCTTTCAGTTCTGCACAGCATTGGACTACTGTCAGAATTACATAAGTAAGTAATTGTAAACCATGCAATTAAAATTTGAAAATACATATTCAGAAACCAGATGATTTCTTATCCTCCAAACATTTCTGAAAAGTTTTTATTTCAATGCACAAGCTCTTCAGTCAAATTAATTGGTCACACCCAGCATTAAAGGTTAACCTCTTCCAGCTTGAGGAATATAGCACGTACTTACTTTTCATTCCCTTGCATAGGACCATATAAAGTTTGTCTCCTTTATTTTTATTGAGCAATATATCTCTGCAAGAGTAGAATACCAGCATGTCAGCTGTGTTGCTATGCCACGGCCAGCATGAAAGTTCTCCTGAGTTTTTATACTGGATCTACGTAAAATAATAAACTACTTTGAAACATTAATAGATCCAACAGATAGAGACAGAAAACAAAAAGAGACATCCTAGATTCTTACAGCTACTTTAAAAAAGTGTATCTGATACACAGAGATTTAAATTATTTCAGTAACTGTTAATGGAAATCTAATTAATATAATGAAAGGCTTATCATTCTCAGGATCCTTATAGTTTCTTAAAATCTTAATCCAGTCACCAGTGAAGACAATGAGAATCTTTCCATTCGCTTGAAAGTGCGCTGGATTCCACCCCAACATTAGGCATCCCTGCTCACTTCAAGCTAGAATTTTTCTGGGAAATTTGAATTTTGTATAATACTCCGGCTGATTTCCCTTTTTATTTCCAAGCTAAAACATGTTCTTCAGTCTCAGATTGGTTTTCACAGTTATCTGTGTTTCACATAGTACACTATGACTACTGGACCTAGGAGAGGTTTATCCTCTTTGACTATAGTAAGTAATAACTTCCAAGGATTCCATACTTATCCAACTAAACCAGTTGTCATGGCTTAAACCCAGATGACAACGAAGCCCTGCACTCACTCACTCACTCCCCCACCAGTAGGATTGGGGAGAGAATAGGAAGGGTAAAAGCTAGAAAACTCATGGGTTGAGACGAAATCAGTTTAACAGGGAAAGCAAAAGCTGTGTGCACAAGCTAAGCAGAACAAAACAAGGAATTAATTCACTGCTTCCCATGGGCAGGCAGACATGATGTCCTACGGTCTGGAATATCCCTTTGGACAATTGGGGTCATTTGTTCTGGCTATGTCTCCACCCAATCTCCCTTGTACCCCCAGCTTCCTTGCCAGTGTGGCAGTATGGAAAGCAGAAAAGGCCTTGGCTCTGTGTAAAGACTGCTTAGCAATATCAAAACCATCTCTGTATCATCAACTCTGCATTCAGCACAAATCCAAAACACTGTCCGTTACAAGCCACTGCGAAGAAAATTAACTCTACCCCAGCCAAAACCAGCACACCGGTTCTTTAATAAAAGAACAATGAATAGAGCCATTACAGCTGCATTTATTTTGTGCACATTTCATCCATGATCATAAAACAAACTCTGTGGTTCTTCTCCCAGATTATTATTTCATGCAACCTGTGCTTCCCCTTGGAGCTCTGCACCAGTTCTGACATGTCTGTGCTGTTCCAGAGAGCAATGGCTCAGAAGTAGATGAGGAACTGGAGATTTTGTTTTGTTTTGTTTGTTTGGTGTTCGTTTTGTTGTTATTGGTTGGTTTTTTATTTAATTAAAACATGTTTAAAACACGGCATCATTTTAATTCAGTTAATTCACGGTGGCATAGGGTTCATGCGTTTATGTATTTTTCTCTCTGTTGTCTTGGTCTAACACCACCTTCATGTCTTTTTTTTTTCTTTTTTCTTTTTTTTACAATAGTAAGACATACTTTTTTTTCCTAGAGAAATGCACTCCTGTATATATATACACACCTGATAGCCCAGCATGTCGTATTAGTGCTTCTACAATGCAGAAAGGTTAACAAGATTAAATCGGTCCAATCAGTGACAAATGCATATCCACACACTTAGAAGACATACAAGTTAGTCACATTGTTTGAGAGGTTTTTACAATACATTTGTTCATCACCACTTGCATAGATTTTTAAGTAACCATGACATTCTTCATGCAAGTTTAGAAACCTCTGCAAAGAAATCTTATCCAAGATACTATCTAGCCTAGGCTGTCCTTTCTCTTTTTATTAGGTTAATTGACCAATGCCATGATAAAAGAGAGATCACCCCAACACAAGGTTATATTTTTCTGATGGAATGAAAAAGGTTACAGTAGAGATATTTCACTGTTTTGCATCCAGTAGCATGTATTATTAAAGCATCAACTCATATCTGTCACGTGAAGTCATATTTCTTTTTAATAAATGAAATAAATTCAAGTAGTGTTATTATGCCATGCCTTTGAGAAGATTTGTCAAGAAAGAGGCATCTTTGACTACTCACTTAGCAAAGGAGTTACACTGTTATATTCCTGACAGTTTTGGGACAGGGGAATAAAACAAACTTCCCTCTTTTAAAGCATACTTGCATCCCCAGTAAAGCCCAAACCCTCTTTGGACAGCTCCAGGGCTCAAAAAACACAGCTTTGAAAGAGCAATCTGAGCATTGAAATGTAAATATTCGCTACAGTGTACTGTACACAGGAATTCTGAAGGAAAGCAGGATGCTGAGTATATTTATTCATTCATCATTACCCAGAGTTCTCTGTCGGCTGTTTCACAGAAATGCTTTTCAGTTTGCTTGAGTTCTGGAAGAAACAGAGCTTGGGCATTGCTTTGGAATAGGCGAAGTTCTTTTCTTGCCTCTTGTAGAGCACTAAAACTCATTTAAAAGCTTGATTCAAGAACAGATGAGTCAGTACCTTCATTAACAGATTTTAGACCTTCATACAAAAGTTGCAGGTTTGGTTTTGTTGGGAGAAGTAACAGAGCTGTAGGCCCATTCCCTCCTCCTTTCCATTAGCACAGCCTCCCATGCTACAGCTGTGGTTGTGTAAAGGATTTAAATCAGTTCCATTTGTATGTTCAGACAATGCATTTGAAGATGAAAGATGGGCAAGTAAATGCCAACATTGAACGCTGTTGACATCTGGGAGGGGAAAAAATTCCTGATCTATACAAGACAGTCACTTTCATTTTTCAAGAGTCCATTTTAGATTTAAAGAGTCCATTGTAGATGACACTGGCAAAACAAAGAATAGAATTTTGCTATACCTTACTTCCTGCTGATCCTTTCAGAAAAGAAAAAAAACACAAACAAACCAAAAATATATAGAAATTTAATTATATGTTAGCACAAAAGGACTTTTAAAACAGTATTCCATTCTGTCAAAAAGAAATATTATTTTTGGGCAAATCCAATTTTGTTTCAGCATTAGGCATTTTTTAAAAAGAAGGAAGTGTCAAAAAAACTACTAAAATTCCGAGAGAAAAAATATAATGCCATCTTTTAAGGATAGTGAAATAAAATACTGCCTTACATTCAATTAACAGTTTGGCAAATTTGTGAAACATGTTGATGTTACTCCTACTGTCCCTCTGAAGGGGATCTTAGCTACAATAATGCTACTCAGTTCTAGTGGAGAGTCTTTAAAGTAACATAGTTTACAACCTTGTAATTTTGCTGCCAAATGGAAACCAAGTAAATAATATTCTGAATACTATGTGCAATTGTGATAATGAGTCGTTCTTCTTTCTTTATGAAATGTGTAAGAAACATTAATACCTGTGAAATAATAAAAAAAAAATCTTAATAAATCCTGAAAATTTTAACAGGACACTTGAACTGAGAAAATTATGGTCACATTATCTGCTACTATAAAATCATGACAGATCCAAACCAGACTATTTCAATATAACTGAAGTAGGTTATATTATTGATCCTGAACTTGACTTGTTTCTTTCAAAATTATGGCAGATTATCTTTCTTAGTAAACTCTACATAAATCCTTTCTTTTTCTCAACAGATTTTCCACTCCCATGTATTCAGAATCCAGTTAGTGACTTCAATGACAAGGAAGTTTTCACTGTTACTAATAGTTAAGATTGATTTTTCCTTCTTGTGAACAATGCACATAATTTTTTACAGCATTCAAGAGATGGAATAGGTCAGGAGAAGTAAGAAGCACTCCCGTTTGACCTTCACATGCCAATAGGGGCAGCACTAAAAGCCATCTGTATACTTTTAAACAAAAGGCAGTCTACCTCCTGGTGCTATTCTTCGAGGTAGAACCTGTACCTTTGTGAGTCAAGAGCAAAGAGGCAATGGGAAAGTAAAGAAACCCAGTGGAAAAATAAATTATCTGTGCTGCAGCTATGCATCTTTACACTTCTTGGTCCAGTGGTCAGAATTCGGTTGAGTGAACCGCAAAAGTGAAGAGTAAGTTCCTTCAGAGCACACAAGAAAATAAAATGTTGAAGAGTGGGACAGAGTGGGTTTGAAAAAAAATGTATTTGGGGAAAATCTCCAGGTATCTTTTAAAGAAAAGAATCTTTTTAAAAAAATAATTTTTAAAACCATTTGTAACTAAGATAATAAAGTAATTAATTAAATTAACTTGGAGCAAAACTTGTGATGATCAATTTTACTACAAGACTGAACTGTTAAGAATTTCCATCTGGAATACAGTGAAACCCAGGCAGTGTAACAAGTTTTAAGAGGGTCAGAATTTAAAAAAACCTCTTCCTGCTCTAATGGAATGATTATACACTGGGTTTTGACATGGGATGAAAAGCTGGCACTCTGTCTAAGAACAAATCCTGAAATTAACCTGGTATTTGGAGATTTCAGAGGAGCTGATGATAGACTTGGAAAATTTGATTGTGATGGAGGAAATACACACCCACAGCATGGATGTTGAAAAGAAAAATCTAAAAAAAAAAAAACAGTTAAGAGAGAAAAAGAACTACCAGATTTGTGAACAGGAAAAAAAAAAATCCCTTACTTCTGTGAAAATAATACACACTGAGTTATGAAGAGTAGTTTAACCCAGCTGTAATATTTAATGTTCAGAAGAATTAAATCCTCAGCTTTGAATAACATTTGCAGTAAATTAAACCGGCAGTTATGCAACGTCTGGAGTACATCGTAACTACCCCATGATTACCACAGCCAGCCAAACGCTGTCCCCAAGCAGGCAAAACTTCTGTCTAACTGGGATCAAGGTTTTTATCCAGTGTTTAGTCTCCTTTGACCTGATTCATTTCACCACCCTTACTTCGGAAGTGAGAGGAAAGTTTTGTTTCTGTGAAAGCCAGTACAGATATTTGAGCCAAAATTAAACCTGATGCAATTCAAATGATGTCACGTCAGGGATGGATTTGGCCCAAAGTGTCTGGGGAGGTTAACGTTCTTCCTGAACTGGAGATCAGTGTTGATTCATCTCAGCTCTTTAGGTTTGCTGCAGCTACGACTGCAGGCCAGGCCAAGGAGCTACATGATCTGGTTGCAGTAAAGAGGGGAGCCACGAGAGTTTGCTGCTGCTGGACCAATACAATTTGTACCTTTACAGTTGTGACAACCTCTTAATTTCTTTGCAAAGATACATTTCTATAAAATTGTGACAAAACCTTTCCTACCAGCCATTCTCTTTTTGGTCCCTTCTGCTCCTTTGGTTGGTAGCATTTCAAGCCAGTCGCAGCTCACAAACTGCACCTCAACATTTCCTTAGCAATTGTTGCTGCCATATGTCCTGCACTAACCACCTTTGTAGAAACAGGGCTATCATACGCTGTTTTAAGGGCTGGATTCTGCTCTCTTATCCCAGTTCTTGAGATGGAAATGGTGTGGCACCATTATAACTAAGAGTGGAATTTAGAGCTAGTATGAAAAATGCCATCTGGACAGGAGTGCTTGCCTCCTGCATTTCAGATGTTCCTTATCTGAGCATGCATTCCAGGAAGAGCTCTGTGCACATACAGATGAGCAATAATGACTTCTCATTTAATGACCTTTCCCTCCAAGACAGTTATTAATGGTGAAAACAATTTACTGCAAATTTGACACATATATTGTGAGACAGCTATGGAAAGAGTCTGGATGTCCGGATGGCACACCTTGCAAGAAAGCTTGGGCAGCAACATTACATGTCTCAATCATGAGGCAGACGGGAGAAGATGTTGGGTGTAGAGAATGCTTATCTCTGCAGTCCTTGTTAAGGAAAATAAGAGGGCACTGACAAACCTCTGGTCCTCCTCTGGCACAGCCTCTTCCTGCCCCAAAACAGAAATCAGGAGGGCAGAAGGGGAAAATAAAGATGGCTGTATGTTGCCTTTCTGCTTCCATCTCTATGGGCTGACTGATGAACTGCTTTATCCTGAGGCAAAAATAAAAGCATGGTCTGCCCTTCATCTGCCATCCCTGGAGCACAGCAGGGTGTTCTGGGCACATGTTGTGTACTTCCAAGTGTGGTCCCCTACTAGTGGGGTACTTCTAAGAAGGCTAAAAGAGAGGTAATGCTGTGACCTACACACCACCCAAGGAAGTCCTGCTTCATGATCCCTGTCTGATAGCAAGGTCAATCATCTGTGCAGGCATGAATGAGTCTCATGTTGCTTTTAGCCTGAAAAATAGCTGGACCACTTTTAAATTACAGCTGGACAGGGACACCAGCTTAACTCATAAATCCCAACAATACTCACAACAGCATTGACAAATTCAAATCATCAGAATCCTATCCAGCATTTAAATAATATTTTAATAGTATGGTTAATAAGTTAAGCTTCCAGTCAGCTGTAAAGCATGCAAGCTTTTGGATTGCCACTGGAAAATTTCCCAATTCTTGTTCAAAATCAGTGTCAGAAAAGCTATCAATACACCTGCCCTTTGTTTTGCAATACCACATCCTTGTAATCTATTCAGTTCCTGCACACTATCACCACACAAAATGCTGTGACACAAGCCAGTTGTTTTTCCTTTCAAATGAAACAAAGAACCTTCAGCTCTTCTGCTCCTCTTTTCCCTACTCCACATCAAGTACACATTTTCTTACTTTCTCAGGCTTCAAGTAAAATTCATGGGCTACAATGCTACTAATTCCATCTGGTTTTCCCATGTGTGTTTTTCTTGATCTTCAGTATTCCTTACTCCATGATGCCCCTCCAGATCTTGAAAAAAGGGGAGTTTTTTCTTGCTTCAGCCAGCAGTGCAAGGGTTAAAGCCATGAAAAACTTTCTGATTTTTTTTCCCATGTTAAATGAGTTTGGTTTGTCTTTAAAAGGTAGAGATCATGGGAAGCCTTCTTCCTCTTTCCTCTGAGAATATTTCTTAGAAAATGTAATGTGAATCCCTAGCATTAGTCAGAAGAATAAATAGAAAGTTGAGAATTACCAGAAAGGGTGTGAAGAATGTAACAGAAAGCAGTTTTATGCACTGTATGAATCCATGGTGCACACACAGCCTAAATAGTGAAGGTACTTCTGATCATTCTATCCCATAAATACTATAGTAAGAATAAGAGAGTAGAGGGCAGAAGGAATGATTAAAACATTGAAAGGCTTTGCTCAGGCAGAGGCTGAGGCCCTTTAGTCCAGAGAAAATACAATCCAGGGAGATTAGCAAATAACTAAAATATCAAGAGTGGCAAGCAGAACAACTATTTCATCTTTTCTCAGAAAAAGAAGGAAGCAAGAGTCTCCCAGTGCAAATTACCAAGCCTCAGGCTTAAAAAATCACAGAGGGAAGTGCAGAATGCACTGCAGAATGAAGCAGTGGGATTCATTGACACAGGATGTTATGGAGGTCAAAAGGAAGATTATTAAAAAGGACTAGATCACTTCATAGAAAGGTCTACGAAGTTCTGCTAAATGTGATGGTCTGGATGTAAGACACAAATCTAAAATTCCATCATCACCTATTGTTAGAAGATGGAAAGGTATGCCACAGGGAGAGCATATTTACCTTCTTTATTATGTTTCCCTAAACGTCCATTACCAGCCCCTCTAACAGGCTGAAAGCTGGCCTTTCAGTCTCATCTGATAAGGCTCCTCTTTGTGGTTTTTTTCTTTCTTTCTCCCAGTAAGACTGGAAGATGTGATAGAAGTTTCCCATCTCCTTTGCTGAGCCTTCCAGAGGAAATAATGCCAGTGGGACACTTCGGAGAGCTCTTGCTCTGAGATGCTAGTAAATGCTCTGGCTCATTACATGAGAATGATGAATCCCAGAATATATAGGTCGCTGTCTCAGCTTTGCCCTTGGCCTGCTGCATGCCTCGCTTGATGATTATCCCAAAGCTTAGTATATTCTGTGTAACAGAGATTTGCGAAGGAAAAACACACATCTATGTTACGAAGAAAATACAGATTTTCCTATCATGGGTGTCAGTACCTTGGGAGAGACAAGCATAGAAGAGTAATCCAGAGATTTAGGGTGATAATGTAGACACAGATGTTTCTATGACTTTGGATTCACTCATTTCTGTGCCTAGGTTCTCAGCCTAGAAGAAAACAACTCTGGGGTGGGGGTTTTGATTGTTTGTTTGTTTTCTTTTGCTTTTTAATTCTGCAAAGGTTTTATGTGGCTAAATATGTCAGATATTTTGATAAAAAGTGAGACAGAAACCATAAAAATACCTGAACTTACATTACATGCCTGCAAATGAAGCTGAAGTTAAGTCCAGCTCTGACATTTCCGAATGGCTTTTACTCTCCTGATTTAATGCATATAGTCTTTTTAAAAATATAAGTGGAATCTAGCATGGTTCACTAAGAGTACTTGTTTAGAAGCTAGAGGGTGGATTTGCCCCACTTCATATCAAACCATTCATACCAGATGGTTGCAATGTCAATGTAAGGACAAAGTCAATGCAGATTTTAGAAAATAGCAGTGTTGTGGAAAAAGTGCTCCCTCTGGTTATTTTGCTGGAGAATTATTTGCTTACAGCAGAAGAGAAGTAGGGCAGAGGGCAGTTGGGTTTACCTGCATTGTTTTCACCATTACAGTCAGGACGAGGGTTGTTTGTCAAACACGGGTTTCTGTTCCCCCCACCCCCCAAGGGCACACGTCCCTGACACACTGTGTTAGTTTCCTGAGGAGATGAGGGCTCTTTCTCAAGGGCCGCGCATTTTCTGGATGCAATAGGGAGGGAACGGCCATAGTCTCGTTCCCAGTATGGTTTTCAGTCTTTTTACCTGCTACTTCAGCCATGTTGTTTAGGAGCAGAGACCCAAAATGACAGACGTGACTGAGGCAGCTGCTGGAGCCAGCACAGCCTCCTTCAAAGCCCCCTGATCTGACACAACAACAGTGCAGCGTGCTGGCAGCCCTTGAGGATTACAGCATCACCGCAGACTTTCTGTTAACCCTTTGGAGCTCACAACCTGCCGAACGATGTCATGAGCTGGGAAAAATACAGACAGCACCCAGCCCTGGAGGCAAAGTGTCTCTCCAGAGGCAGCACCTTAAATAACGACACACTAGTAAGGTACCTGTTGCTAGTGTGGCACAGTCAACTCTACCTGACTCAATAGAGTTAAAAAAAACCCTGGAAACTGTCTTCCAAAATTTTGCAAGCGGAAAGAAAAAAACAGAAGAGGTGATGCTAAGACATTGAGTGGAGGTAGCAGCAGTAACTTCAAGGGTTATTGCTTCAGGAGGAGAGTTAACATAAATTATTTGTGCATTCACACAGAGAAGTAGCGGCCATGTTCTGGGCACTATTGTTTAGACTAAGTCAGCAAGTACAAAACACTCAAGTGCAGTGTGCTTGATTGCTGAGAAGACATCCTCACAAACTATAAAACTATATATTGCCATGTTCAAAAAAAAAAAAGGGGGAACAAAAAAAGTAGTGCCTAAGAGAGGAAGAGAAGTGCTGAACTGAAAACCCCAGAGATTAAGAATAATCTCAAAATACATCTTCGGGTCTGTGAGCTGGCACTTCTGCTCCACAACCATGTCATGATTCTAGGGTGCTCTCCCAATCTAGGTGAATACTAATTGGTAGCATTATGATACCTCCTAGTTAATGACAATCACACCTCTGATTGCAATACTCTTGCACTTCAGGGCAAACACATATTGGCAGTGCTGTCTACGTTTTTCAGGGGGTTATTATTATACCTCCCTGTAATGACAGCTTCTTAGAGGAGTACTCTACTGACAGCCTGAGCAAGGACCAGGAAGATGACTTTTTGCACATAGCAACCATGAGCTGCTTTTGACCTTGACAGTATGGGTTGTTTTTCTTCCAATACAGGCTAATCATTGCATTGCCTATATGGTGGTGCAATAGAAAAAATCATGAACTTTTGTTACAGGCTGTACCTATACCAATCTGCAATTCATGATCAGGAAAAAGGTGCCTGTTTTCTGTGACAGCTCATAAAAGGTTTACAGAAAACAAACATGAAAAGTCAAGACTATCCTACTGTCAGTCCTAAACCCCATTTGTTTCCAGAAAGTGACATTTGCTGGAACATGAGATTTAACTGATACTTTAAATGTTGCTTATTTTGCTCCTCATCCTCTTTTTTCCTCCTTTAACACCTAAATATCTGCATATCAGGTCCCATTAAGTCTGTCATTCAACATCTTACCCTTCCTTTCCCTTCTTTAGAGAAATTGCTGCCTCTTCCGTTTTTATCAGGGTAAGAACACAGGTCATTCCCTCTGCCAGCTTTTTTTTTTTCCCCTCTCATCTGAAACTACCAGTAAAGATGACATAGGTGACATTGGATAGTGTTGGTTGAACAGCTTCACACTAGTAATTAGTCATAGGCCATTTGGCATCCAAAACTCTTTTATTCTTCTGTTTTTCTTACATTTTTATTTCAAAAAGGAAACCTTTCCCCCAAACTCCCAAATGCACTAATCCATGAAGCATTCCAATAATAAGGAAATGAATATTTAATTACTTTAATTCTACTATCTTACTGAAAGCACAGTTTCAAGCAAGTTCATTTTACATGTGGTGATATTTAGGCAGGCAGTTTCAGTCCCCAGGTCTCATCATAAGTGCTGAAGCCATGAACAGATCTGCGTGTAAGTTACATTGTTCCGGTACATTGAAATTCTGACTGTGTCTCATAAGCACTGTTCATAATAAGTGAAAACCAAAGCTCATCCTGGCCCTGCCACTTAAATTAACCAAAAAAAAAAAAAAAAAAAAAAAAAAAAGCTTTGCACCTGCAGTGAATAAACTAGATTTCAGTAAACACAGAACACAGCTACTGATTCTATATTTTGTCCAACCAAAATAGGTCAGTTAGGAAGCACTCCAAAGTTGCACAGAAGTTGGCATTTCTGATTATTCAGGCTGAACAATTCCAACGGGCCAGTTGTCAAGCACAATTTGCAAAGGCTCTTGGCACTCTGGCCAGGGGGGAATTCCCCAATTTATGTTATAACACAGACAGCAGCAGTAACATTTTAATCAGGCTGTGGAGCCTGCTGGGAAGCTCTGTTATACACCATTGTTATGCCCAACAGGACTGCAGTTCAGTATGGCTTGGGAGTCTACGGTGGGCCATGGTTCCTTAGTACAGCCACCATGGATGTCAATGCAAAATTAAAGAAAATATGTTTCCCCTCTCCCTTGACACTTACACGTTACAGTAAGTGACTGTAGTAAATTACTCCTTCTGCATAGAGCTCTAAGCTATTTTAAGACCTTTCTGCTCTGCAATTAGATCAGGGAATACCTTATATGTTAATAGAGGAAGTCACAATTAAGAAGCAGAGACAGAGGTCTTAATCTGGAGGACTCACAAGACATAGGTGAAAGACCAATCCCAAGATCTCACTTTGGGCACTTAAATGCATGTTAAGCATGAGTTCTGCATCTATACTAAACTTCTAAGATATGTTAGTGAACACATCTTTACAATCAGGACTTTAAAATCAAAGTAGAGTTCCTAATTGGCTTTTATGTCAAAACCATTCTGTCTTTTGAAGACATCAAGGAATGAATGGAAGAGCAACAATATTAGCCTTTATCTCATGGTGTAGTTGAGGAGGCTTCAGTATAAACCCAAAAATACTTCAAGGAAAAGAGAGAAGGAACAAGAAGAAAGAACCATAAATCTATGGATTTGTTAGAAAAAGAAGTAGTGTATTTAAAACTGAACAACAACAAAACCACTGTTCAGATGGAATTAAAAATATATAAGCTTGGAATTTATATCCTATAATAGTTCCTAAGTTCATGTTTTAGATACATGAATTAGTATCTTTCTTGAAGCAATTATAGTATCCCTAATTAAATTGTGAGTCTTTTACAATAATGTCAGTTAGCTCTTTAAAAAATCATTGTTAATTTATCAAGGAGACAACTTGATAACATGGTGAAGGCAATAAAATAGATCAGCCTGTAATGCCCACTACTAGAGGGAACAGACTTCATTTGAAAGTAAACAGACAGTGAGTGTCCACTAACTTGATGATCTGCACTGAGTCATCCCTCTCAGGATGGAATCTGCCTTATTAACATTAAAACTTTCTTCTTTTTGTGTTCTTTTGCCTGTTTTCTATACACACAGCCATGAAAAAAATCCTATTTTCATAGAGTATGACCTATAATGAAGATGTGTTATAACAGATTCTTCTTTGCTGTAAAATGTATGTTAGTGTGTGTGGAAAGAAGATAAGGACGCAAAATAAGTTTGGAGGGAGAATGAGAACTGAAATTAAAACAAACAAACTGAAACAAAATAACTTCTTAATTGAGAGGTATTTTAGATACTGACAGTGAAGTTTTACAGATGATCTGGAAAAGAAAGGAATATTGGGAAATACCTCTGGAAGCTATTTCTGAACAGCAAACAGATGATTGAGATGAGTTGTGTGTGCTTGACAGAAGCTACTCTGTGAAGCAATAAGGGAATACTAGACAACTAGTTGATCTGCTGGTGGGTTTGGATGGCAGAGATCTGTATGCACTCAGTGTGGCACTACTTTATGGGAAGGAAAATGTACAAATCCTCTGAAGAAGAGGAATACAGACAAACAATGCAGAGGGAGAAACATGACAAGCTTCCCCCACTGCCACAGAATTATGCAGCTCCTTGTTTCCCAGGCTATTACATTGGAAACTGTATTGATACGTATTTTTTTTTTAATCGAACATTTAGTATTTCTCTCAGTTCTGCTTGTTACATCTCATCAATTTCATTATTCCTTTCTGCTTCTTCTTTTGATCATATTTCTAACACTGTTTCCTATAAGCATTCTTCTAGAGGCAATTTCTCCATTGAGGCCCCATAAACATCTTCCTGATTTGCACAAGTGTCATCTGTATTTACATACATGGTTGTGGGTCAGAACCCAAGCTCCAAATCACTTCAGCATTTGCCTGCAATGAGTTGGTGATGTTGACACACACCCGGTTTGGGCTGTGCATGGAAAGCATAACATAGAGCTCCATCTGCTGCTGGAGGGGCCTCTCACTTGGATCACCACCACACAGATTCTTCCAGATGCATTTAGGGAGGGCACAAAGCTCATGCCACTGAATGGTCTTTGGCAATTCTACACAGTCTGCCATTTATGTAGGCTTCCAGATGAGCCTGTTTGCTTTGCTCCCATGCCCAAGACACTTGGGTAGATCAAAAATACCCTTGATGAACTCAGCCTTTACCAAATGAAATCTTTGGAGTTACAGAATTGTAATTTTCTGCAGGGAAACAACTGCACTACTGGAAGATTTTTCATTCATTTTAACCAAAACTTTTGGGTGTTTTGGTGACAAAAGTCATCTGAATCCTCTGAAATGTGATATAAGAAAGTGGTTCCCACTCTTCCAAGTGTCTTTGGAAGAAAGAGGATCATGCAGACAAAAGTGAAACTAGATATTAGAGCCCCACAAAATATTACAGTGGGAGAATCAATAATATAAAACAAAGCTAACCAGAAATTTAAAATATAATTTTCTCCATTAAAAATTGTCTTTCTTTACAAGAAATCAGCTACCTTGCAAGATTGTTCCCATTGTGTTACAGATATTTGAAGTGAAATAAAAATAAAGCTATAAAAGTTAAAAGCGTAGATTTGGGAGCAAGATTTTTGTAGTCTAACTGGTCAAAGCAATATTGTTGAGGAGGACTAGCATTTTTCAAGGCTTATTAAGAACTGTGCTTTATAAATTATAGTAATAGTAAAGACATACATGGTGCCTAGGTAGAAAATTGTTTTCCTAGTTTGAAAATAATCACAGTGTGGAACAATGATCTCAATATAGCTGAAACAATCTGTTGTCCTCCATGACAGCATTCCAGATAATCAAGTAAACCTAAAATAGTTTCAGGTTTGGATGAAAACCAACGTTTCTGGAAGGTTTGACCTGATATAGAATGTATAAAAGGCTGCATATTCAGGCCATGTATTGAAAAATAGGCATTTAACGCATCTCATTTTGCAGTTAAGTTCCAAAGCATCACTTCTCACACAACAGGATCAGGCCACAGTAAGACCTCTTGTGTAGCACACAGACAGTCACTATCATAACACAGGGATCTGCAACAGAAACTTGTGCAATACACCAAGAAAGGGAAGAAAAAGAGGAGAAAGACCTACTAAGCTGAAATAAATGGGATAAGTACATGAATCAAATGCTCATTGCCAAACTAGTTTGACCAAATCCAGGAAAGAGGGAAACAGTTTTGCAAATGGCAATCCTCGAAAACAGTGATGCCTTACATAAGGTTCAGAGAATGTTTCCTTTGAAGATAAAAGTCACCCAGGTGTGAAATCTGTGATCAATATAGGAAGCATAAGGAAAAAGCAAACCAGACACAAACAAAAATTACTGATGGCATTTTAATTTCACATGCAATGGACAGCTCCAGGGGAAAAGACCAATAACTGTATATACTTTAAATAAACTGCATGTAAAATATACAGTGTTCATCCTCGATAGTATACATGTGTCCCTTTTCAGTTAGGGACTCCATTTGCATTTTCTCTTTACTCTCTGAAGTCTTGGTAGAATGAGATTTTATAAAATTAAATAAGTTTACTCTTCTTTGCTGATCTTTTTTCAGAACTTTCAGGAGCTTCATGTAGCACTTAGCAACTTCAGGAAATATCATCAGCAATTAGAAGAAGAACGTATTCAATTTTGAATTAGATGGAATAAAACTCCATACTACTCCCGCAGAAATTTCTTGGGGTGAAAAATTGGATGTATGATTTCAAGAAGGCCTGGCTCTCACTGATACAAATAATCCAGCTAGGGTAAGCTTGGTGGATTGTCTGAAGCTGCTTAAAACTAATTTTCCCATTGCTCTATCTTTGAGAAATGAAATATTACCAGTCTTGACTGGTGACAGACCTGAGGAACAAAGCCCGGCTCCAAAGATCAATTCTCCTCAAAACGTCAAACATTTGTGTTTGTTTCTCTGATTTGTTCTGTGATAAACAAGATACAAAATTAATTGTCTGAATACGATATCTTCTAGGTAATGCCTGTTGTGTTGGCATTTAGAAATGTGAGTGCTTCAGCACCTCAACTGAAGACATATTTAATATCCTGACCATTTTTAAGCAGGTGAACAGTCTCATTGGTTTCAACAGGACTACAGTCAAAATAGTATCTCGTGTGCCTCTTAACAAGACAAAGAGCAGAAGAATGGCTGACCTCCCAGGGCAAAACTCAAAACAGACAGCAGTCTTTTCCAATGTGCAGGAAGTTAAGTAGGCATGACAGGAGGCTGTTTTGGCAAATGTCACTCCCATCTGATGAAGAAAGACCTGGGAAGTTACAGGCTAGTCAGTCTTATCTCAGTTCTTGAGAAGAAAACGTAGCAAATCTTCCTGAACATCACTGCTAGATAAATGAAGGAGACAAAGGTGATGAGATGACTGGTTCAGTAAATAAGGGTGTGAAAGTGGATGTCATTTACCTTGACTAAAAGGCTTTTGACACAGTCTTCCAAAGCATCTTTTTAACCTACCTGGGAAGGTATGGCTTGCGCACGTGGAAAACTAGATGGAGACGTCCAGCCTCAAAGGGCTCAGAATTTGAAGGGTAGTCAATTACTCGCGATGTTTCTAAGTCTTGATCTTGGTACCAGTATTGCTTAACATCTGCCTTAGCAAACAGGACACAGCCAATCACTGTCTGTTACCAACACACTACTGGCAAGAGGAATGGTCTTGGCTATAGGGATGGACACCATCCTAGTATAATGCTACTGACTGGCGCCATTAGAGAACATACGCAATAATTGCATAAAAAAACACAACAGCACATGTCCAATACGTAAAAAATGAACTTACTCGATATTGACTTCAATTTACTTGCTGTTTGTCAGCCTAGACACTTCAGAGCAGGAAACAAATGTACTTTTTAGATTTTTTGAGAACCAACAACAAATGTCAGTTGTGACTAGGACCTTAGCGAACTATCAGGTGGAGCACGTTAAAGCATTTACAAGCGCAAATTAGGAAACTTTTCTCATTTCCATAAAATGGCCTCCTTGGATATAAGATTAGAAATACAGGATGGGATTTTTGATAGCTAGGCAGACTCATCAAAAATGTTTCAGATTTCTCAAATTTTTACTATGTTATTAAATTCCCATTGTTTTAATGCACTGTTTGAACATGTTTCTATTGCAGAAGTAAATCCTCAATAAGCTACATGAAAATTATCACTTTCCTTCTGTCTTCCTTCCTCTATTCCAGTCTTTTGGGTAACTATAGGTGTCCTGAAACTTTTCTAAAAATGATTTAACACTGTGCTGTACAAGTCAGGGCATCACATTGAGTTCTTTTAAAATCTCTATTCCCAAGTTACCAAGCGTATTTGTCTAAGAATATATACTGTATATATGAAAATATATAAGAAAACACAAAGGATTTATTGCCATTTTTCCCATTCTTTAAATACGTGAATAGTATTCTGAGTGGTCCTATCAAATGTTCATGTAAGCGTTGGAAAATCTCTTTAGCAAAGTTCTTTTTTTAAAAACTAGAAAACAATTTGTCTGGGACTACTCTTTATTATTCATAGGGAAGTATAAAGCATTTATAAAAAACAGCCAAACAAACAACCCTGAAAGAGACTTTTTGCCTCCTGCTAGTGTCTGCCATGACTGAATGGAAGTTGTATGAGACATTCCTGCATGACAGATGGTGTTGGGCATCCCTCTTGACACATACCTCTTTGGCTTCTGACTACTGTGAGAGACCTAAATATACAAGGGCTTGTAGCCTAATAATTTGTGTAGGTCTGTGTGATGGCACAGGAGCACTGCAAGTTTTGGCTGTTCTCTGTTTCTGTCCTAAGCCTTCATGAAAGAACACATTGTGGGCATCAGATTAGCAGCTCCCCTATGCTATATGTATCCAGAAAGCCTTGAGGTGTATGCAACTCCTCCCAAAGGCCTCCTTCAAGCCAAATACAGTCATCTACAACAACACGACAAATACCTTTTGATGATTTGAGGCTGGTGGAAGACTACAGCGGAGGGCACTGTGGATGAGAAGTCTGGTGTTCATATCCAGTTTTAGGTCTGCTTGCTGACTTTGTATCTCAGGTATGCACTAATGCCCTTATTGATGAGAAAAACCTTGGCCACAAAACACAAAGCATCTGCTGCTGGATTCTACTGGAATGGAGCTCCCTTAAAATATAAAAAAACACCCCTCCTAATTTTTCTATCCTTTTTAAATTTGAATTCATTCTTTAAGGATGGAATTGAGTCTGATCTTCGTTAATGCAAATAAGACTCCTGCAACTTACCACTAACAGCAAAACCAAACAGTAAACTACCCAGGAAAAGCAGTTATACCAATCTTGTGGTGCACTGACTAATACATGTACTGTAAACTACAGATTACCAAGCTTGTGCAATGAATTTTCAGGTCCATTTTAACAACTGTCAAAAGCAGTTGCTAATACCACTAACATCCACTGACTTCAGCAAAAGTGTAACAGGAGAAAATGAAGCACATCTGAGCAAGTGCATGTTGTCTATCAGACATCAAGACTGGAAGCAATGCGCTGGACTTCTAATCGAAGTATAATTTGTTACTGTTTTGTCCTTTTCTAAGTATATAGTAAGTATAAATACAAATGGTTAAACAACAATATATACAACAATGTACACTAAGCAGTTTTCAAGAGTTGCCCTTAAAACATAACTCTCCATTTTTATGCATGTAAACAATATCTTATTACCAAACTTACTATTTTAAGTGGGCTTCCTTCAAAAAGAACACCTAGACTTCAGCTGACAGAGCAAAATTTCCTGTAAAACTGAGGAGTATTGAATTTTGGATCCTGTACAAGGCTATGGACTTATGTTTTAAAAATACTCAAAGGACTGACTGAAGTCACCTCCTTATTAATGAACATCAAGTTTTGTAATTATAGGTTGGAGATTTGTTTTAGCCTATGAAGTTTGTTTTTAGAACAATGTCCTCTCAAATTAGTCCTGCAGTTTACAAACAGTTGACCTTTTGTTGCTGAAGCTCGTGGCTTTTCTTAAAGGCCTTCACTGCCAACTAATGACTGGGGAGGCAATATGCTTTTGAAGTTTACCATACTTTAAACATATTTTAATTGACTTAAGGCACAGATACCTTATAATTTTCAATATTGCCTTTCTTGCTTGCTCAAAAAGGATGCAAGGGCACAAATTGGTTTATGATTTGTTCATTTAATGGTTTGGATCCGGCTATCCCAGCGAATGCTCAAACCTTACAGTTTGCAGCCTCTCCTCCCCCCACCCCCTCTATGAACACAAGGGAAAGGGAGAAGGGAAAAGCTACTGAAATGCCGAAATGACCAAACCAAAGCTGTATAAAAAGATATATATGTATTTACACTTATATACAATTAGAATGCTATGTACACAGAAGAAGGGACCCAGGACACCTCCCCCGCTGAAGGGAAAAGGGAAAGGGAAAACCCAAACCAGATATGCACAATCAAAACCCAGGAGCAACCAATAAAGAACTAACAAAACAAAATCTTACTACTCTCCTCGAGATAGCAGAATTGCACCAAGCGACCACCGGCACTCTCCGCTTCCCAAGGTCCACGAGGCCTCACTGGGCCTCACTCCTCCACACGAGCAGAGCCGATAGCAGAGAACCTGCTCCCGGATCCACCGGAAAGGAAAGAGAGGAAGAGGCTTCTCCCCCTTCTTATTTATACCCTGGTTTATGTAAAAAATCGTATGGAATACTGGGAACATGACCACTTCCTCGGTTACAACCTGGTTACCAAGGAAGGCCTAGAATCAAAACCACTACAGTTCATAAAATTAGTCATATAAAATACAGTTATTACTCGTTTCAATAGCTGAGCTGGGTACAAGCCAAGTTCTATTTAGTTGCATTTATGTAATCCTTTCAGAGTCAAGGGCAAGTCAAAGAACTGGGAAAGCCAAAGAACTGGGCCTTAGATTTTTCAAAAATATTAACACTCTGGGAAAGATAAACAATACAGTAATCTGATTGACTCCATGGGATCATTTATAATAAAGTCTGTCTTGGCTTTGATACACTTCTACCAGCATCAGTGATGAGTAATTCAACTGGAGGCAGTGTAAAATGGGCAAGTGAGACCATAATCGTGCCTTTTCAGTCCAGTATCAACCTCTTCAATCTTTTATTTAAAACAAAAGTTTTTTCCCCTTGATTCATATTACAATTTTCTTCCTAGATATCCTGGCAGAAAACTAGCCTCTCTTTCTGTCTCTTTTACTCTTTTTTCTCAGAGGTATATGGAAATTACACAGCACTTAGAAAAGCTGTCAAGGACAGTTCAGCTCTCAGCGTCTCAACAAGCATCACATTTCACACATTTCTTAACCAGCCTTGATGCAATGCAGGAAAGATCAGATGATCTTTGGCATGTGAGAATGAAGGACAGACCAATTTGTCAGGTCAAAACTAGAGCAGGAGGAAGCTGGTGTGAACGCAAGGAGTTTACTTTCCTGGAAATATTTCAGCCTTGAAATTCACCAAAAGCACTCAGAAAGAGTTTCAGATCTCAGAAAACTAGACAGGGAGCTGAATACTTACCTCTTTTGCACCTCTTGAATCTCTCTGAGGGCAGTGGTCCCTCCCAACCTTAACCATTCTGTGTGATTTACTGCCAAACTGGCACTGACTGGGTTACTACACATCAGACTGGCTCCTCATTTCTGCCTCTTACCTTCTCATGTACAGGTATTGAGTAAACAAAGGGCTCCAGTAGGCCTGCAAAGAGGACAAGGCCAGGCTGCTGGGAAAACAGAGAACCATGGTCAGCAACAAAAAAAGGAAAGAGGGAAATGCCTGTGACCTCCATTACAACACAGAGCACCTTCAACCTCCATAATGCAGCATTAGTGACAGCTAAAGGTGAGCATGATTCTGGAGGAATCCTAATGAAAATAAAATACAAACCAGCTGAGCCCAATCTTTTTCCTCATCACTCTCAGAAAGCTGGACTGGGTCCCTTACCCCATCACTTCCTCTGTGCCTGTCAGACACAGCTCCATCATCAGGCTGTACCTGCTATGAAAGTGGATGAATCCCACATTTGAGAACAGCATCAGTTTGCATTGCTGTATTTAGGAGACCTCCTTGTCATTCCAGAAAGTGGCAATTACTACTTTCATGAGGACAACCTCAAAAATTTTGCAGAAAATTTGGAAGGAGGGTAAATAAATTAAGAAAGGACATTTTTAATTTTGATCTGTAAAAACCCGAGCCAAAGACCACCAGAGACAGCAGGAAAAACCTGGTGCAGAACCTCTGCTGGTGCAGCTAAACAGCTAACATCTGTACTCTGGGCAGAGCTGCAGCCTGCAGACGAGTGGTTCAAAGGACTGATTTGGAGATTGCTGTGTTGTTATCTGTGGTATCAGCAAGCTACAGATACAGATGGATTTTCAAACAGGGTTTTTCCTCCAAAGTGGTAGTCAGTTGACAACAGCAGTTTTTTCCAGGAAACTTTGTGAGAATTCAGGATAAAATAGGACTGTCCTTACATTGATCTATTTGCAACATATGTCCCACAGCTTTTTTAGCATCTCCTCCCACTATAGATCTTACTTATTCATGTATCCAGCCTCATTATACTGCGTCTCAGATTCCCATAAAGGCTTTTGCACCTTCTTAAATTTCATCATTCTAAACCCAGTTTTTAGGAAAAATAAGGTTTTGGTCTTCTTGCAAGGGTCTTCCTACATGAACTAAGATTTTTAAAATGCAAATTTTATTTAAGTAAAATGTTGAGCCACCCACAATGAGTTCCGAGGTAGCCAGTTTCTGTTGTGACTTCTCTGCGCGATGGTTGAGATGGATTGAGACAGGAAGGGCAAGTTCTTACTGCACCAGCTAGAGCAGCAGAGAGGCTTCGGAGCACGTATGAAGGGAGGGAAGGAAGGCAATTAAGATGAAGGAGCACAGTTTTTCAAAATGGGAAGAGGATAATAAACTCTCATCTCCTTTAGCAGAGAAACACAGGACCAGATGGAACATTGTAAGTTAATGTGTTTGAGTGCTCTGCTAAGGCTTTCCTGCTAACCTCAAGGTTATTCTATTGATGACCAACTTATGCATTTGTTCCTGGGGCAAGACTGGGAAAACACATATGCCTTTCCCTTATTTGAAACTCAGTGATTGCTTGTTGATAATAAAGGTAGATAAAAAATTCTTATTTAAGCAATGCTTTTATCTAATTAAATCCAGTTCATGTGCTTTTCTTCCTCGCTCCCCCAAAATCTTAAGACAAAACCAACATAGTCAAGATCTTCTTTTCACTTTCCCTTTATTAAAAATGTTGATTAAAAAAAAAAAATTAGGATTTCCTTAAAATGTCACTGAAAGTTAAATATAGGAAGATACCAGAAAAGCCTTTTATAGTGCAGTCATAGCAGTACCACATCACTGTTGAGCACCACAATTAAAATGATCCATTATGACAGTGATGTGATATGTCTGCATTTGGTCTTTTGGGATGTAGAAAAAAAAATAGTACAAGTTTTGTTCTGTCTGTCAGCCATTTTTTTCATATACTTTAGATGGTAAAATATTCTTTTCCTTAGATGTTGTGATACGAGTATTTTTTAAACACATTTTGAGGTGTTAAAGTAACATTATTGTATAGCCACTAAATCTGCTAAGACAAGAAGAGGAAGACAAAGACTCTGGGATATGTAATACTTCTAGCTGGATCCAAGAACCACAGTTTGTTTGGAAGTCTGTGGCCAGGATAGTTATGTTGCCTTCTGTGAACTACATAATGTAGGCAGGTGTGAAATTACTTTTGATATTTAGATAATTAAATTAATTTAGGAGACAAATTCATGTTGACATTTGGGAATGTGGATGCTGCTACAGTTCAGACTGAAAACGAAATGTGAAAACCCTTCAAAGCTGAAGCATCTAAAGAGGTATTCCTGAATTATATGAATACTGTGTTTTCTTTACAGTGAAGGGCCATCACAAGAGAACTGTTTTCTTCAAAAAACAATGCTGTTACATAATGCATAAATGATTACAGGAGTCCACCGTACACTAAAATCTAAGTAAGTTAATCTTAATTCATAATCAGCCTTATTAAGATATTCATGAATACTTTGTTCCTTTATTCTATGTGAATTAAGATCAAGGAAAATTGCAAAGTTCAAGGAATTTTCAGATGCATTTATTAAGTAGATAAAAGGCAAAAAATTTACCATTGCACCAAATCTTAAATATGTAGTGAATTACACTTGTGAGTAGGAACCTCAGTCTAAACACTTACAGGTATTTGAAGTACTGTGTTAAAAAACAGTGAGAACGCTGGTGGCCAGCTGGTAAGACACATGCTCATGAAGCTCCCCTCCAAGCTGACTTGGCCATGGAGTCATCTGTTTGTGATAGGAATGTTACACGCTCCAAAACGTTTTGTTGGTACTTCTTTGCAGAGAGAATTTTCAGAAGCTACAGTTTGGGGTTTTTTTTAATAGTTCTTTCTGCCAGTACAGATGACACAAACTTGCATACATCAAGATCAAGATGTCTAGCTCAGTAGCATGGCACCAGTGGAAAAACTGGTGTAGGGAAAAAATAACTTCAGGAGGTAAGAGTTTAATTACTGTTTAAGCAACATTGTTATTCTTTATAGCTCTAAGGACTGGGAAATTTAGATAATTTATTTATCTGGGACCAATAAATCAGAAGTGCAATTGGTAATTCAACACTAAAAGTGCTACTGAAACTAGGCAGCAATTCACAGAAGAGCATGCTACCAATGGGTTAAAAGTGTTGCGTGAATCAACACTGAGAAAAACTAGAGTATATAATAATGGCATTTAACTCAGAAAGAAGGCAACAGGGGTAAAAAACAAACCAAACCCAAAACCCATAAGTATCTATACTAAATGGGGCAGAGAATGAGGAGGGATGACTCGTTTGCCAGGACAGAGTAGGTTACTTCATATCATTACATCTGAAAAGGAACGTTTGAAAAAAAAATAAAAATTTGTGATGTTAATTGTAGGGGTAGGAATGACTGGAATATGGGACAGTATAAAGGCCATTTGTAGAAGGTGTACTACTGGAACGAGGTGTACTAAACTGAAATGATTAGAATTTATAGTTTTTCTAACACCTAGACTGTTAACCTAACACCTCCCTGACTTGGACAGAAGACTGCTGAGCGAGACCTTGTCTTTGTCAAAGCTGACAACATCCATTGCTCCTTCCTCATCCATAGATCTAGTCATTTCATTGTAGCAGGAATCGGGTTGATCAAGCATATCATCCTTGGCAGATGCACACTGTCTGCTCTCAGTGACATTCTTCTCCTTCATGTGCTGGGAACTGGCTTCCAAGAGGACTTGTGCCATAGTTTCCAAAGGACATGAGCAAGGGTTAGCCATCTGGTCCCATGTATTTGTACTGGTTGAGATCTCTCAAGTGAATCCTGGCTTGATCCTCCAACACTACTTCTCCTATTTGAACTTGTCTCTAGGCACAAACACTTGAGAAATGCTCGTAAAGGCAGAGGCATTTTTTAATCTGCTGCCACCCTGCACACTCAGCCATAGGCCTACATTTCCATCACTTGTTCTTTTTGCGGCTTATGTAGCAGTAGGCATGCCCTTGATGTCTATTGTCTGTTTCAGCTCTAGCTGAATTTTTGCTATCCTACTGTGACCCATGCCATCGTGGGCAACTTCTACATTGTTTTTTTGTAGTCTGCTTCTCCTTCGTACATATGTTCTTTTTGCATTGGAGCTCAGTCACATGTTCCCTATTTTGTCAAGCCAGTCTTGTGATATGCATTCTCATTTTCATGAGTATGGACAACACTTTACTCCTCACAAAAAAAATCCTGAACTCCTTTGCTCTTTGGTGATGCCTTTTACAGGATTCCACTTACCAGCTCCTCCTGAACAAGCCAAAATCTGCTCTAATGAAGTCCGTGGTCTGCCCCTTGTTCTTTGTCTACCTCACCCCCTCAGGATCTTGAACATCACTGCTCCATGATCATGGGGGACAAGGCTATCACTGATCCTATTAAGAAACTACATCATCTCAGTTAATAGCATTCAAAGGGCTAAGGTACTCAGTCCTACAGCAGAGATAGTAAAGATTACTCCTGTAAGGCTGAAGTCGCAGGACTCAGAATACTTGCAAAAGAAGGTTCACTGTGCAGCAGAAAATGTGTTAATTTTCTTTTTCTTCTTAAAAAATATAAGAAATAGCGAAGGTTGTTCAGCATGTTTGTATAGATTTCATTATTTAGGGGAATTTATATCAGCTTTTGCATGATAGAGTTATCAATTCCAACATGCCACATAAATACATTTATTCTTTATAGAATAGGGCACTGGAGGATTTTGAAGCCATGCTCTTATCCAGTTTCCTTTAAATGCCCAGCAATGACAACTGTACCAGTCTCCTATGAATTCATTGGCAGCTGTTTATTTCTTTATCCCTCACTGTCTTTCTCCACCCCGTTGTCTCTTAAATTGTAAGCTCTTTGTGGCAGAAAAGCCTTTTGTTCATTGTTTAGTGGTGGGTTTTTTTGGGCATCACCCAGCACAATGAGGAATGAGGTTCCTAAGCCTTACCGTAATACTGAGCAACACATGTTCCACATGTTCATAATCTTTTTTTTTCCATTTTTTTACCTATATATGTGACATTTTAGACCCTTTTTACCCATCTCAGCAAGACTCCATAAGCTGCTATCTCACCTTCAGTGAGGAGATTGTTCCAAATACTCTTCTTCAAATAATGTGTAACGTAAATGCTGACTGATATGTCATCTACAGATATAATCAACTTTCTGAAGAGAGACAGAGGCACAAAAAGATGACCATGTTATGGGCTGCTTTTACCAGAGAAAGAAAATTATCTTTGTTACAGTGAGTGGTTTTGTTCAAAAATAACAGAAAGACAAGTCTAAAGTAATACAATGTTGTTCTTCATGATAGAGGAAGACAGTTCTTATTAACTGCCACCGAAGTATTGACATATTTGTGCTTAAGTTTTTACAGTATGCAGTTAGGCCCAGAGAAAAGTTACTTTTCATTTTCGAAAGCTCTGGAACACCAGAACACCAGTGTTTCATCGTGCCTTCAGTGACACACAATCGTGTAGAATAACCTTCACCTTTAAAAACATTTACATACTCCCCAGAAACGTAGGTGCACGATTTCATGGATGATGAAGAATGTAAAAACAGTTTGTTTCTAAAGGCTTCGTTTCCTCTTTTCACAGGTTTTCACAAACTATTTCGTCTACAATTATTTGGTGAGTTGACTTCCTTTCAGAGCTTAGCAAGTGCTACCTAAAATGCCACTACAGTTAGAGGCATTTTAGAAGAGAAGCAACAAAATACATAACTGTTGCCTCTGGAGATGACACTACTCAGGCCAACAGAGAGGTGGTCCAACAGTACTGACAGTCACTCTCATGCCAAATGCTTCAGTGTTTAAGAATATGGTCTACAGCTACATAGTCTGTTCAAGCACAATCAAAATAGTGCAGGATTTCAGGAACACTGATGAATCACTCTATATTCTCATTTGTGCCTATATGTCTGACCTGTTTTGTTGGGGTGGTCCTATGAGTGAAACATCTTTTAGTTTCAGCAGTGACTATCTATTCTGAGCAAGATTTAAATTAATTAGTCTCTACTTTCACCTAGGTGAATAAATTGGCCAACACTTCTAAGCAGCTGCAAACAAAAAAAAATCTGACCTTTCGTGAAGCCTGACTTGCATAATATTTTGTTCTTTGTGTGTATTTTTCTTGAGAGAACCTCTCATGCTCTGAAACATGAATCTGTCAAAATTTCAACTATTTAGTCCTGTAAAATGCATTAAATATGTCTCAGAATTTGGTTCTTTTATCAATTAATGTTTTTTTACCAAGTCTGTTAGTTTTTCTGAGATGCTTATAATAACCACTTTACTTTAAGACACGGCTTCTTTTTATTGCATGTGAAAAAGAAATAGCTAGATAATTTGAGTTCATTTTTAGGGGATTCTGCAAACAGCAAAGGATTCTTGTGTATAATCTTACAAGGCTGGCTTTTCTTGTTTGTGTTACACTGAGAATAGGGTCCCTCACATATTTACTACCTTGTAGTACTGTAGCTATTTCAACTGAGGACTCACAAGGGGAAAGAAACTAATGAAGCAACAGGTTTCTACCTCACCTCATCAGTACTGGCCGTACCAGGACATCATGTGAGACAGAAGACTATGCTGCCTTTTCACAGCCAAGGTCAAGTCCCTTGGAGTGATAAAAATCCCATTAATCACCAGGGGTGACAAGTCTATTTATATGGCTGATCAGAGGCTTATGGTATACAAGGTGGCTTTTTCATACGAACAGCTTCTCTGAGATGGTCACCAAAATCAGTAGAGTGTGGTAAAGTTAGTGTTTTTTTCTGCACCTACTGGTACTACAGTTATTTCTGTAATACTAACAAGTAATTGATGCTGTTTAGAATAACACTGAATGCAGGTTTGAAGGGTAAGTGCCAAAGGTATGAAAATAGCAGTGACGGAAGACCTGGTGCATACCATTCTAAATGTGAACTTGCAACAAAAAATTCACACAGCTTCAGAAGATCCAGGTGTCCACCTAGTGTTACTCCAAAGCATTAATTTATGGGATACACTCCTAAGAGCTCCCAGAGCTCCAATTGCATTGTAAATCCACATTTTGCCTGAACATCTGAACTAGACTTAAATAAAATAGATTCAATAAAGTGCTGCATCCCTGTTCTTGGTGAAAAGGTGAAAAGGTGTTCAAATACTATTGTGTCAGAAAAGCAAGACAGCTGCAATTCCAGTTAAGAATAACTTTCTAGGAAGTGACAAATTTAATGCAAAACAACAACACAGAGACACAATGTTTCTTTTGTCAGACAAGAAACAAAAACTTCAAGCCGCAAAGGAATAATGAATGAATTACTTCACTGATATAGTCTCCTTGAAGTGGACACTTCAACGAATCAGCTGTACTTATGACATGTACCAAGAAAAATGTAATACCATATTTCAGAATTATTCATTTTCACAGATCACACGTTTGCTGAAGCATTCTTTGCTTACCCGTGAGATTGTAAAAATCTAATATTTTTTTGATGTTTCTTCTCAGGACAATGCCCATCATGACCGTATAAGTAGAGGCATTTAATAAAAGGAACTGGATGCTACAAGTGTAATTACTGAGAGAACCAGACAAGCTGAACTATCCATGATATCTGTTTGTCTACAATGTACATACAATATCTTTGTCAGCTAGCAATTTGGTTGCCTACCAGCATTGAAATAGAAGATTTCTGTTCAGACTGTATTTCAAAGCCCTTTGGAAAGTACTCCCTTAGTCCAGGTGTTAAATAATGCTTCTCAGATTTTAGGGGTATTAAAAGGGCTTAGTTTTATGAGAGGAGTAAGTATTTCACAGAGTTGCTGACACCAGAGTACTTGTATACAGACATTCGGATAAACACAATACAATTGAATAATTATTCCAAACTCTTCCAGATGACAGAGGCTTGGGATTCAAAGAGGCCAAGAGAATGTTGGGATCTTGTACAAAATACTCAAGAAAAACTGGATGGATCCAGCAAGCAGTGATAGGGCAGCTGTTAGCCTGTGAAATTAGTCCTGCCGTATTTTCTTCAGAGCAAAGAGAAGATAGCTTCCAGATCCACCTAGAAAGAAAAGAGAAATGTTGTATTAAAATATCTACTAGAACTTTACATGGGCTTGGATCTCATCTGAAAGAAAAGGGTGCAGCGCTCTCAGGAAATAATGCCATAGTCAAATAGGACAGGTTTGTTTGGATTATGTTAAGTGTTGCTCCAATGTCCTATTTATTGCTCCAAGAACCTCCTCCCACTGTAAGTTCAATTTCTATAGATAGTGATGAAAAGCCCAGAATGAAGCAACCTCAGGAAAAGGAGCAGCAGAGAATGCAAGTTGTGCTAAAACCAGCCCCAGGCCAGGTTGGTATTATTGCTGGCATAAGTTTGAGCCAAAGAACAAACATTGCTAATACTAATTTGCAGTTTGTGGACAGGCCCTGGTCACTGGCAAAGGAAAACAGTGCAAAAACCTAGAATTGATGTGGCAATCCATACATGCTGGGACACAGCAATAAAATGTGCTGACAGGTACAACAGAGACTTACAAAAGTGTTTGTTTTAAGAACACATCTGCAGATCACAATATGATAGATGAATACTATTTTGCAGAACTTCATCAAAAAACTGCATTTCATTAAATGCTTGACTCAAAACGACAGTTTAGAAGATATTACAAGCATAAGCATCACAAAGGTATCTGTAAGTATTCTATAGTACTTAAAGCAGCTCCTCTGCTTTATGCTAGGCAAAGATCACCGTGAGGAAGCCTATCTCCTCAAATTATCTGTAGAGGAGAGATATATTCCTGTTATTTTGCTCTCAGTAGGTATAAATAAATCAGTCATTTCTGAAGACACAAATGTCCCTGTACTCCAACCAGGAGAGTGCAGCAATGAAATCCTGTATAAAATACCAGAAAAAGAGGGAGCAAGGGAAAAAAGAAACCAAAGTTTAATAATACAGTATGCTCTCTTGTAATCAATACCTGCGAAGCAGTGATCAGCCTTTGCAGGATTCCTGTTTACAAGTTGCATCAGTAGTGCAAGGGAAAAATGAAAACGCTGTAGTTTCTGCAAGCAGGTAAATTTAACAGCAGACCTCTTCTGAGCCTGAGGAAGTCTGCAGTTTTCCGAGCTCCGTCTCAAAATTTGCAGGATTTCACACGGCATCTGTATCACAGAACCACAGAATGGTTTAGGTTGGAAGGGACCGTAAGTTCTGATCCCTCTGCCATGGGCAGGGACACCTTCTACTAGAACAGGTTGCTCAAAGCCCCATCCAACCTGACTTTGAACACTTCCAGGGATGAAGCATCCACAGCTTCTCTGGGCAACCTGTTCCAGTGCCTCTCCACCCTCACGGTAAAAAATTTATACCTAACATGTAATCTAAGCGCATCCTTTTCCAGTTTGAACCCTTTTCACTTAAAGTATAACAGTTGATATTAGTGAAAGCCATTAGCAACTCTTCCACTCCAGAAAGTTTCCAGTTCCCTCAGACAGCTCCTGCGGTGAAAAAGCTACCTTGTATCACATTTGCAGTCTATGCAAAAGTAAAGCTGGATTTGGGAGATTTCTGCAGTGTTGGCCCATGGTATCAGTTTCAGAGAACAAAGTATCTGGCTTGCAGCAAATGGCCTAGAAGACAGAGCTGTATTAATGATAAACTTACACTGTTCAAATAAACAATGAAGTAAAGGGTGCTGAAGATCACTTTAAGGTGGACTGGTGGGAAGAGAATTAGTAGGTTGTCTCCAGTAATTCCATATAATTAACTTAAAGTACATCTAGTGGCCTTTCTCCAAGAAGACAGATACGTGTTTATTTATAAAATAATGGGTATGTGTCATATTTCTTAAATTGTGTTAAGAATCTTTAGTCACTAAAGAAGCATGGCTTAAGCATTACAGCTTGTGTTTGCCAGTAGGGAGGAGGTCAATGTCATTAAAAATACACATCAATGCTATTATTTTCCAGGTTACCAAAGGCTACTAAATGCTGGAGGTAGGGTTATGTTTTCAGAGAGCATCATTAGAATTTGTGCTTCAGATGTGACTGATTGCTAATGTTTCTGATTTTACTTCATTTACTTCTTGAGCTTGCATTGCAGCTTGCTCTGAAAATTATTCGACAGGAAAGCAAGCATGTACAACACTCTTATTTATCTACATTCAGTTACTTTAAGTATTTGACAGAGCGTGAGTCATTTGATTAGGTTTGTCTGATTGGGTTTTATATTGTATTTGATTATCTGTGCTGCTCTAGTGCAAAGGATACCACCTTAATATCTTCCTTGTCTTCATTTTCCAATGCTTTCCCACCAGGAGGAGCTGTAGGGTGTCTTGTAATGAGATGGAAAACTCCCAGAAAATCTGTCTTTGAACAGACCTGCAGCAAGCATTTGATCCAGACTCAGCAACTACTGGTACAAGCATTTCAGCTAACTGCTTACAACTACTTTTATGATCAGAATAAAGGCTGCTAGACTCTTGTCCTCTAAAATTATCCAATGAAATTTCTGTTCTTTTAAAAAGATAATTTTAGGTTACTAGTGAATAGATTTAGCTATTATTCCTAGCTTCCACTTCTTCTCCGAAGTGCAGGATGAGTGGAACCGACTGTTAGTGTCATAGAATCACAAAATATGCTGAGTTGGAAGGGACCCACAAGGATCGTTGAGTCCAGTTCCTAGCCCTGCGCAGGATCATCATCAAGAGTCACACCATGTGCCTGAGAGTGTTGTCCAAATGCTCCTTGAACTCTGTCAGGCTTGGTGCAGTGACCACTTCCCTGGGGAGCCTGTTTCAGTGTCCAACCACCCCTCTGGGTGAAGAACCTTTTTCTAATATCCAGCCTAAACATCCCCTGGCACAACTTCAGGCCATTCCATTGGGTCCTGCTGGGATTCATGCATAGTCACATGTGTGTGTTCAGGCAAAGATCCCTTCTGTATGGAAGGTGAGGTTTTTTCATGCAGGGAAGTCTACTACAAGCTGAAGGCTATACTTGAACTGGCTGAGTTCTCTCCAGAGAGAGAAAATGGATTAGCATATATTACATTCTAATGTCTTCTAAAAATTTATTTTACACATTATTTATAAATCTCATGGGAGAAATTAATCAAGAATTTTGTTTGCAGCCTATGGAATTTCATTATTTCCTGCTCAATTTTACAGCAGCTTTAGTATTTAGTTATAGAGATGTAGAACACCAATAGCATACTGTGAACATGCTCTTCAAAGCAATACTCATAACAAATATTTTACAAGCCAACCATGCTCTGAAATGTTTTAACTAACTCAGGTTAATGGCACATTTCTTTATGAAGCAGACAAGGATGAGGAAATTACCACAATTTTTTCACCCATTAACAGGAAATAAATATATAGATGAAATAATGCCCCTATATCCTTGTTCATTTTATTTTCAGTGTTTCAGCATCTAGCCTTCAAGATACTTCAGTCATTTGCTGATATTTCTTCTCTCCCTACTATTTTCTGCTCATTCATATTTTTCCCAATGTAGAAATCATCTCACTCTTCAGGTCTGTTCATCCTTTTGCTTCTCTACTGCATGCTGCTGCCCACCAGCATGACAACTGGCACTAGTGACTGATAGGATCTGGACACCTATTTGCTAGGAATTAGAAGTGAGCTTGATCCAATTCCACTGCATGCCTCTTTAGATTTGCATTTTACTTTGCAAAAGAAGTCCCTATTTTATATGTTGTTCAAATACATCATCCCAGGATATTCAGTCACAAATAAGGTTTCATTTTAATTGCAGGAACTTAACAGTTTTGTTTTCAGTGACATAGTAAACAGGATAATTTGGAGCACTGAGATGTTTTACTAATAGCTTTCATTACTGAAATCAATGAATCACTTTCATCATTGAGGCTGTCTAGGCTGTCATAGGAATTGGAGCTATACATAAAAAAAGCTTCTGTCATGACTGTAATTGCATATACCATGTATTCTTTCGATAAACTAGCACTCTATTTTTTTGTGTATTGTCAAAACAGATCGAAAATCCATAAGGGACAAATTTAGCATCTCCATAAATAAACCAGTTCCAGTATTCTAAGAAGCAAACTATGGCTCTGCACCTTCCAAATAAATAATAGTTCAGTGTTAAGGCAAATAGCTGCGAAACATTTTCCACATGTGACTGAAAGGGCGTTTTGGTGACGGACAATTAAAGAGTATTCATTGCATATTGGAGGAAAAGCACCATTACCCTTTCCTCAGCTAAGCATTTCCACCACAACACAGACAGAATAAAGTTCTACTGACTTACTGCAACAACACTAAATTCTTTGTCAGGCGGGGTTTGCCCCTTTAAGCATGAGGCAATGCTTGCAGCTCACAGCATTTATAGCACTGTTGGGATGCACAGATTAAGTGTATATGTGTAGGAAGGAGGCATCATGTTTTTCAGCAAACTTTACTTTGTTGTTCAAGAAAAACTTTTACTTATTGGAAGAAAATGGGTGCTGTTAGACTGAAGGATGCTAGCAACTTCTACTCCCAACTATGCCAAATCCATTTTACGCAGCTTGGGTTCCTTCTTTGTGCAGAAGTAGTCTCGACTTCCATTTCACCTACAATTCAAGGCCATTTACTAGTGATGCTCATGTTCTCTCAATGAGAAGTACAGTGTCCCAGGATTGCCCCAGTTCATTCTGTAATCAAGCTGGTGCCCAAGTTCTCGCTTCATTCATAATCATGAGATTCCCTATTTCCTTAATGGTGCCTCCGTGCAATGGAAAGGAAAGTAGCAATGGAGAGCCAGATCATTGCCAAATGAATAAATGCAGGTAAACTCTGTGGTCTCCATTACAGCTGCATGATTTAAAGGTTTTCCCTGTGATCTTGACAGCCAGAGATTTGGACAAAAACTAAAACATTCTAAAACCTAATTGGGAAAAGTTGCTTCCATAAACACTCTCCTCCATGTGGATAAACCTGCCTTATATAAACATCGAATTAATTGATTTAAAACAACTAGTAACACAGGGACAAGTCTGAGGTCAAGGAGTGGGGGGCAGATGGGAGAGGGAAGGCCAGGAGAATATAGATTGTGAGGATTATTTGAGAAATGGAAATAAGATATAGGGAAGAAAAGTCTACAGATAAAAAAGGAGATAATTTACATAAGAAAAAGTGAGGGGAGACTGGATTTTAAGTATCAAGATTTGAAATTTTTGACCAAGTATAGTAAGTTTTTACTTAAATTGACTCTCAAGTTACAGAGCTCTTTAAGGTGTGTATGCCGGGGGGATTTTCTCTAGGAAAATACTCCTATTATTCTAATTATTAATAGATTCCTTTATATGAGCTGCTTATCAACCCAACTTAAAACAGGAATGATAACTTCAAAACATATTAAATAAATCAGTAAGACCGGTTACACATAATTTCAGATTAACATACCCCTAGTAGCAGAGCAGCTAGGTAGCAGGTTAACTTCCTTAATCTCCTAAGATTCATATGATGTAAAGACATTTTGATCCAAGATGCTAAGAGATTCTAGAGAAAATAAGCCTTGGGGGATCTTATCAAGGTGTATAAATACCTGATACAGGATGTAAAAACAATTAAGGCGGACCCTTCTCAGTGCTGCCAAGTGATAGGACAAGTGGCAATAGAAACAAATTGAAATACAGGAAATTCTATTTAAACATAAGAAAATACTTTTTTACTGTTACAGTGGTCAAACACTGGCACAGGTTTACTCAAAATAGAGATACTCAGAACCCAATTGGACATGGTCCTGAGCAACCTACTCTAAATTTACTCTGCACTGATCAGGGCACTTAGACTAGATGATCTCCAGAGGCCCTTCTCAATCTTAACAATTCTATGACTCTTTAGAAAGAAATGTGCCAAAAGAACAGATTGCATTTATCTGTCATTAAAAAGTCTATTCTTTTTTAATAATTTTTATCAATCTCACATAGTTAGGAGGTTTTTTTAATATATTGTCCTGGATTCAACTGAGACGGAGTTAATTTTCTTCCTACTAGGTGGTACAGGACCTTGTTCCAGATTTAGGATGAGAATAATGCTTATAACACACAAATGTTTTAGTTGTTGCTAAATAGTGCTTACTCTAAGTTAAGGACTTTTCAGTTTCCTGTGTTCTACCAGAGGGCAGGTACACAAGAATCCAGGAGAGAGCATAGCTGAGACGGATGACTTGAACTGGCCGAGGGGATATTCCACACTCCAGAATATCATGCTCAGTATATAAACTAGGGGGAATTGGCCAGGAGAGGTCGATGGCTGCTTGGGGCTGGGTATCGGTCAGTGAGTGGTGAGCAATTTTCTTGTGCATCACTTGGGGCTTTTGGGGTTTTACTTCTCTCTCTTTTTGTTTTCTCCCTTTTCACCATTATAATTATTGTTATTATATTTTGTTTCAATTATTAAACTGTTCTTACTGTTCTTATCTCAACCCAGGGGTTCTACCTTTTTTCCAGTTCTCCTCTCCATCCCATCAACATTGGGGGTGGGGGGCATACGTGTGTGTAGAGTGAAAGGCTTTGTGTTGCTTAGTTGCCAGCTGGGGTTAAATCCAGACATACGTCCTGACTAAAACTGCATTTCAAAACCAAACTTGACTTAAAGCAAAGAGACAAGGCAAAGAAGAATTACAAAGGAAAAATGTTGTGTATTAAGGCATCTTCCAAGAACATCATTAACACAGAAAAATAATCACTAGCACACATTTAAGAGGGGATGACTAGCCTCTGACACCTGAGCTTTGCAGGCAGTTCAAGTACAGCTCCTGACATGGACCTACACCATACCTTTGTCAACAGGCTTGTGGTAGCTAGATTCTGCTAGGTCATCTAAGCCCTGGGCTGTGGGAGGAAATTAATTAGCAGGACCCAGTCTTCAAATTACACTGGGTACTAGCTGAATGCCGTGTTGCACTCATCTCCAACCCAGTTGTGATTTACCGCTAAACCTCCTTCTTTCCCTAACATGCTCTTAACTGTGTTCTAGGTTTTAGCTATATGAAGATTTTGATACATGGCTATAGTCTGGGAAGATCGATTATACTTATACTAGAAGGCAATTCTTACACTTTGGGATAAATATATAGAAAATGTCAATACTAATATAAACAGTAAGAGTGAGAGAACATGATGGCAAAACAGCACTCAAATCTATATCAAGGCTGCTATGCTGCCAGCAGACATATATTTTATTTTGTTCTGCTGAACAATCCCACTAAGATCAGCAAAACTAGAGACCATGTTACAGTGCCATATCTTACAAAATTGATGACTTCAGAAAATTAATCAATTAGGAAATGAGCTATACAACACAATTACAACCAAAATAAAAGACTGGTGTCTTTCAGTGAAAAAGGCTTAACCAAGATCTAGCGGCAATTTTGAGTTTATAATGAATATTGAAAACTTTACCCAGAAGAAAAACAAATAACGTTTGTCTTCTCTTGAGCTTGCAACTCAGGCCAAATCCAAACCGGCTATCACTGCCTGAGACCCTGTTGCCACAGCCACCAGCCAGAGCTGTGTCTCCTTTAACTTATCACAAGGGCAGCAGTAACTGGCCAGCAGGAGACAGGGCAGCAGCCACAGGCATCCTACAGAAACCAGCTGTGCACTGCAAGCAGGGAGCTTGAGGGAGTCAAGGCTGAGAAGACAGCTCAGAACAAAATTGCAGCTATCTCAAGACACAAGGTTGCTCCATTCTCTTTTCCACCTGCCCTAAGCTAATTTTATTGCCATTAAAATCAGTGTAAGAGGACAGCTGGTACCTGACTTAGGAGGTGTAAAAACTGCAGAATGCTTGCAAAGGAATACTTAAATAAATTTAAGGGTCTTTTGTAAGAGACACAGTTTGAACCTAAGACTATCACAACCTGGTTGGATGCTTTCACATGTAAGTTATGTGTTAAATTTGGGCAAAGCCTACTTTTTCTGCTGTATCCTTCCTTCACTTGGATGTTAAAATAGGAACAATCTCTTTAAAACTGTCTCAAGCAATGAGAATGATTCCCTTGGGGGAATCCTATGGACACCATCCCTCACTGGAAGGTCATGCTGTCTGCAATATGTGTCAGCTCTGAAGAGAAAAGAAACTGAAAGCATTCCCCTAAACTTTGCAATTTGTGCTGGTGAGATTTAGGCAACTCCCTAAAGAGCAGATACATTTTAATGTTGTCCTTCTGAAGTCGTAGTCTCTTGGAAATTAAAAGCTAGGAAACAGTAGGAGGCATCTCAATCCTTTTGAGGTATAGATCTCTCAAATGACAGCAAGTTATATGACACTTCTAGATGCTGAGTCAAGCAGGTATCAGCAGGTACATAGACTCATATGCTACTGTGACTGTAGTTATAGATGCTTTTCTACTGAGAATGTTTTAAAAACCAGAGCCTAGAAGTTAATTTGTTGGAGGGTTTATTTTTCCATATCATAAAAAAAAATTGTGACAATGTAGGCCTATCTGCCACCACTTCCTCAAAACCACTGTTTTACTAACTTTTCCTAGTATCATCACCAGTACACCTCAGAATGGATCCAGTTCTCAATGTAAAATAAGCTGAGACTACAAAAATTATAAAATAGAAGTATTGCAATGCTCTGTTTTGTGCCTGACAAATATGAAGTACCTGACATGCTGAGACCATAGCCAGCTCCTTTGACTAATGTTGTTACTGCTATGTCATCTCACTTAGTAAGATCCGTATGTGGTATCTTGATTTACATTGTACAAGACATTTACTCCTTTTGACGTGGAAAGTCTTTTTGCCTTGTGTCTGTGCAAAATCTAACACTATGGGGAGGAGGCCTAGGACTCGTGCTACCACAAGGTAAGCATTAAACTATGAAAAACAAAACTTGGGCTTAACTACCCTCCAGAAGAGATGAATGCTCCATATAGTTATATATTCATTATTATACATTATTGTGTATTTAAAAAAAAAAAATCCGTAACCAGAAATTTACTACCATTCAAGGCCGTTGCTAAATACTAAATATCAAACTGGGAGGATTCTAGTCAGCTGTGGTACAGTGGATGAGACCAGAATATTCTGAAAAATATTAAAAAAAAAAAAATCCCAAATAGCTCACCCTAATAATCATTATTTTTCACAAACATTGTGTGTGATTACTTTGGCTACCGAAATTAACCAAAGGCTTTTCTACAAGTAAGCAGGACAGATGCTATCAAGGAATGTAAATATCCTGGTGATATTCTGGTCTAGGCAAAAGCAGAGAGAGACTAAGGGTTGTGGAGGTACATTGTAGGTATCATTGAATAACCATCACAGCACAGTATGAAACCTGTTTACTGAAGTGACATTATTTTATAGTTTATTTCAAACTTTTTGGTTTTCACCTTAGATTAATTGTCTGAATGTATTACCCAAGCTTTATGTCATGAAAGGAGACAAACAGTAGGAAAGATTTGTAGCAGGTCTAATACAGTAATTATCCATCAGATAAAATGGGATAGTGGCATACACTAAAGGTCAAAGCAACACAAATACATTTTGAAGTTAGAGCTTGAAAGAATACCAATAGTTAAACTTTGTTGGGAGACAATGTGATTACCTGTCTTCCTCAAAGCTAATGCAGATAGAGATGGAAAGGAGTCTGTGTTCCTTCAGATGAGAAGGCCATTACTATCTTAAAGAGACCCATGAGGGAAGTTTTTAAGTGAATTTTGCCTTTACTGCAACAGAATTGCCCTACATGAAGAAAATCAGATCAGAAATCCTCCCTTAACAGAAGGATATATTAAGTACATGCTGAAGGATTTGGGGAATGTGCAGACAAAAACCATGTTGAATTATTTAGCAATCTAATTGAGAACATCCTGCAAATGATTCAGGATGCAGTCTGCAAAGCAAATTACACATTGAGCAAACAAAAGGCAGCATGTACATCCTGCAGTCTCGATGCTCACTGGGTGATACTGGGATTGTTGAAGTGCTGGAGCTGTAGGAGGTGCAGTCCAACACTGGCAAACCCAAGCCTTAGATTGTTTAACTGCTCTAAATTTATGCTGCCCTGAATTCAACAGCTTGGTAGAAGTTATTGGATAATTGATATTTTTTCACTAATGTTCATGCTAATAAAGCCAGGTAGAGATCTACCGTAGTTAGACTGGTCACCACGTGGAAGGTGAGATACATTAACCTAGTGAGGAAACTGTTTCTAACATAGAATGTAGTCCAAATATAAATGTTTCAGCAATCATGGCATCTCAGATAGTGACTATGCTCTGAGCTGTGTCAGCTTCACTATTTTTGTGAAGAGAGTAAATCAAAACAGGAAACTGGTCCAATGGGTTTTCTTGTGTGGGCTATTTTTTAACTGGATCAGTTCTCAGATTTGGTTCACTGAATGCCCACACAAATACTGGTGTCAGCACTGCACAGTGGGCTGTGCAAGGGTGAACACAAACAAGCAGAAGTAGAGAACGCTGCCACTTAAAATACATCAAGGCCCAGAGAATCCCACACATGAGAAAAATGTTTACTACAACAATTGTTTGATAGAGGGTGAAGCTTATGATGCAGTCTTTTGCTTACTGGGACCATTAACAGTTTCACTTTCTCTCTGTCAACCAAAAAAGGTGTAGGGATTTGATATCTTCCCCCACCCCTCTTTCAGTGTTCATTTTAACACGCTAATTGATGCAGATTACTATCGCTGTATAAGATGCTTCCTAGAGAAACAAGGTAACAGCCCCATTTATACCTACTTAGAGATATACTTTCTGCAAAATAAAACATTTTAGCAATATAAACAGTCCAAGACAGAAGGCATACCAAACCCCTCAAGGCTGTGACAGAAACTGAAACAAATCCCTCAGAGGTGGTGTGTTAATGCTTTAATGTCATAAGCTGATGTCTCAACACTGCTGCTGAGAGAAGCAATCATGCTGCCTGTCAGGCTCCCTTACATCTCCGTCCGTGCCACCAGCATGAGCATGCATTCATCTGTGTAATGAAAAGGATAAGGGGTTGGATCTGGGTCACAATTAACCTTTATTCATTTACTTACTTGGTTTTTGCCTGGTTAATTGTAACTCAGATCAATTCCCTGAATTGGGTCAATGCTTGGCCATGAAAACAGCCATATCAGCAGAAAAGAAGGCATGGGAGTGAACCGGGAGGGACTTAGGAAAATAGAAAGACTGCTCCTTTCAGTAGCGGTGTTTGCTTATCCTGGCATAAAGTTTAAACTGTGAAATGATGGCTCAAAATACTTTTTTTCATTTCAAGTGAAAGCACACAAATAAGAGTGCCAGTTCTGTGGCAAAAGGGTCAGCCAAGCCCACAACTAACACCTGCATCATTTAATGGTTCAGGAAACTAAAAGAGACTCCAGCTTAGGAAGATTTCAATTCCGTTAATTAACAACAATTCTGTCATTTGTTGATTCATATGTAAAATAAGATTCCTTTAACTACATGTCCTGATTGAATTCCTTCCAATAATGTTTCTTTCCCAGGTGGTCTTAGAGTGAAAAACCAATGCAACCCAAAATACCACTTTAGATGCATTCAAATAGGATTTTCTCATTTCCTGCATTCCACAGATTAATTTTAATGGATATCTTTCCAGTACTGACAAATATGATATGATATGTAACCTTTCACAAATAGTTGTAGCACTTCAGAACAGGAGGATGAGAATGTACACATTCCACAGATTGTTAATAGGGGTTGCGAATCTACATGTTTTAAAACATATAGGTCTTTCAAAAGCTAAATATACAGATTTGCTGGTTACCATGTAAATCTCTACAAAATATCTTTGAGATTGTTTTGTATGTTATTTCCTAAAAAAAACATTCTTTGTAATTCTATTGCTACTTCTGTTCTGGTTAAATATCTTTAGAATAATATTCCTGTGTAGTTTAAATGTTCGGTCAATAAACAGAGCAACCTGCTGAGGAAAGTGTAACAACACCAACACACTAATTAGAGAGAAATCTCACAACAATATTACCAAATAGTTTATTTAAACATGCAACTGTGACTTGTAAGAGGAGCTAAGTGCTGGTGATAAGAAGCAGAAAAGTTACTGTGATGACCACAGAGTATATAGCCTTCTTCTGTGTCTGAATGCTGAAAGTAAATGGGAATCTGCCCTTCGGAAAATTGTACTAGACCCTGCCCAACACAGACGCCTTCTGTAACTGTACTGTAAAGGGATAAGAAAGACTGTACAGTGAAATACTGAGAGAAAATATTGAGAGACATTACAGCACATAAGAGAAGTAGTAAGCAAAAAAAATACTATGTGACAACTAACTTGATGGCACACTTGAGGCAAGCCCTTCAATAGTGGCAAAGTGCCTAAGTAATTACAGTACTTCTCAGACAGGAGGCTTAGCCCCTCAGAACCTCCTTTGGGAAAATATTTCAGTGAGGTAGGCCTAAACTTGTAGTCCAATATACATGATCTTTATCAAAATGATACCTGTTGTCCAACTTAACTGAACGCTGAAAGTATTGGAAAGATTCATGATTCAAGATAGAAGAGATTATGTTTTTATTACATGAGAATAATCTGCAGCTAGATGGGATGAATTAACTTGCATTGATGGTAAAAGAACTGCAATGGTTTGGAGTAACAAGGATGTTTTTGTGTTGGACATTAGTACAGAGAGAGCTCAAAGCATGCACCGAGCAGTGAGTGGAGGTGACTACTGAGAATTGTGGACTAACAACTTAGTATTTTAGATCCAGACTAAGCACAATGGTGCAAAAAGGCTATTCCTCCAGAATTACTGATTGCCTGAGAATGAACTAGCAATCCAGACAAGAAAAGTGGAGGAGATCACTGTATAATTTGTTAGCTCCTGATCAGAGCTCATGTTTGTATTTCTTTGTTGGTAAAAATCTCTGCTTAAGTAAATAGGTTCAAGTCTAATTTCCTTTTGAGTTTCAAGAACTGAGCATACCTTTCATGCTGAAGAAAGAACAGGGTCCATGTAAACAGAAGGTTCCAAAATCAGACTCACAAAGGTGTCAATGATTAATGCCCTTTGCTAACACTGTAGTTTTCTACTCTATAGCAGCAAAACTAGGAAAACCCCTCCCTCACATGTTTATTATCATCAATACAAAAAGCATGCTAATATCATCATAAGTAAGTCCTGCAGGATTTACTGGACTGTTTTTCAAGCGGAAGGTGAACAAATGATCAAGCAATCTCTCTGTTAAACATGTATTAAAGTTCCCTGTAGTGATAATGCAAAACCATTTGCCATGGAAATCAAATTCTAAATAATAAAGTACATGACACATCTGCTTCCTGGATAAACAAGTTCTATTAAAGAGAGAACAGCTGCCTTTTCATGGTAAAGGATGGCAAATAAAAACTCCTTAATACTGAGCTCAGTTCTGTGACATTACACAAAGCATTTTTCAGAAAATTTACAGGAAAAACTGCCAAACACCCAACATAAAGATTACAGAAATTATTGCAAAGATGTAAGAATTATCATCACAGAAAAAAAGAAAGATAATATAATTGTGCTGGTCATATTGTAGAATATTGTGCAATCTTGAAAAACATGGAGATGCAGATGATACAGTTGTCACCTCAATGTATCAAAATCAGCTCTGATTATGTCAGTATCATTCCTCCTTTTCATCACAAAGTTACGCAAAACACTATTTGTTCACGTTTGTATCAACATGTCAGAGAACCTGCAATTATGTGAAACACGTAGCACATTAGTACAGATTACAACAGCCAATCATTCAGCAATCAAAATATCAGGATCCAATGGTCTGAACACTTACTGCATGATTTTGTGTTTTATAACAAGAGCACAATATTTTATCTAGCACACACATACCTCATATTTGTTATGATAGGACATATATGGTAAAATGCACTTGCGCACATGTAAAAAGGGACAGAAAAAATGCGTGTAACACTGAGCCACATTGAAAGCCCATCCTATGAGGTTTGTGACTTTGCTCCCCCGAGATCACACATGCATGAGTAACAGTACCTTGCAAAGAAGAAATAGGTAAAAACATGCTAAGAAAATAAGCCATATCACCTATGTAAGGAAACAGTAACACCACCAATAGAACAAAAAGATGTTTATGTGACATGCTATTCACAAAATGGAGTTTTTTATGTTTTAGCTCACCTGAGCAGCCAGATGAATGCTAAGTAGTTTAAAGGAAGACAAGAGAAGAAAAAAGAGAAAACAAAAAAAGGAAGGGGGACATCTGGAGGTATAGATTTCTAGAGACAGACACATACAGCAAATTGCACTCTTGTAGATACAATACATGGATTGTGATACGTATCTTAGAGAGATGATGAGAAAAAGAAATCACTGAGGTTACTATTTCTCTATGTCCCTCTCTGGTGAGCACTGAATACTGTTGGTGTCTGTATTTAATCTTAGAGCATCCAATCCATCTTTGAATGCAGCGATGCCTTTTTTGCTGTCTTCAGGTAAAACTGAAAAATGTTCATGCATTCTCGGAAGTTCCAGTGTGATTTTATTAAACAGGCTGGCCTATTTAAACCGCCATACATTCAGCATAAAGAAAGCAGGAAAAATAAAATCAAAGTTATTTAATCTCAGATATTTAACAGCAAAAGCTTTCTGCAAGTGATATTGGGTGAGAAGGAATCTCTCAAATAAAGCAGAGCTGCTAAGCCTGGTATTGACCTGCATAGAGGGAATAGAAAACACACTTCAAGAGACTGTTTTTCCTTGGCATTTAAATGCGTGAGCTGTGTCTAATGGGTCTCTTTCATTACTGTTAGTTGTCTTCAACTAAGCAAATATAGAAAAGGCTCTTATGTTGTTAAAAAGATAAAAATTTAAAGGCAAAGAAAATTCAGCAGAAGCGCACTTTTTTTCCCTCCACTTGTAGCTTCTAGACAGTAGCATAAAAAGAAGCATTATTATTTTGAACTAAAGGAAAGAATACGAAAATTTTACCCAAGGATAAAAATGCAAGGAAAAACCTTCATTTTACCATTAAAAATAAAATGCTAGAGAGAGCTTTGCCATTGGGATCTGCTGGTCAAACAATAAATCTGAAGCAACTTACTAAATGAGTTCTCTAGGGAGCCCTCTCTAGATTTGTTACTTTAGTGCTAACAATACTACTACAGTAAACTTTCAACTGATATTCATTACATTACATTTCTGCAATGACTTTTCTGGCCTTTTCAAATGACAGGGCTAAAACTGTTGTGTGCATAGGGTTTCAGTATAAAAAAAAAGTGCTATTTGACAAAACAAACGCTACTGTTACAGAGCTGAAATCTCCTCTTATTCACAGAAAGCCTCGTTCCTATAACTCAGAGCAAAATTTAGCCCATGGTCTGGCTTTACGCATTCAAAATACTGTCTCTAAGAAGTTACATACTTGTAAGACATGAGTTTTGCTTGATTAGGGGTAAATAAAGATATAGATCAACAAGACCATTTCCTACAACACCTTTGGGAAGGTTTTAAAATCTTCTAATAATATGAATTAATTCCACCTCACAGCCCTCTGTAGAAGAGAAGTAAATTGCCACTGAGAGGCTAAAACACAAATAAATACCTCCTTTAAGCACGACTGCTAGAAGTGCAAACCAGTAAAGGTTGTGTCTGAAATTGAGAAATGCTAGGCTTTTGGACCTGTAATCATGAGGAAAATTCAAGGTGTATCAAGTTCAAAGAAGAACTCCTGTACTTGAAATCCAAAGCTATGTTAGAAAAAGTCAGCTACGTCACATTTGGCCCAGGTCACACATCATGGGCTTTGCAGTATGAGGGGAAAAAAAATATTCTGTCCTGATTATGAGCCTCTAACTGTTACATAGAATTTTGGAAAACTGTCATCAAACATTTAAGGAAGAAGAACCCCACAGTTCGTTAGTGGCTTCAAAACATTTATCCTTGATGTAGAACACAAAATCTTAAATGCATTTACTTTTGTCAAGAGGGAAAAAAAACCCAAAGAAAGGACTAGAAGATGATTTTACTGGATGTATGTTGAAAGGAAACTGACAGAGCTGAGTATCGGAATTGTAAGGATCTTCACTCAACCTACCTAAACACAGAAACGTCCTTCACAGAGCAGGTAACATTGGCAAGGAAAAATTAAATACACCTTCAGGAGCTGAAGATGAAAGAGCAAAACGTTAGCAATAAATAGTGGTATCTTTTAAGTTAGATGGGGCAGACACCAGTGTTTATTCTGCCTTTATACAGCACCAGCTTTGCTCAGATACAGGTACCAGGATGACCAGCAGCCCACCAGGTGATTTGTATGGAAAAATGACAAGGCAAACATTTTAGGAGATACCTAAATAGAGAGCTAACACAAATAGTGGCCCTGAGTAATGATGTGATGACCATTACAACGCAGTTTTGGGTGAGCTGAGCCAAGTCCATGACTTTTGCCCATCATGGAAGTGTTCTGGTTCCATGTCCATTCATTTTCCATTGACCACTCTGGTGACCTTGGCTGCCCACTGAGTTTGCATCACAGCCAGTTCTATTTCTGACCACAAAGTGATTGGAACATGCATCATGCTGAATAGCCAGGTCTTCTTGTTACCCTTGCTGTGAATGAGTTTAGGGTCCTGAGCAGTTCCTGAAGCGTATTTGGACACTTACAAGTCTATAGGACCAGATGGGATTCATCCAGGGGTACTGAGGGAGCTGGCAAAAGAACTTACTAAGTTGCTCTCCATCATTTATTATCAGTACTGAAGGAGCTGGGGTTTTTAAGCCTGGAGAACAGGCTCAGGCGTGACCTTATTCCTTTCTACAACTACTTGAAGGAAGAGTGTAGCCAGGTGGGGGTCGGTCTCTTCTCCCAGTGACAGGATGAGAGGACATAGCCACAAGGTGCGCCAGGAGAGGTTCAGGTTGGACATCAGGAGGAATTTCTTCACTGAAAGGGTTGTTAAACATTGGAACGGGCTGTCCAGGGAGGTGGTGGAGTCACCATCCTTGGAAGTGTACAAGAAACTACTGGACGTGACCCTTAAGTGCCATCGTGTAGTTGACAGGGTGGTGTTCAGTCAGTCATACGTTGGACTCGATGATCTCAGAGGTCTTTTCCGACTTCAATGATTCTGTGATTCTGCGACTTCGGGCATGGATTCGGAGCGCTGCCACACACCTCAGTGCCCGGCCGCTTGTAACGACGGCAGCGCGCCTTCACCGCCCACCGCTTCCCCCAGCGGCTCCCGGCGCAGCCCCGCCCGCAGCCCGCCCTCGCAAGGGCGATGGAGGCGGTGATTCCCCCAGGACGGAGCGGGCGGCTGCCAGCGCCTCAGCAGAGGGCGTGGCGGCTCCGGCAGGGCGGGGTTTGCTGTCTCCTCCTCCTCCTCCTCCCTCCCACCCCCTGGTTATGGCGTTCCCGGCCCTGACCTTCGTCCGGAGACTGTGCTGGCGGTCGCCGTGCGGGATAAGGTGAGTCCCGATGGCTCCAGGGGTGCCACGCGGAGCCCCTCGCGGGGGTGGCGCGGCCAGGGCGGGCAGCGCTGGGGCCGGGGGTGTCCGTACCGTGGGAATGGGCAGCCCCGTTCTCCCTCCCGCCGGGGATCGGCGGGGGGAGCTGGTGCTGCCCTGCCTGTGCCGCTTGATCAGCCGGGTTGACGTTCCCTGGATGGCCCCTGCCTTAGTGCGCCGGGCCAGACGTCGCTTTCATCCTAAAAACGAGGGAGATCGCTTTCTACCTAAGTTGGGGGCACCTCTAGCTGTACCAACCAGCTGTATCACTCTGTGTAAACTTCTCCTGTGCACAGGAATGTCTAGTCTTGCTGCCGGCTGATCTTGGTTAATCGCATTCCTGACCAAATTTACAGTTCCTAAACACTGGGGAAAATTGTAACTCAATTCCTTCTTTCAAGTACAATTTAAGGAGTCTTAAGGACATTATTTTTAGAAAATGATCAAAAATTAGATAGGCAAGCACAAAAATAATTCATGAAGAAAATTATGCTAACGTGTTTTTACGTATTTTCAAGCTTACCTTATTATGAAAAAAAAAACAAGCTCAAAAACTTTATTATTAGGCACACTGTTAAAACAATAAAGGCATGGATGAGGGGCAATATTTCTTGTTTTCCTAAGCTTATTCAGTTACAGAAATCTTCCAGTCTCTGAGGTTTTTACTTTTTTTTTAATGTCCCAGTAGTTTACTGAACTATTACACTTTTTGTAAGTGATCTTCAAGTCTGATTTAAAAAATAATTGCAATTCAGGTCTAGTACTTCCCACTGACATGAATCCAAGCCCTGAATGTTCCAGATATTACAACTGAGGTGGTAAAAAAGGTTTCCCTCTATGGGGGGAACAACTGAATATTGGTGTGTTGTGGTTTGTTAACCAGCACCTTTGAGTAGTGGTGTGGTAGCTTGTGTGCCAGTATCTTTGAGGAATTTGTTTTGGGAGTTGAGAACTTATTGATGTGTTCTGTACAAAATTAAGGGCTTGTTAGGCCATTGCTCTTGTGGAAGTGTGTTGTAAGAATTTAAGGGCTTGTTGGCCAACATCTTTTCAATCTAAATAGTGGGCTGATTGCCAGAGTTATGGCAACTGTACAGTAAGTTTCCAGACAGGTGTCCAGTGTCTTTGTTCAGCCTGACAGGGATTTATGATGAACATCACACCCCAGACCGGTGGGTCGGGACAGCCGCCACTGTCAGCAGCAACATGGCAGCAGTGACCCATCCTCTGCTGTGGCATTGGTGACCGAGACTCCCTGTTTGTCCTTCAGTCTCTCTAGGACCCCTGAGGTTTCCCTCTGGTCCCNNACGGGGAGGCAGAGCTGGGGCCACTCTTTCTGTGCCCTATCCTCGCTGCGTGGTGGGGGGACTGCCCTGAGGAGAGACAAATAAGGCTTCTCCTGGGGAAAGCCTCAGCCAGGGGTCAACTTCTCAAACAAGCCTGGGGCCGTGGGTGTGCTGAGGGGGAAGCTGTCCTGCAGGCAGTGGTACAGGCCAAGCAGGATGCAGTCTGCTCAGGACGCTGCAGATCTGAAGGACACCACAAGTTTGGGCCTATTGTTCCAGATTTATTAAATCGCAGCTGTCCTCCAGCTGGCTCAGTGATGCCAGAAGAGCAGTGCACATAGATTGAATCTTGCTGTAGATTTAAAGCCCTCAGGATCAAGATGATCTGAGTTGCCAGGCAAAAGATGATTTCATTGCTGTCTGTCTGCAAGGGCTGAAGGGCTGTGACCAAAAGAAACAGAGCTGAGACGAACCTCCATGTCTGCAGAGACCCCCAGACATCCCCTCCAGCCCATGTTCCCCACTCACTGTTGCAGATCTCATCCACATAGGCATGCTTTAGTCCCTCAGGTGCTGCGTGGCCACTTCTAGGCACAAAGCTCCATCAGCCCCTGTTCCCCAGCGTGCTCCTGGCAGTGCAGCCCCTGGCCCTGATGTCCTCCCCCTCAGCGGGGATGACCCCAGGAACCACAAGTAGCTCACGGGGGGTGGAACTGAGCAAGGTGGCCACCAAGCCCACCTCTGTGGGCAGGGGTGGCAAAGCGAGGCCGAGGCCCAGCATGCGGCACCTGGGGCTCAGGCAGCCCCAGGGCTGCAC
>VZRE01011250.1:21813-54318 GCA_013396775.1 Cephalopterus ornatus | reverse complement strand
CCCAGACCAGCTGGGGCCCCCCACACAAGTTGATTTCTGTTTAGATTTTGTCAGCTTGTTAAAAGTGTTACAGACTGCATAGCTCTCTGTAATTCCCACGGTAACTAGCCAGCACAGTTTTTCACTTCCTATTCAGCTTCAACAGGCAGAACAGATTTGTTTTCATCCACCACCAAGTTTCTGTCTCTGCAAAGCAGTCTCACTCCCTTAGTAGTTTTAAAGCAAAGGAAGAGATGTAAGTGAATATTTTGCTCTTTGACTGTTCAAGCATTGAAATATTTTACATCTATATTCTGGGATCTCTTCTGCAAGTGCGATATGAAGACCTCCCCATAACGAACCACGTGCAGTTGCTTTGTATGAGTCTGCTGCAGACTTTGAAATCTAGTCACCCAAAATTTTAAACTTATTTTAAAAACAGACAAAAAGTTAATCTAAAGACTCATCTTAATAAAACCTTTGTACTTTGCTCCCTGCCCCGCCCCAACTTTTTAGCAACACTTGTGTTTGTTTCGAGAATTTCTTAGGATAAGAAAGCCTTCAGAGAAACCCTAGAAAAAGCCCAAATTTGACCCTGGACTCCATAATTGTCTGTTTACACAGACATTATGCATACCGGACATGAAGCCATATTTTGCAAGCCCTGAGCAATGATTACATCATAAATACATATATTTTTCCCATAAAAAAAGGGGAAGTAACAAAAAAAATTGAGAAAATGCAGACATAATTGTCTCTTCTGTTAAAGCAAGTAAAGCAAACATATATACATTATATTCTATTCATCTGTCATATGGCAAAAGAAAAAAACCTTTTTTCACAACAACATGTGTTGAGAAGATGCAGATGACTATGTAAAACCTTGCAATTCAGGAGTACTCACATAATACTTCTAAATACACTGAAATAACTTGTCACATGAACATTCTATTAAACACAGAAAAAAACCACAAATGCTCCCCCTCCTCAGCAACAGTATCTTAAAACACTTTTTAAAAGGAATTTTACTTCAAGAAAAGAGGTTGGGAAGATTTTCATCTCATTTGTTCAAGCAGTTAGATTTAAAATTCCTTCATGATCTACTCCCCTCCCTGGACACGCATCAAGTCAGAAGTATTTTTCTGTATTTTTAAAGACTCATTTCTCATTATGGGTGGTGAGCAGATAAGGGGAAGAGGATTGGAGTGAAAGGACCACTAAACTATCATCCAAAAATGAATTAATGATCTGTTTTCTATGATCTTTATTCCACTAAGGGCATATTTACCACTACGCAACAACATTCTCACCATCTGAGAACCTAATAGCTAGGCAGACATAAAAACTTACAGTTTGCCAATAGCTGAAGTTCACAGTGTTTTGGTTTAGTATGAACATCCTTCTCAGTGCAGAACTAATTAGTAGTTTTTCCCTTCTGACAAGCCCATTTTAAAAACTAGTTTAAAATCCTGCCATAACTCATTAATCACAATTCAGTATAGCTTAGTATTACAGTATGAATACAAACACCGTCAGACCAATTGCATTTGCAAAGCACCCAGCATGCTTCTTTATGCACTGTTTCAGGGACAAGATGAAAGTTCATAGCACCACAGAATCACAAAATGGCATGGGTTGGAATGGACCTTAAAGATCACACACTTCCAACACTCCTGCTGCAGACAGGGACATCTTTCATGAGATCAGAGCCCCATCCAACCTGGCCTTAAACACTTCCATGGATGGGGCATCCACAACTTCTCTGGGCAGCCTGTTCCATTGTCTCTGCACGCCCCCAAAGAGAGGGTGGAGAGACACCCTCATAACATTTTCTAAAAAAATTAGCATTTTTTTCTAATATCTAATCTAAACCTACTTTCAGTTTGAAACCATTCCACCTTGTCCAGTCACTACATTCTCTTGTAAAAAGTCCCTCTCCACCTTTCTTGTAGGCTCTCTTCAGGTACTGGAAGGCTGCAATTAGGTCACTCCGAAACCTTCTCTTTTCCAGGCTGAACAAACCAAATTCTCTTAGCATTTCCTCAAAGGAGAGGTGTTCCATCCCTCTAATTAACCTGGTGGCCTTCCTCTGTACTCACTCTGACAGGTCTCTGTCCTTCCTATACGCTGGATAAAGTACTCGAGGTGCTTGTAAGAATAAATTTTCACACAGATAATAAAAGTTTTCTTCAGCTCATTCAATAATACATCTACACATAAATGTACTTTATCTGCACTGTACATTATAATGATGTTGTTCCACGGAAGTGTTATTTCATGACCTGCAAGAAATTATTTATGTCACCTGCAGCTGCCAATTGAAACTCAGGCTACAGAAGGACTCATAGATGAGGATGCTTTTGTGATGACTTCTAGCTAAATTCTGACATCATGCCAGAACAGCATACATACTCAAAAGGTTTCTGGAAGCAGACCGTTCTTTGGTATTGCTTCATGCTTATCTGTCATTCCAAAATCTGGAGCTTCTCAGTAAAGGATATTTGCAGCAGCTACCACAGGTAGATCTCAATTACTTCATAGTTCATTCAGTTAGGCTAATAATTTGTCTGATTAACTGGATATTTTTAAGGACTACTTGAGTGCCCTCCAGACTCAAATTCTGCCTTTCAACTAGAGAAATTAAGTGAGGTTGTCTGTGGCCCTTCTAGGTTTTATAATTCTTTTAAACATCAGGGATGTATCAAAAAAAACTTAATGAGATTTCACCAACTAGCTTTTCTGTGAATGGATATACCAGAATATATATCAGTTGATATACCTTGTTCTCGTGAAATATCAGACTTGTACCAGAACTTGGATGTGTCCTGAACAAATTTTACGGTCACATGTTTATCAGTTGTGTTTTCTGTAAAATAAAAGGGGAAAAAGTAAAGAAATTTTTTATATACAAAAGCATTTTTACTTTTCTTTCTAACATCCAATCACCTTAATTACTCAAAAATTTAATCGTTAGGACAATTTAAAGACACTGAGCTGATTTAGAACCAGAAAATATAATAAGATATAAGATACACGACACTAAGATTCTGCAAGCATGTTTGAAGCTTCATTTTGCAAAATCCACAAAATATTAGAAACTATTATAGCTCTAAAGCTGTATCAAATACACACTTCTCAACAGGATCCAGTGAACACATATCTACATTTTTAACTATTCTTGGCACAAGTCTAAAAGGGGCAGAGAGAAGCCAGCCCTTTTTAAAAGAAATTGGGACTCTACGTTACTCACTTGTAGTTTGGCAGCTGAAAAGGTAGGCTGCTCTTGGTTGACATCTAGGAAGTGCAGGAAGAACTCTGCATCCTTGTTTTCTGAATAATACATCCAAAGACAGTGAACTGGCACCACTTACTGCAAACATTCAAGTCCTCTGTGCCATTTTCATTCCACTGCTTTTTTTTCCCCTCTTTGTTTTTTCTTTCTTTCTTCCACTTTTAAAATCCCCTAAATGCCTTTTATAAACTCATATAAAATCTAACGTATAAAATCTCTGACGCAGAACTTACCTGGCACTAGGGAAGGGCTTAACATTTTTGAGAAATCTGGGAGGACGTTTGGGAAGGGAATGCTGACTGTGCTTCCACTGTGGGGGCTAGAGAAGCCACTTGAAGAAGGTGACACGGAGGCAAAGGAACGTTCTCCTTCAGATGACCTCTTCTTCTCTGGAAGAGGTGGTTGAGCAGGTAGGTTCCCTCCATGGGGCTGCTGAACTGCACTGTTCTGGCTATTGTGCCCAGAGGTCACTCTAATAAAGTTTTGTGTCAAAAAGCCACCGTCCTCAGCACTTGCCACTGATAAGCTCAGAGTTTTAGGAGAGGTGCTAGCACTGGCTATGCAAGTAGCTCGTGTCTCCTCTCCAGGAGAGCTACTGCCCCTGATAGCCCCACTGTAGCTCAGGTAGGCATGGGCACTGCTACTGATAGCATGTTCTTGCTGTGGTTCTGCTGGTGAATTCTCCGGATTGCTCAGGGTGACCACTTGCAGTCCTGGAGTTTTGAAATGAGACGAGAGAGAGACGTCTTGCACAGCATTTGAAAATTCAGAGGGCACAAGGTAACCTCCTGGCTGCCTGGTGTTTCTCATTGAAAACTGAGGTGATAGGGAAGCTTTAGGGCTACTTTCAAGCCAAAGATGTTCTTTTGCAGAAGAGCTGTCAAAAAAAAAAAGCCAAAAATTGAACATAAAAATAAAACAATAGCCAAATCATTCCTTTAAAATGTCACTGTACAACCCATACTTCAGCAATCATTGAAAGCAATGAAACACCACACCCAGGACAATACCTCAGAGTGCTCTGAAAAGATGCTGGACAAGGTAATGCAGCCGGATCAAGAGATTCCATTCTCACCCTGACACTCATTTCTCCACTATAGGTTACTATGTTCTACTTATCTCACCCTCCACCTAGCCATGTTGATGGGACAGTTTCTGAGTTTGCACCACAGAACAGTCCATCAAATCAATGACAGCTAAAAATACTTGTCCTTCTCCCTGCTTGAGAGGGTTACTTTTAATATGAATGAGTTTAGTGAGGCTGTTCACAGCATTGCTTCACATACAGTGGTCCTGGTGAGCTGCAGTTCTACCTGGAAAAGAGCAGTAGGAGGCAAGAATTTCATATGCCAAAGCTGCCATCAAAGGCAGAGGTTTACAGAAAGAACCCGACACGGCCAAACAACATGCAGAGTGTCTTTTGCTCATCATTAAAAAAAAAAGAAAAAAAAAATGCGCTAAGGAGGTAGTTGTTCACCGTCACACAATAAATTAATAACTATTATAAAAACACAGTTCACAAGGCCCATTTTGAAGACCAGGTTCCTTTTAATTAAATTTATATTTAAAAAATGAGGCAGGTCCAGCCTTTGATTTATTTGACAATGGAATAATTTTCATTTATAGAATTAGAATTAAATATTTCAACAGTAAACATTATATTTTTCTAGTGGATAGCAATTCTACCTATTCAAGTGAAAAATAAATAAAAATTCCTTCTAAACAAGAGAAACTAAGCTTCTGATGAAATCATCTGATAGAAGTTTGTCTCCTTGCTTCTAAAAATGAATGTCCTTAGACTATAGCTGGAAAATATTACTAATATTATAAAATCTAGAGGAAGCAAACTCATCATGAAACGCAAGGGGTAAAGAGCTGACATAACATGTATATTAAAAAGGAAAGGATATTTAATTAAAAGGGAACTGTGGACATGGATGCCAGTAGATTTGAACAGCTCAAAGTAGAAGGGCCATAAAGAAATGGAAGGGAAGCAAATGGAAGAAGACATCACTGCAAGAAATTAAAAAACCTACAGCTGTAACTATCTGCTAGATGAAACGAAAAACGACAGAAAAAATATTTTGAAAAAAGGGAACAAAATTTTCTTGATAAAGTCTGAAGTAGGAATGTAAACTTGGTAACAACTGCATTGCCTGATAAGCTTTTAATATATATCCACTTATCTGTTACACTGCATCCTCTGCAGCAAACAGCAACATACTTTGTTCAGTCTTATGATTCACATTTGCAATCACAAAACCAAAACATTCTTTCACAGTCTAAGTACTTACTGAAAATTGAACCAATTATATTGGAAGATAAATAAAAGATAAATAGGTAACAAGATACTTGAAGTACTCACTGAGAGTCTGACACACCAACCACCCAAATACTTACTGCGAAAAAGTAACCAAATAGCCAAGAACAAGAATAGGACAATTAGCCATAAAGGAATGTTGCATAGTGATAGAGAAGGTAACCTCATCAGGTGTAATATGCCACTTTGTCTATTAAGTAAATACAGGGCAAAACTAATGACTTACGATTATTGTTATGGTGTTACGAACCTTCAAACAGTAGCCAGGGACTCTCTGTTTGCTGTTTCTTGGCATTTTTCAGATTATTCTGTAAGCTCCTTTGGACAAAGACTACTTTGTAAATTTATACTCTGCAAGATCTGGTTCAGAGCCCTACAAGTTTACCACAATACAACCATAAAATAATAAAATTTCTAAGCCTGCTGAGCAGTAGAAAGGGAGTCAGCTATACACTACCAAAACAAATCCACTGACATTTTACTGACTAAAAACACACAGATTGCAGCAAGAAGAGTGCTCCCTTTCTCTCATATTCCAATGTGAAATTTTATGAAGTGGTTTTCAGTAAACCATTAGAGATGCTGATTAAGCACACAGAAAAACATGTATGAGCTTGTGCTAGCACATAACATAAGTGAGTTATAAAATTCTTTTTGTCTTCCTCTGTATCTTCGAAGCTAATTGTGACCCTGACATATAAGTAAAATCTGTGGTAAATTCCAGCTGGTGGACAACATCAACATTAAATGTCACAACCAAACTCAAAGTCCCTAGACAAATGCTCTGCAATGAAGATGCAAGCATAATGTCTTTGCTGGGAATTATAAGAACTAAACAAAAAAGTAGGGGAATCTTTTCCTACCTTTCTGCCTCTGGGATAGGACTGTTACTTGAAACAGTACACGAAGATGCAAAACAGCGCTGAAAGGAGAGATCCATCTGCATGTTGGCCCTCAGCAAAGAAGGATTAGTGCCCACAGTGCTGTCAGACATCACCACAGAGTGATTAATGGCTTCTGTGTAACTTTGAGATTCTGTGGCAAAGAAAAAAAAGTAAAAGCAAATTTAAAAACAACAAGCATTTGAAGAGTTTTTGTTTGTTTGAGCACTAACAAGTTACTTCACAAAATTATGCTGATCGCTGAAAACATCCATCAGGTCAAGTGGCGTACAGAATAAAGATTACAAAATTGCAACACTCAAAACTGTTTGATTAGTTTTCCAGTATACATTCCCCAGATTAGAACGTACCCACCTGTTCCATGATATTTTGCATTCCACAGTCCACAGTGTTAATCAGGTACATCTAGTCAAGTATTCTGTGTGACTATATACACCATCTGCACTTGAACAGCAGAGCAATAGAAAATTGAGTATCCTGCTTCTGGCCAGGACAGGGCTAATTTTTGCAGTAGCCAGGAGACGACATGGCTAGGACCTGGAGGTTATTCTATGCTACCTCAAGTCATTGCCGGGGTGGGGGGAAGGGAATCTCTTCCGGGGAGAAGGGGTTCCTTCCAGTCAAGTAAACATAGTGGAGGGAGCGGTGGGATGGTACCAATTCCAAGCCAAAGGGAGCAGTCAGGGTGGCATGGCTGCAGTTGAGTCAGGTAAAGGCCCCCAGTGAGCATTTTTGCATGTAACTCTCTCTCTTTTGCACGCTTTTGTTATTAATATTGTTGCTGTTATTATTAATTTTCTTATCTCATTGCTCTTTCCAGTAAATTGTTCTTATCTAAACCTATGATCTTCACCTTTTGTGACTTTAATTCTCCTCTCCAGGCCACTGCAGAGGGAATGGGGAGATGGAATGTGTGAGCAGCAGCATGGTTTGGAGAATCTCACAACATTCAGGTATTAATTCAGCCTGCCCATTCACCCCACTTGCTAAATGAGGCAGGGGACCTTGTGGATAATGGCACAGAACACAGTGAAGTACTCACAACCTTCGTCATATCAGTCTTTACCAGTAAGACAGGCCTTCGGGAACCTCAAATCCCTGAGACCACAGGAAAAATCTGGATCAAAATGTACCTTCAGTGCAGGAGGACTAAGCAAAGCATCACTAAAACAAACTGGACATATTTAAGTCTATTGGAGCATGACAGGTTGTACACACAAGAGCTGAGGAAGCTGGCTGATACCACTTCCAGGTCACTCTCAATAATCTTTAAAAGGTCTCAAAAATTGAGAGAGATTCCTAAAGACTGGAAGAGAGCAAGCATCCTCATATCATGACCCAGGGAACTTCAGGCATGGCTAGTCTAACCTCAGTCTCTGTGAAGGTGATGGAGCAACTAACCCTGGAAACAAATTCCAAACATATGGCAGAAAAGATGATTGAGAGTTGTCAGGGTGGATTTATGAAGGCAAAATCATGCTTATCCACTGAGATAACCTTCTTCAATGACTAGCTTAGTGGCTAAAGGAAGAGCAGTGGATGTTCTTTATCTTGACTTCAGTAAAGCTTTTATTGTGGTCTTCTATAATATCCTCATAAACACCCTGACAAGGCAAGGGTTAGATAAGTGGACAGTGAGATTTACTAAAAACTCAATGAATATCTAGGCCTAGAGGCTTGCAATCAGCTGCACCAAGTCCACCAGTATGCAAGTCACTAGCATTATACCCCAGGGGCTAATACCAGGACCAATACACTTCAACACTTTCCTTAACAACCTGGACGATCGGGATAAAGTTTCATAAGCAAGTTTGCAGACAACAGAAAACTGTGGGGAGTGACTTGACAAACCAGATGGTTGACTTGCCATTTAGAAGTGGGAGAAATGGGCCAAGAGAAATCTTAAGTTCAACAAGGCAAAATCCCAGGCACCAGTACATGTTGGGGGCCGGCTGGCTGGAGACAGTTCTATGGAGAAGGACCTGGGGGTCCTCACGGACAGTAAGCGGACCATGAGTCAGCAACACAACCCCATGGCAAAAGTGATCAACAGTACTCTGGACTGCCTCACAAAGTGTTGCCAGCAGGTCTAGGGAGGTGATCCTTCCTCTCTGCTTAGCATTAATGAGGCCATATATGAAGCTCTGTGCTAATTTATGCACTCCTCCGTACAAGAGAGACAGGGACTTGCTTGAGCAAGCCCAGTGCAAGGTCGCAAAGATGCCTGAACCATCACTGGGACTGGAACATCTTCTATAGGAGCAGGGGCTGAGAGAGCTGTGACTGTTCAGCCTTGAGAAGAGAAGGCTCAGGGGTATATTATCACTGAGTATAAAAACCTGATGGAAAGGAATGAATGCACATGAGCAAGTCTTCTCACTCTTCTACTCGCATGAGGAGAAAAGGACAGAACTGGGGCTGAAAGGCAGTTTAGCAGCACCAGAGCAACAGAAGGTTTAGTTACCTGTTGTGCTTGTTTTGGCTGGGATAGTGTTAACTTTCTTCACAGTGGCTGGTATGGGGCTATGTTTTGGATTTGGGCTGAACACAGGCTTGATAACATAGCAGTGTTTTTGTTATTGCTGAGCAGAGCTTACACAGACCCAAAGCCTTTTGTGCTTTTCATACTACCATGCTGGTAAGAACTTTGAGGTACGTGAGTGGTTGGGAGGAGACATGGTTGGGACACATGACCCAAATTGACCAGAGAGATATTCCAGACCATACAACATCATGCTTAGCATATAAAGTAGGGGGAAGAAGGAGGAAGGGAGCACATCTGGAGTGATGGCATTGATTCTCCCAAGTTACACATGATGGGGCCCTGCTCTCCTGGGGATGGCTGAACACCTGCCTGCCCAGGGGAAGCAGTGAATTAGTTCTTTGTTTTGCTTTGCTTGTGTGTGCAGCTTTTGTTTTCCCTGTTAAACTGTCTTTATGTCAACCCATAAGTTTTCTCGCTTTTACCCTTCCTATTCTCTCCCCAATGCTATGGGTGGCAGAGTGAGTGGTGCTTAGTTGCTGGCTGGGGTCAAACCATGACACCTGTGCAGCTGCAGTTTTCATGTGTGAGTTTGTCCACATAACAGAGACAAAAAAGTAAAGTAACTGTAAACTGTAAATTATTTTCTAATAGCCTGCAAACAGCTCCAGAGTAACTGGTTTCTAAACTGACTGGAATCTGAACTACATTCAACTCAATGATACTGGACATAAATACTAAAGGATATAGTTAAATAGATGCATTTGGATGAGGAATAATAAGAATGCTATTACTGAAGAGCTTTATATGGCTACAGTTTCACCCTATTCTTTATAGGCACATATAAATAACCAGTCAACCGCCAATGAGGATTATATTTAATTATTCGGGATTAGTCTAAAAAAAAAGTCAACATCTACTCACATAAGCCCAGGCTCAAAAGCACTACTTTCTACAACAGAAAAGGCCATGCACTGGTACTACAAATGCCCGTGCATCTGAATAGCTTCATAGACATGAACAGTCCCATTGACCTCAACACACATTCCTCACCTGGAATCCAATAAGACAACCACAGATGAAACAACCTCTAATTACTGTCTGTAGAGTTGATGCACTTTCAAAGATTGAGGGAGGAGGCAGGAATAAAAAACAAACAAAAACCCAAACAAAACAAAAAAAAACCTGCAAGAAACAACAACAAAAACCCAACCAATCAAAAAAAAAATCAACACAAGAAAGTTATGAAACAATTCCCTTCCTACAAAGAGCTAAGATCACACTAATGCATCTTTTCATACAGAAATCTTTCTAATGTAAAAAGGAGGAAGGCTGCTGAAACAAATCTTATTTTCCCTTCAATTCAGGGCAGAGCCTGGTAGGAGTATGAAAGGTACTTAAAAGAAATGCCTGAGATAAAAAAATCTGCAAATCACTGTCCTGACTATAAACCATCTGAATTCCTCACATAGCGTACATATTGTACAGAGCAAACATTTAACTGGATGAGGGAAACAGAAAAGTGCAACACTGTCTTTTACTACACCCATTAACTATAACCACAACAACCACAAGTGAACTTTAAGGAAATACTGCAGAAATGTGTGTTGTGGAAAAGCTAGAGAAATCTAAATCTCTATCTTATCTACCATATCACCTACATTACATTCATCCTTGTACCGGTGCAGAGTCAGAAAAGCTGGCTGCATAAATCCATGATTTAGGCCACATTCCTACTGATATGAGTGGTGCTTGTTTACATAGGCATACAGTACACAAATATTGACTGTTTACCCAAGTATTATAAAAACTGATGTCAAACTTTGAGCAACTATTTCAAGAGAAATAGAAAAAGCCAACTAGTTCAATGTAGGTTGGTCAAATTGATGCTCTATGTTTGAAGACTACCGGAGTCTCTCCATATACACAAGTTTAACTAGGCTAAAAGCAGACGAATGTCCAGAGATCAGCATTTGTAAGACAAAGTATTAACAGTGCAACTGACATCTCATCTCTGCACATGAACATGGAGATGTTTCCCAATTATACTGCAGGTGGAGATGACTTCATTACAGTATAGGAGAGGTTAATGCAGGCATAGGAATTATGATCACACGCTTAACTCCATATGCTTGCTTGTTTTCAGTGCCTGTATGTCTGTTCCTCTGATACCAGACTACATAGGGGAACCTCCGGAATATAGCTACCAAGAGCCTGGGGGCAGGAAGGGGAATGGCACTCCTGCAATAGCTTAAAATCTTCTCCCACTGTAATGCCATCTCATCTATGTGTACAGGAGTACACATAATCTAAAGGATACACACAGCAAATTCCGCTCCTTCTTCCACAGCATTTCCTTGAAGAAAGGGACCAAGACTTGTTTCTTCTCTGTTTCAGGCCTTGGACTATTGCTATTACCTTTAGAGCACATTACACTGCATGAGAGAAGGACTGCTGTCATGCACACAGATGCAACATTTCTTTTCACCCCCCATTTTCACAGGTGTAAAATACTAAATGAAGAGTGAAAGGCCGCTGGCAGCCAGGGATGTCATCTGCAGAAAGAACACAAACTCTTCCCAGGCTAGAAACAAGTATATCTGAAAGGCACTTCCCAAGAAAGCAGCTTTGCTTATATTTCAATTAGAAACAAGCCTGCAGGATATTTCAGCTATGTCCTCTCCACTGTCTGATGCAGAGTCCACACTCAGTGGTCAGCTTTTAATCCTTTATCTCACAGAATCAGTAACTCTGCAAAATCTTCGCTTCTACAGGATTTCTACATGCAACTGCCCTGGCACATTTTATGCAACGCATGGGTGCTGCTTGGTTCCGGCCCCTACCATGCCATTTATAGTTGTGGAAACACTAAGAATGCAAAAGTGCAGCTCCCTGCTTCAAGAAGTGCCATGACAAAACCAGGATCATTCATGTTTGTGTCTCTTCATGCAGTCGGGTCAGACCTACATTTCCTATCACTGCTCATCAACTTTACAGGCAGAACCTGAGAGAGGAACTGCACTCTTTGCACCATACACTACTGAAAAGTGACACTCAGGAACAAAATGAATACTGTTGTGACAACATGCAAGGTAGAAAAATATGTAGCTCACTCTTTGACTTGGCAGCAAAGGGCAAATACTTGTAAAAGTTGCAGACCTCTTTCACATGTAATTCGAAACTCCCGGATATGCCTAGGACACAGCTATACAAAGATGTTACAGCTTAACCTGTATTTTAATCCACTTAATCTGTTAAAATAAAAAAGTAAAAGGAACTCCTTCCAAAAATCTACCAAAAAACTCCATAGTGGCCTAACCCACACCACGGTCCAGATAAGTCAAGTACTCCTTTTCCTTTCTTGTAGCAGCTGAAGGTCAGAAACACCTCACACCTTTGGAGACAATGGTCCAACAATGGCAGGGAAGTGAAAGCAGTCATTCCATTATCATACCTTTTATTTTAGTAGCTTCTCATACACTTCAAACTTTGTAGTCCTTTTTGTGAGAAGATGACATTCATCACATGAGCTTGAAAACTCCAGTCAAGACCCTCAGTTACATCTTTTGGGGAAAGGGAGCTTTAGGTCAGTTTTCCGCTGCCAAAACCCTTGGCTGGACATCCCACAACAACTTCAGGCTAGCCTAAAAGCTGAATGGACACAGAAAATCATACTGCTCTAAAGTAAGCCAAAGTAACCAAGCCACTGCCTGCCCTAAACAGTAGCAGAAGGGTAAGAAGCTTTGTGCAATACTTTTAAATTTAACAGTCTATTTTTTGGTCCATCCTTTGATGACTTCAGCAATGGTGAAAAAAATCCACCCTAACTGTAAGACTTGCAAGAAGCCACATCAGACGTGGCTGTGAAACATTCCTCTTATGAACACACTCAGATGCTCAGAGGTCCCTCCGCTTCCACCTCTCACTGTTCAAACCAACAACCGATCAGGCAATTCCTTTACACAGATTTCCTGACAAACTTGTTAAGAAAGACAGAATTGAAGGCATCTAGGCATGTAATGGAAGAGGTTTTGTTATCTTCTCTACACAGGAGAAGTATTTTTTTGAGTTTGGGTGGTTACAGTAGAAGTATTTTTTCATTTTGTATGGTTGCATTCTGCTAAGAATTTCTTCCCTTCAAAATGCATTGGAAAAAAGCACACAGTATTCACCAAAAACTCCATGGCACTTTGCAGCTTGGCATTCAGCTGGCTCCAACTACCATTTGGAGTTTTCATTACTGCTAATGTAAACTCCATCTCAGTGCTGAAGCTGTTCATCTCTCCTTCCCATATCTATGGAACTGTAAAAGTTTTTATGTTAATAGTCTCTGCTTTAATGTTTCTATGTTAATAGTCTCTGCTGATACAACTTTATTCTATCTAGGAGACCAAGAGTCAAAAGATAACTCTTTCCCAACATTAATTTTTATTACTCATTAGGCATGTTTACTCTGCCATTCACCTGGATGCCATGCAGAAGATTTAGGCTCCACTCATAGTCGAAATGTTACACATACAAAGAAAGGTAGAGCGAGGACTGAATAAAATCCTAGCCTTTAGTATTAAACATCACAACAATCTATCTAGAGACATAGTGGATGGCTCCATGGCTTGAACTGTATTAGTAAGACAAAAATTAGCAGATGAAGATCTTAAGCATATTTTATGAAAGCAGTTTGTTTAGATATGTTCTTTTCCAACCCTTAAAATCTAAGAAAGGAAAAAGCAGAAAAAGCTTTATCAGGGAAAGAGTCAATGAAAGCAAAAACCCCAACAAGCAAAATATAGAGCTAATAATACTGACTCGGCACAATTTTAGTTCTTCTAAGACCTTTTGCAAGTATCTCATGAACGAAAATGCTGATGGAAAGATGATTAGTTGGAAAAATCACAGTCTGGGATAAAAAACTGAAGCAAGCTTCAGTGGAAGAGAGGTACTAACATGCAACGTTCAGTGATAGCTAACTGGACTGAACGAAGTGAAAAGAACTAAACAATTCCAACTACATAGTGTGAGTACGGAGTAGCTCTAGAGGCTTATGCTACAACATAAAGCCAGAAACCCTGGCAACAGTGAATTCATGGCAAAAGGATTTGTCTCCCTTGGAAAAGAATCATTCCAGTAGCTGACAGAGTGCTAAGAACAGAACTGACACTGATGAAGCTACAGAGATCCTTAGCAACCTCTAAGGAGCTCAGCGCAAGGACAGAATTAAAAACCCTGCATGTGAAGAAAGGAGGCTGCAAGATGGCCCACTTGAACCATTTTACAAACTAACATCTTTCCAAGTCCATTAGCATTGTAAGATTCTTAAGGGTTATCCTTTTCACTCTCTCTCTTGCTTTTCCAAATGCAAAGGTACCAGAATTAGTAAGAGAGAATGAAACTCTCGCTTGCTTTCATTCAGTCTGCAAACAATATTAACTTCACTGAAATTGTCACCTTGTACACTTCTTATATTCTGCTTTCAATTTCACAAAAATACAGAGAACCAAATTACTCCCTTACATGAAATCCATCAATTTTGGTCACATTGTTCCTTCCTTTTCACAGTATATGCAGAAATCAATGAAAGATGCTTAAGGTCTTGTCTTTTACAATTTCAGATGCCAGGGAAGAGAGTAACTTTATTGTCTCTTCTGCACAGTATATGCTATCCTATCCAACATAAGTAATTCCACCTCTCATTTAGAAGTAGTATGTGCCATGAGCCAAAATCATGGACCAACACGGAGATACCTGCCATTCCCACACTTTTCAAAAACCCAGCAATAGCAAACAGCTGGAATATAATAGGACTTTTTTCATGCTTGTGAAGGAAAAGACAAATTACTATTGCTTGGAGATTCTGCTATTGCCCCTTTGAATGCATCAACTCTCTTTGCAAGTAACCAATCAGTCAGGCTGAAGCTGGAGGTGTTATGAAGTTGTTGGCTCAAGCATCCAAGTATTAACCTTTCTGAGCTTCAGTTGCTTCATCTGAGAAGAATCTCAATGGAATATGTATTATATGCTTGGATTTTACAGAAAATACAACCCTTACCATGCCTTTCTGAAGGACTTTCTTATACTAGTTCTTTTTATTTTCCCAAACAGCACCAGGAAAAAAAAAAAAACAAACTTGCCCAGAGACTAAAACTATCAGTTGCACATGTCTTCTCATGTATTTTAAAAGATCTTACAGATGCTGCACTATTCACTGTAAGCATAGCTCTGTTGTTTTAGGAATGCAAACCAGCTGCAGAGGCATGTCCTCAGGTCATCCAGATCACATGCAAAGGAAAAATGTGATATTTATTAAAACACTCTTTTAGGAGACACACTATCAGCACATAATGCATAAACAAGAACACTACTATTCTGTCTTAAAGTGCAGCAGATCATTCAATGATTTAAAAAATCAAATCCAACAAAATGATTAGAACATAGTTATTAACATGCCCCCACTAAGTTTTCACAACAAATTAGTGAAGTGGCTTTAGAGACAGACAATTCTATTCTTATCATGGTTTATCTCATTATGGAATTTCAGTTATTCGCATTGCTGAATATGTCAATTTTCATTAAATTGTAAAATCAAATTGCAATAGTTTTAGAGCAGAAAAAAAAGAACCTAGGAATTAGAAGTATGTAAATTGGTACTTTCAAAATGAACACTAAGACTTTTTCAGGCAGAATGCACTGAAAAACCAAGCACCTCTTAAGAGAGTAAAATGTCTGCTCTGTGCTCCAAAGTTCATTAGCTATTAAAAATTGCTTCAGATGTTGGAGATCCAGATCTGGGTTCCCTGTGCTGAACTCAAAAATGCAACTCATGTCTACTGGCAGATACAGCGCAAAGTCAAAGCACAGGGTGCAAAGATGAAGGTAGAGGCGGCAAACAGAAAGAGGAACAAATATTGAACGAAAGAAGAAGGGGCACGGTCTGAGCCTGACTTTCTAACATTTCTGAAAGGCAAGCACCAAGACTCATCCATGGAATTTTTGATTTTGTGTTATGATCCTATCCACTTTTCCTAAGGCAAAAAATAGGGAAAGAAGGAGGTCTGAACTCCCCTTTTCCTGTTTCAGTCCAGTTCCCTGGTACCAGCAGGCATCAGAGATGTCCCAGTCTGTAGCTTCTGATGCCTGAGGCGCACTTACCTAGGAAAAAGAACAGGAACAACCAAACTGATGATTGTACTTTCTACCAAAAGTCTCACTTTGGTCCCACTCTTCTGCTGTCAGAAAAATACTGCCTGAATGTGACAGTCTTGAACCTGTTCACTTTTCTAGTAACTTCCCTATAATAAAAGACTGAACCCAGCTCCCTGCAGTCTGAATAGCAAAAATGAGGGCTGCTTTTTGGTTTTCAAGTAGTATAACTAAACCATTTTCATTTAAAAATCAGAAAAAGAGCTGATTTTTCAGAAGCTGTTTTTAATAACCTGGAATTCAACCAGGTAAAATTGAACTCAGTTCAGTTAATCTTCAGTGCTGTTCAGTATCACAAAACAGGACTGAGAAGGGAGAATCTTTTGTTTTTTTTGATTTGTCTCCTGAGAACTGTGATTCAGTTACTCTCCTTTTAGGGATGCAGTCCTTACACAAGCATCTGTTGCTACTGCCTGAATAGAAAGATTGTTTGCATTAAGGCTGTAAGAATCAGGCTCTTTATTCTGGTGCATCCTGTACCTCATATCACACAACAGTTAGCTGCTCTAAGACTATTATATTTTGATGGAAAATTCAAATCTAGAGTAAGAAAGTGAACGTATTTTCCATGTACTGCCAGAATTAAGGAACTACTCTGCCTGTGCTAATGGCACAATACACAATTTTTCTCATTAAGGAAGAAAGGAGGAAAACTGTGTCATTCAGGAAAGACTTAGCATTACAAAGTCTGTACATTTTTCATGCTTTTGAAAAGAAATTCAATGCTTCAATAACATTACTAAGAACTCCTCAGGAGAGGAAAAAGACTCAGCCTGAACAAAGTTTTTGTATGTAGATAGAAGTTATGTATGTTTCCGGTAGTCCTCATTTCTTCTACCTTGTAAAAACCGCACCACGACACAAAAAAAATTAGAAGTCTTCCTCAGCAGACAAGTGACTGCACAAAGCTCTCGAGCCTGGCCTCATGTCCTCCATCATTCCATCAGCGATCGCAGAAAACTCTCATACTGACGGAACTCCTAGTTCTCAGTTTCTCAGGAGACTCCCAACGTTGCTACATCACTATAAAAGGCACAACTCTCACCCGCGCTTCATTTCTACAGAGCAGCAGAAGCAGGCCGCAGCCTCCATATGCGCTCCCTGCTCCGCCGGCGGAGCGGCATCGGCGGCCTCCCGCGGGCGCTGCCAGAGTCTGCTTCGCTTTATTTACGCTCCCGCCGCCCCCTCTTCCCTCGGGGTCACGTTTCGCTGCCGCTGCGCGGTCCGGCGAGGGCGGCCAGCCAAACCCAAGACCGACAACACACGAAAGGAGTTTTCAGACTAAGGAAGACGCACAAAACACAAGGAGCTCAGGGAACCACGAACCTACCTATGGAAGCCATGCTGACAGCAGCTCTCCCAGGGGGCACGGGCTGTCCGCAATCCTCCTTCCCTGCCGCCGTGCCGCATGCTGCACGCGTTTCACCAAAGCGCGGCAGCGGGGCGCGGCGCCCCGCCACGCAGAGACTTGGGAAAAGCTATTTCCCACATTTGCCAGCACCCTCCGCTCTCCCCCGCGTGTTAGAATTTCACCGCAAAGAGGGTTCCAGTGTCTGCAACGAGAGAAACCCAGGCTTCCAGACAAAAACAACCGGAGTTCACTTCATCCAGACAGAAATTAATTCCCCGATTGTTGTTGGGTTAGGTTTGCCGCTCGTTCTTTAGCTCAACGGCCCGGTCAGTATATGCTTTCTCTGCTGACTCCACCTCTCATTTGGATGTGACTCCTTCCCCCGCCCCGCGCGGCTCACACCGCCTCTTCCACGCGCAGCGCCGGCGGGGCGGAAAGCTCGCCGCCAGCATAGGAGCCGGGCGGAGTGAAGGCTTGTTTTAGTGGGGATTTTTGGTTGGTTGGGTTTTTGGTTGGGTTTTTTTTTGTTGTTGTTTTTTGGGGGGGAGGGGAGGTGTTCTGGGTTTTTTGGTGGTGGTGGTGGTGGTGTTCTTCCCCCACCACTTCCTTTGACCTTACAGATTTGTTTCTTTCAGAGAGATGCAAGACACAGAACCGAGGACGGAAAGATCAGTGCTTTTTAATGTGGACCAAAGCCCAGCTGGTCTGTTATACCAAACTGGCTCAACACTCTAGGATAAATTTAGCATCCAGAGCTCTGAATAACGTTTGACTTGCCTCCCAAGATCTGTTTCACAAAACACCACTTGTAACTTTACTGTGTTGCATTCAACATACCCTGTCATTGTTCTGAGCAGGTTTTTATTTACAGGTCAGGAAGATGAGTGGAAACACTGCAGCTCCACAATGAGCAGCACGTTTCCTCCTCAGATTGTTCTCCAGTGCCCCAGATTTTCTGAAAGGATGACTGTAGGAAATTACTAGGTATAGACAAAAACAAGTATGACCATTTAAAACTTTCCCATAATGAATTACTCTATTGCTTTCAAATTTCTACCAGCAACATATTTTGAATGTGTGTACTAAACTTTTGATAATTTAAAAATATGTGAGTTGGCTTGATCATAGAGAGAGAGATGAGTCCTAGTAAATTAATTAGAATTTTCCTTTCTTCCACAGACCAAAATGTAAATCAAACTATTCCTTTATAAGAATGTTTATTCCTACTACTGTTTTTCTTCATACCAGTTACTCCTAATTAAACAAGTTTCATAATGGTTGCACTAAGGAGACCCAAACAGCAAGGGTTAGTTGTGATATATACCATAATATCAGGCAAAGAGAAGAGAAAAATCCTTGCTGCAGGGGCAGAACCAGTTATTAATGCAGCAGTCCAGAGCTGCCATCAGTTGCTTCAATTAATTCATTATACAACTACACTTTGTCTTGGATGCTTCCTGGCAGAAACAGATGCAGCCAAACACAGTCTTCAAACTCCTATAAACAATAATTACTAGAGAAAATTGCTCTCCATAGAAAGCATTCCTGGCTCTGCATAAAAAGCAATGTAATCACAGGAATCTTTGGATATCCCATTTCCTTCCTGATTTTCAAACCTTGGAAGCTTTGCTTGTTTGGCTATTTACACTTGCTGAATTAAAAGAGAACAAAGAAGATACATTTAACAAAGCAGATAACAGTGGTCTGACATACCATACGAAGAAGGTTGTGATAAGTAAGAAAACATTATTTTCCAAAGTAATGTAGGGATGTAATATAAGCAGAAATCATGTAATTAAAATTATTACTACACTTGAGTTTTGTCAACATTTATTAAATTCAGTCTTTCTTAAGATTTTTTTTTTCTTTGCATGGATCCTTCTAACAGAATCAGGCTCAGTTATACTTGGCAAACTGTTCATCAAGGAAATCTCTCACATGGACAGTTAAACAAAACAGACACAAACAAAAGGCACATGACAGAAAATCTCATCTTTTTTTTGTGCTTCTGTCACAGATTCAAAGTTTCAACCAGATGAAATGAACTCCAAGGAAGAAGAAAAAATTATCTGAAACTCTAAAGCAAGGCTGGTTGTATAAAAAAAATAGAAGAGTTAGGAAGGGAACAGCAGTGTTGGATGTCTCAGGTGAAGAACTCGTTGTGTTCAGGTGAGCACAGTTTGTAAGATAACGCCATCTCAAAAGGAGAAGGTCTGTTATTTGGCAAGGAGAATTTGTTTCATGGCTGTTCCAGGTACAGCACAGCAACAAGGATCAGTTCCTCCAACTTCTGCCAGGTGGTAGTATTTACTCACACAGTGAGTTCGCCCAGATGAAGTGCACAAAATTCCCGGTTTGATCAGAACCCATCACAGTGCTAGATCTATCCAAAGTTGCTTAAAATGCAGGGCTTGAATTGTAACACACACCCTTCTCCAACAGGAACCCCTGCAGGAGAGTGGCTATGCCGTGGCCCTCATGCAAATTCAGGAAATGCTACACTTTGTTAAGGAATGTCATGCATTTCCCTGCTACTCCCATAATGGAGAGAAATGTGGGAGTCAATGTCAAGTAGTTCTGCCTTTCAGATTTTGTCTACAACGTGCCTGAATATAAATGCCTTTGTGAAATAACATGCCTAACTCAGACATGGAAAAACACAGATTCATTTAGTTTTCTTCTCCTCTGCAAGAGGGAATAAACACAAAGAGAATTAAGGTGGAGGAGAACAGCAACTTAAAAAACATAGAGAAACATGACTTTTGGACTATAAACAATTAAGTGCAACTGAATGTGTGTTTCCTCTCTGTCCCCACTCAACACTGGGCAGGTCTGTAATTCTGAAACCGCAAAACATCTTTGAGTGTCTGGGAAGCTCTTTCTACTGCATTCACAAGTCAAATACAGGATGACTTTAAAACTTTATTTTTTGGAAGAAGTGTGCTCAAGCTGTACTTCAGTTTTTGGACTTTCTTCTTCAGCCTTCCCTTTAAACTACATGGATTACTCTGGCACATCAGAGTCATGGAGTACCACATCATATAGCAGGAGGCTTCACCCTCAAAAAGTTGAAAAAAGTTCATGGAATCATAGCAAGAGAAATAGTTGTTCTCATGTTTTTTTTGTTAATTTAACCTCTTCCAGACAAAATGACTAGTGACATCTCAAAAATGCATGCTACATACATGCACAGCTAGCAAGCATCATCAGGTATGTGTAAAATCAAACCAAATCTACCAGATTGCCTGCTCATTCAATCCTGCATTTCTGTTAACTGTTGATAAGGTTCTGCCAATGGCTTATCTCTTGCATCCTCAGAAGCAGCAAAAATTAGTGGCAGACTTCTGAGTTTCACATTCTTCTGGATTTTATATATGTGTAAGATATTATTCCTCGACATTTCAATGAACACATTCACAGAGAGTTATTTGTCAAATGACAGATTTATGTGGGGAAATGCATGAGTTTTCCCACTGAAAGGGAAAAAAAACAGACACCAAACCCTCTAAAACTTAGTGCTTTAGCAGTCTCTCATGTAATTAATTTTTCAGTGGTTCTTAGTGAAGAAGGGGGGGAAAACACCAAACCAAATCACCACCACCCACCAGTGTATTATCAGGGTATATTTCAAACCTAACTGAAGAGGCACATCTGCTTTGAGATGTGATCAGGTGGCAACACTGAAGGATTTATAAACATTTTTCCCAAGTAATATTTGATTGTGTGAACAATATTTTTTGGCATTTATAACTTCAGAATTACACAGTTTATTTTACTCCCTGAATTTTAGAATTTTGAGCTCTTACAGATACCAGTGAACATAACAAAAATCTGTGTTCAGCACCCTTGGAAGTGCATCATCTTCTCAGCTAATAGGTGCATATTCCAAGTACAGTCAGTTATTTTGGATGGCAGTATAAAAAAACTCACATAAATAAATACCAGATAATGCCTCTGCTTTCTCTCAAGAGAAAATGTCTTTGGAGTAGAGGTACAGGAAGGATGTAAGCTGCAGGCTGCACAATTAAACTTGCAGATGTATTGCTGCTGAAAGAAATTCAAAGCTCCGGGCACAACCCTGGATTTGCCACGTAATAGATGGGAAACACAAGCCTTGGAAGAATCACATTCATTTGGTCACCTAAGGCTAGGTAATAAACATTGCACAAGGAAGATTTTATGCTATTGTAGAAAGCTTACAATTCCCGACCAAAGGAATATTTTTACTCAAGTTTCACACTTACAGACTTTAAGTAGTGTAACGGATTTAGCCCTTTATCCCTGTCAGAGAACTTTCTTTAAAACAGGCCACAGATCTGAATTTAAGTTTTCCTCCTGTTAGAAGTCTGTTCTATTCTAATTTGTATTAAATAGTAATACATATGAACTAAGCCAGAAATATAAATTTAGCCCAAAAGCATCTTAGTTTTCAGACTTGCATAGGAAAGCCTGCTTCAAGTCCTGCCGATAATCATGCAGAACAGGAAGATGACCTTGGATATTTTCCAAGACATATGAATTCTTTAACTGGCCATTAGATTTGCAGGGAAAAAGTTCCTCCTTATAAACACGATATAGAAAATTTACATTCAGTTAGTGGAAAATGGAAAAGACAATCAAGTTTGTAAATACTACTGGCTTTAATAGCATGACTGTGCAGACCTGTCAAGACTTCAGTGGCCACTTGACTGAAGTCACAGTATTAGCTTTACTGTTTGCAATGCTGATGCCCACAATATTCACAGCTCTCAGTACTGGGTGATAAGAGTAGTAGAAGGATTCCTCAGACTGTAAAGTTCCAGAGCTGTGGCCATCAGTGCAAACACTCCCTTGCTTTGGTATTATTTTCTGGTGACCTCAGGCCTTTTCTGACCAGCTTTGCCTCTCAGAGTAACTCAACCTGAAATTTCCAAAATGCATCAATTTCCTGAGACATCAGAAGACACTTATTTGACAGGCATGTATTTATGAGTCTCTTACTGCATCTGTTTGCTAGGCTAACCCTGGTGCTTAGCAATGATCCAAGTAGACTGCTTGTACAGTATTGCTCCTTGACAGAGCAAATACAAATTGGAATGAAATTTGTAGAACAAATACTGCATAGAGAGGACATATTTTCAACATATTCTACATTCTCTATTTTGTTTTCTAATGTTTTCTTAAGGTTTGTCTTCTTTTTCAAACATCCTTTATCATTCCATTACCAAAATATTCGTGGCAATTGAACATAGGTGGGAAGCATTCTTAAATTGCTAGGCTGCCACTCAGACATAGAAATAAATGGCAAGATAAAAGAAACAAAATCTAAGCACAGCAGAAACATTAACATTATACTTTGCTGTTTCACATAGTACTGAGCTTGATCTTGTAAGTTCAAGAGATGTGAGAACAGTATGAGGTTCCCCTTACTTACACAGGTCTCAGCTTTCATTAAAACACTTACTAATATACCTTAGTACTAGGCAGTTTTATCAGCTGAGTATGTCATCTCCCAATTGGGCATCATATCAGTTTGCAGAGAATTACAGACAACAGGCACCCTTCAAAAGCATTGGATAAAAGGGATTAATTCTCCTTTAACTGTGGGAACTCACTTAGCTATGCAGGAAGAGGAAATGTATAACTACTTCAAGAATAATCTGGACAAGGCTAGATGTTACTGATTGCTGCTTCAAAACTGTTTCTGTTGCACCTTTTTTGCCATGTTTGCACTGGTTTCCACCCCCCGCTTCCATGTTGGGAAGTTTCCACCCCCTCCATACCATATATGTAACATGTACCTCCCCTCGCCTCTGTGTTTGGCAAAACTCCTCCCTTCTCTCCTGGAATTGGCTCCGACAAGCCCCATAAAGGGGCAGCCGTCATATCAATAAACCTCTTTGCCCCCTCTGCCCTCGGCCGCTGCTGTGTGCGTGATTGGATCGTCCTGCCGTGCGTCACAGCGCCGGGAAACCCGAACACGTTACTGCAGCTTGTGAGCTAGCCTGGGCACACGCGCGTCGCAGCCGCTCTCNCGCCGCCGCCGCCCGCTGCCGCCAGCCGGAAGACCGGCGGCCGTCGCCGCGTGGCCGCCTCTCCTGCCCGGCCCCGGACGAGCCCCAGCGGGAGGCCGCCGCTTTCGCCGCTAGCTGCAAGCAGCGGGCGCGCTTGGCCACGTCCCCCACAAGCGGCTAGCGCGGGGGGGGCGGCTCCTCGCGATCTTGCGGGCGGATCGGTCCCCCGCGGCTTACAGCGGTTTTCGGGGACCCAGCGCGGAGAGGCGAGCGAGACGCGGACTGCGGCTTCCAAACCCGGCAGAGAGCATACCCTCTCCCTTCCCGCGGGCTGTGACATTTAACCACGTATGAAAGTATCTAAATAAAACTGATGAAAAAAGAAAGCCGCAACTGATGTGTAACTTCAAGCTATTTTTAAAATATTCCCACTGTTTTCCAGAACAAAAAATATTTTGCTAATCTTCAGGTAACATTATGATGGCTTTATATTCCAATGCATCCTGTCTTAGGAAACTAGAAGATTCGTCTATTCTCTACCCACAACAGAGAGTGGCTCTTGAGTACTCAGGAAAAATGAACTACTTCTTGACATAATTTATTCCAATTTTTGCATTAAACAGTTTTAACAAAGTGAACACAATATAAAATTTACTATCCTATCATTCAACTTTCATATGTTGGTGGGTCAATGTATACAACTGAAAGCTCAGCTTGGCTCCAGTAATTAAATATATCTGAAAGAATGTTCCCTTAGGCTTTTTATACTCTTCATTAACTTGTTCTCCATTTATCTTCAAAGAAAAAAAAGTTAAAAAAACCCCTAAACATTATAAAAGATAATAACAAGAAATTACAAAAGTTTTCAGGCTTTTTGAAAGCAGTAAAATTCATATGGTGCACTTTAATCTTCTTAGAAAGATTATAGACTTCTTTATATTAAAATTTTTATTTCCTAGAATTTATCTGGTACACAGATCAATTCAAGGATCCCAATGACTCTGCCACAGATTCAGAACATCTCACCTGCAGTACTGCATTATCTTCATAGCTGTTTTATAAACTCCCAGCAAAGAATTTCATTCTCATTTACCCTCCACTGAAAATGTAAATGAAATTTCATTTCATTTTCATTTCTTGAAGCTTTCTGGCCAAATTCTTAGAACACCATGAGAGCACTGACACAAACCGAGAATATTCAGGAAATCCAATTACAATAGTGGGCACAATCTAGCAATGTGATTGAAATACTGAGATTGCCTTCATGTTGTTTTTCTTGGAATGCTATAGATGCACTACTATTTAGACTCTAATTTTATTTATACTCCATTTAGAGCTTTTAACACAGTGTTCGATGAAGGATTGAAAAAACAAGAATCTATTCTACTTTCTGCACTAATTCTTAACATACCGTCATTACATCCGTTAGCCCCAGCTATAGTGACTCTGCTCCTCCCCAGTTTCCTTCCTGCTGTTTCTCCCCCAACACACACATAGTTTTTTCCTCTCTACTTTTTTTTTCCCTCCACTTTTACCATGGCAAGTACTAAGTCAGTGACGAACCTTCTGCGAACAGAGGAAAAAAATTTCAGTGTAGCCCCTCAGGGATCCTAAAGTCACTTGGGCAAAAAAAAGTGTATATACATATTAGAGAAATTTCATATATCAGGTTTTTAGAGCAGGGGGTGGTAGAAGATGGCAGGAGGTAATAATAAATGAAAGCAAATTGACAATTCCAAAGACTATTAAAAGAATTGTGTGATTTTTCAAGGCTTTTTGGCACAACTAGTTTTGCAAAGAGAAAAAGAAAGGGAGAGAGCACACAAGTGAGTGCTCAACATATAATCTTGGTGCAATATGCTAACCATAAGAGCATAAGTCTTATGCAAAACTTCATCCAGGTTTTTCTCAGCTATTAACTCCTTTTGAAAAAAGGCAGTTGTTTCATTTTCTATTCACAGTGTTAGGAAAAGTTAGTCAAGACCACACAATCGGCAGACAGACTGCATTAAAGTGAAGTGCCCCAAATAAGGGATGAGGTCTACAGGCTGTGTCTTCTTGAAGAAGAACCTATCAGTAGTTACTTGCTTTAATGGTACTAGTGTGGGATCATGGACCAGTCAGGCTTGTTGAGGTACCACTGATGAAAGACTTATAACATGGAAGAGACTTTAAAGACATTCTGATCTAGAAACCCTATTGGATATGAATTTCCGTAGGACAACATTTTCGTCACAAGACCTGCTGTTCTTCTAATGCTGTTCAACATTTGAGTGGATGAGAAAGCGAAGAGCCTATTTCTCTCTACTGAGAGTCCCCACTACTTAGATACTCATTTCCCTGTGAAAAAAGTTAATTCACATTTGCTATTTTTGGCAGAAGACTTTATATAACTTTTCAGCAGTGTCTTGGTTCAAATGGATAATGCAGTGTCCCAGTTAGCTAAAGCAGCCCGGAGCAGTTCATCACTGTGTGGGTGTAACCCAAACTGTGTATTCTATACCCTTTATGCCATTCCCCAGAAACTGTTAACGACAGGCCATTTGCAGCAGCTGCCCAGAGCACACCTGACCCCTCAGGCTATAAGCTGGGTGTTAGGAGGCCTGTGAGACAGGAGGATGTTCCTGTCCTCACACCCAGGACTCACAATCACCCACTGCGGAACTCCTCACCCTGGGGGAGGGACTGGGTATTCCTGCCTGAACCTGGGTGTATATAATCTGGGAGTCTGGGGACTTCTGGCACCAGTCGTGGGAGCCAGGGGAGGACCAGAACCTCGACTGGACTGCAACCACCATCCTCGACCGAACTGCGACCACCATCCTCGACCGAACTTCAGCCACCACCCTCAACCGAACTGCAGCCACCACCGTTGACCAGACTGTGATCCCCAGTCTCACCAACAGGTTTTTTCCTATTTTTACTTTGGACTCAGGGGGACCACGTGGGGCTCGGCTGGGGGCCAACGAACACCATTCTGTTTGTGCCCCAGGGTACTGAGTGTTGTGGGTTAAAAACCAACTCTCTGCATAATTGTATTTCTTGTATTATTTTCATTAAATTGCAATTCTGACTTATAATCTCTTTGAGTTGGGTTCATTTCTTCTGCTGGTTTACCTTTAAACCAGCACATGCAGAAAGGGCCCTTTTTAGGGAGAGTCTCAGTACTCTGATTTACTTATCAATCAGCACTTTCCCCATGTAGAATGCAAAGTCATCCATTAAAACCAAGAAAATAAAGCAATGTGAATACTTGCACAGGAAATCAAACATGCACTATAATACCGAAAGTCTTTCCTAACCAGTATCTGATTTTTTCTCCAAAGCACTTTTAACAGAGCAGGATACCATTTAAGGCTCATTCTGATCTATGATGAAAACCCTGCTACATCCAGATGAAAACCCTGCTACAAAAACGAGGAGGAGAGGAAAAGAAGAGAGTGAATAGCTTCACAACATCTCTTCATTGTAAAGTCTGAAGCACCTAATCATCTTCTCTTTTTTTTCATTTAATTCTGCAGGATTACAGAGAAGCTGCACATGGAATTATGTACATGTGCACTAAATTATGCATTCTGCTAGCACAGTATTTTCCATGACCATCTGTAGGCACATGAATTTTTCTCACGTTCAACATGATGTTCAACATGTAGGTCACAGCAGACCCTGTCTCTTTGCACAAGTTTAGCTCACGGGGCTGTAAGAACATTTCGCCATGAAATATCTTTCTCTTAACATAAGCATCAGATTTAAAGAATTTTTGAGACTGTGATCAGGTACAACATTAGCTAAAAAACAAAATGCATTCATGTTTCAGAATATTTTATCTAACAACAGTATCCAAAATCAACGCAAGACAGAGCATACTTTAGAGAATGAGCTTTCTTATGAAAATCCAGTAAAAAGAATGTCATAATTTGTAAACTTTAACATATCAGTCAAAGAAAACATATTTATATTGTTCCACTGCTTTATCATCACATACTATCTTCCATGGATTTGGCACTACCTAGTTTTTTATATTCTATTATGTATAATTGTATTCCTTTCTCCTCTAAATCAGTGACATGTTAGAATGTTTACTGAGTGGCTAAAATATGTAGTTTTTTCAAGTTTCATTTAGAAACACATAACATAGCTGTAAACAAAACCTGTCCATATGTAGCTAGCTAAATGGATTAATATCTAAATATTTCATCTCTAAGCCACAGAATACAGCTTAGGGAAGTTAAGCAGTGTGGATTAGGAGACTAACTCCCATGAAAATCTTACCCAAACTGAATGGGTCAAAAAAAAGCGAAATTAAAGCTGATTACCAAACAGCTCAGTTGTAGACACTTTAAGTATTTTGGTTAATATTGCTCACTAAAAGCAGGCACAGGATATAAGTATATAAACTTTCAATTTCAATTTGGTTCTTCTGTTACAGATATTTTCCACCATTCTGATTGATATAAACTAAATTAAATGGTGACATTTTTCAGCATATGAGATGTAATATTATTACCTTTGTTGTGAATTTGGACTACCAGAGTGAAATCACTGATAATAAGCAATGCTTATTTCTCCACAGGCCAAACAAATACAAAATTTCCATGTTTGTATTTGAAAGATATGTTAAGAACTGTACTATAATCAGTGGCACATAGGGAGGGAGGTCTGTGACAATGAAGACTTGAAAATGCATCAAGTCATCTCCAAACTTCATGCAACAAAACCTTTTTAGAAAGGTTAATTTTATTGAGGTCTCAATGAAAGTAATCCAGGGACAAAAAGTGTGACACAGATCATAGCACATTATACTGACTTCCGTGCTTAAAACAGCCAAGAAGTGGTCTCTGAACATTTATGATTAAGCTTTACAGTATTCCACATGCTCTTTCTGGAAGACTTCATTAAGTTCATGCTGGTAGAATCCAAACAGCAGAACTGAGCCCTTTCCTGCTTGCTCCTGAAGCCTATGGAGGCTTCTTATGCACTAATAAATGGTATACTTATAATAATTAAGAAACTTTAGTTGTTTAATTATAAAAATATTGTGTAGATGAACACAATATTCAGCCACAAGATAAACGTGTCAAGGTCAATTTCAGGACAATGAAAAACATAACTCTGTATATCTGCTTTGTATTAAACATCATAAATTTCCTGCCTCTACTTGTATTTTTTATTTCTTGTTAAAGCCTCAACAAACAAATGAAAAACCACAGGAATAAACAAAAACGCAAAACGCCCAAAAAACCCCAAACCCAAAATCACAATAGCAAAAACCAAAACGCACCTTTGTTTCCAGGAGGACAGAGCTTATGATAACCATCCACATAAGTGGATGCACTCTTGTTCGAAGCAAATGAACCCATATGTCTGGAAAAGCTCCATACCTATTACTTGATTTGGCCATGTATATCTTATATAAACAGGTAAGAGGAGGAGAGAAAAGCAGGTATAAATCAATGTTATATGAAAGCTTTTCAACACTGTGGAGAAAGTTTTTGCCCATCATAAATTGGGAATTTTTTCCTTTCACAAATTAGTTTCACTTTTATTCCCAATGCTACTGACTCTCCTGACATACAGAAAACATTTTCAGTCTAGAACCCTGAGATTCTTTTAATCAAACAATTAAGCAGTATGTTTTGTTTCCCTTGCAACTCAGTGACTGGAAGAAATTATAATCCTGGAATAACAGTATTAAACTACAACAGTATAAAATTCTAATCAGTAATACAATTAGGAAGTAATGAGGATATCCATCAGGTTGTGGCTCTGCCTTCCAAGAGATTTATAAACACTCATCACTATTGGATCATGTAACAGAGTAAGTCTATGTTAGTCAATGGGAGGAACTGAGGGTTACAATGTGTTTGTCAGATAAAAACAGTCTGTAGGAGAAAAATTGTGGAAATACTCCAGTGTCTGGTCTGGAAGAGCTCCATGACAGCATGGGGAGAAAAGATGAAATTTTTAAAAATTTTAGAACAGATTCAGCTCATACATGAGCTTTGAGTACAGTACCTAGGCTAAGCTCAACAGAGAGGATGAAAAGGCAAGACTTTACATGTTTGAAGGCTCCCAAGATTCCTCCTACCAGCACCAATGCTATCATTCCATCATACGCACTGCTTGAACTACACAAGGTTACTTGGGCTGTTTAGAAAAGATGAAAAAACGAGACATTGTGTCTTCTCTTTGTCAGCACATTGATAAAGGATTATAGACAATCTTCCATTGTTTCACAGATCCCTGCTCTCTGTTGCAAGACCATGCCTTTTGTGAATGGAAATTTTCTACAAAGTTCTACAAAGTAAGCTTTGGCCAAGGCTGAAGAAGGGGCAGCTCCTCACATCCAGCCTGAGGGGTGGAGTGGCAGGGTGGTTAGCCAGAGTTCAGTCGGTCCTCTGTCAAAGAGCTTGCTATGCTTTTATTTGTCACTTCTATATACAAAGGGACTTCAATTAGCTGTATGCTGTCTGAGACAAGAGAGTCTTTATAAGGTTCAAAATGGCCTACAAGTAGTGTTTCTGTTCCTTCACTAATGTGTGGGACTCTCCCTCCCATGTGATATACAACGGCTATTGTGATATTCAAGAAAGCTGTATCTGAGTTCTACCTGGAGCCCTGCTTTTACATGGGGTATTTATAAAACTAGCCAATTTACAGATCGCTAGCCAATTTATAGACCACTCAAGTTTGTCTCAAGAAGCAAGGTAAGGTATTTTTCAAAAGATAATTCAGAATGAACTCTGTGGGTGCTGTATTACTTTCAAGCTATGTAACGTCAGGAAAAGGATGACAAAACCATGGCAGCAAATGATCCCTGGAGCAGCAGTGCTGACACAAAATGACTACATGCACACATACTGAGGGAGGTGAAACTTGTTCCTGTCTGAGAAAGAACAAGGCTCTGGAAAGAAATCCTGCAGGCAGGACATCTCCCATAAATGTATGGGGAGAAAGAAGACTCACAGAGTCACACAATCAGCTAGGTTGGAAAGGACCTCTGAGATCATTGAGTCCAACCTTTGACCTAACACTACCTTGCTTACTAGACCATGGCACTAAATGCCACATCTAGTCTCTTCTTAAATACCTCCAGGGACAGCTTGGTGGTATGTTAAACACCTCCCTGGGCAGCCCATTCCAATGCCCAGTCACTCTTTCTGTAAAGAACTTCCTAATGTTTAACCTAAACCTCCCCTGGCAGAGCTTAAGACTGTGTCCTCTTGTCCTGTTGCTGGTTGCCTGGGAAAAGAAACTCAGATACTCACCTCACTACAACCTCCTCTCAGGTAGTTGTACAGAGTTATGAGGTCTGCCCTGAGCCTCCTCTTCTCCAGGCTAAACAACCCCAGCTCCCTCAGCCTCTTCTCATAGGACTTGTGCTTGAGTTCCTTCACCAGACTCATTGCTCTTCTTTGGACTCGCTCCAGGACCTCAGTATCCTTCCTGAACTGAGGAGCCCAGAACTGGACACAGTACTTGAAGTGCAGCCTAACCAGTGCTGAGTACAGGGGGAGAATCACTGCCCTGGGCCTGTTGGCCACACTGTTCCTGATACAGGCCAGGATGCCACTGGCCTTCTTGGCCACCTGGGCACACTGCTGGCNTCAGCTTCCTGTCAATCCAAACTCCCAGGTCCCTTTCTGCCTGGCTGCTCTCCAGGCACTCTGCCCAGCCTGTAGCGCTGCAGGGGGTTGTTGTGGCCAAAGTGCAGGACCCAGCACTTGGCCTTGTTGAACTTCATACCGTTGGATTCAGCCCAACTCTCCAGTCTGTCCAGGTCCCTCTGCAGAGCCCTCCTACCCTCCAGCTCATCCACACTCCCCCCTGACTTGGTGTCATCTGCAAATTTGCTGATGGTACACTCAATCCTCGTCCAGATCATCAGTAAAGATATCAAACAGGATGCCAGTGGAACACCACTAGTGACCAGCTGCCAACTGGGTGCAGCACCGTTCACCACCACTCTCTGGGCCTGACCATCAGGCAGTTCTTAACCCAGTAGAGAGTGCACCTGTACGAGCCACGGGCTGCCAGCTTTTCCAGGAGCACGCTATGGGAGATGGTGTCAAAGGCTTTGCTGAAGTCCAGGTAAACTATACCCACAGCCTTCCCCTCACCCACCAGGCAGGTCACCTGGGGGTAAAAGGCGATTAGGTTGGTCAAGCAGGAGCTGCCCCTCTTAAATCCATGCTAGTTGGATCTGATCCCCTGTCCATCCTGTAGGTGCCGTGTGATCACACTCAAGATGATCTGCTCTATAACCTTGCCAGGCACCAAGGTCAGGCTGACAGGCCTGTAGTTTCCTTGGGTTAGGGCATAGTTAATGGAAGGGAGACAGATACATAACACCACTTAACTGATTTTGCCTAGCAAAGTGTTTTCACATGGAAAGAAAATTAAGATTTCTAGGGATAACAGAGCACCATTTTATACAGGGTTTTATAAGGCTTTATTAAAGACCGTGCCCTTCAATAAATAGTTTAAAAATCAGATGCATTCAAGATACAAGAAAGGCTACAAGACTAACTTAAGGAAAAACACATAATTTTATCATTTTTGTACACATGAACTGGATGTGATTGCAATTCTTGGCTATAGAATATAAAAACCCATGTATTGTTCTTTTAAAATGTATACTTTTGTGCTTTTCTAAACCCACAACAGAATTCCTTGATAAGTGCTAACTACACTGAATGCTATTCTCCACAAGGAAATGGATAGGAAATAACACAGGAATATATCCAGATAATTGGTAACCAGATTACAGCATCCTCACTACTAATGTGGAAAGCAGATAAGCAGTAAAGCTGAGATGCAGCACAAAGTAATTTTGAATTCAGGGGTGATCTGAACTGAAACAAAAGGGGCAATAATCTTAACAGCAGAAATTAGTCCATGACTCCAAAGGCCTTAATCTGTTGAAAATTTCTGAAGAAATTTGGTAAAAGTCCCAACTTTTACAAAAAAAAAAAAAAACAAAACCAAA
>VZRE01011250.1:614-21267 GCA_013396775.1 Cephalopterus ornatus | reverse complement strand
AGGTCCCTTTCTGCCTGGCTGCTCTCCAGGCACTCTGCCCAGCCTGTAGCGCTGCAGGGGGTTGTTGTGGCCAAAGTGCAGGACCCAGCACTTGGCCTTGTTGAACTTCATACCGTTGGATTCAGCCCAACTCTCCAGTCTGTCCAGGTCCCTCTGCAGAGCCCTCCTACCCTCCAGCTCATCCACACTCCCCCCTGACTTGGTGTCATCTGCAAATTTGCTGATGGTCCACTCAAGCCTCGTCCAGATCATCAGTAAAGATATCAAACAGGATGCCAGTGGAACACCACTAGTGACCAGCTGCCAACTGGGTGCAGCACCGTTCACCACCACTCTCTGGGCCTGACCATCAGGCAGTTCTTAACCCAGTAGAGAGTGCACCTGTACGAGCCACGGGCTGCCAGCTTTTCCAGGAGCACGCTATGGGAGATGGTGTCAAAGGCTTTGCTGAAGTCCAGGTAAACTATACCCACAGCCTTCCCCTCACCCACCAGGCAGGTCACCTGGGGGTAAAAGGCGATTAGGTTGGTCAAGCAGGAGCTGCCCCTCTTAAATCCATGCTAGTTGGATCTGATCCCCTGTCCATCCTGTAGGTGCCGTGTGATCACACTCAAGATGATCTGCTCTATAACCTTGCCAGGCACCAAGGTCAGGCTGACAGGCCTGTAGTTTCCTTGGGTTAGGGCATAGTTAATGGAAGGGAGACAGATACATAACACCACTTAACTGATTTTGCCTAGCAAAGTGTTTTCACATGGAAAGAAAATTAAGATTTCTAGGGATAACAGAGCACCATTTTATACAGGGTTTTATAAGGCTTTATTAAAGACCGTGCCCTTCAATAAATAGTTTAAAAATCAGATGCATTCAAGATACAAGAAAGGCTACAAGACTAACTTAAGGAAAAACACATAATTTTATCATTTTTGTACACATGAACTGGATGTGATTGCAATTCTTGGCTATAGAATATAAAAACCCATGTATTGTTCTTTTAAAATGTATACTTTTGTGCTTTTCTAAACCCACAACAGAATTCCTTGATAAGTGCTAACTACACTGAATGCTATTCTCCACAAGGAAATGGATAGGAAATAACACAGGAATATATCCAGATAATTGGTAACCAGATTACAGCATCCTCACTACTAATGTGGAAAGCAGATAAGCAGTAAAGCTGAGATGCAGCACAAAGTAATTTTGAATTCAGGGGTGATCTGAACTGAAACAAAAGGGGCAATAATCTTAACAGCAGAAATTAGTCCATGACTCCAAAGGCCTTAATCTGTTGAAAATTTCTGAAGAAATTTGGTAAAAGTCCCAACTTTTACAAAAAAAAAAAAAAACAAAACCAAACACCTAAGCATTTAAAAGAAGAGCAAGGCTGAAAAGAAAAGTACTAAAAACTGGGGCTTTTAAGAACTCTTGCAAAATGCACACTGTTAGAGTGACCATTAAAGCAGTTTCAACCACCAGAACAGCTGCTTCTGTTCCCTTTAGATTCTTGGCCTCATTCAACACACAAAACACAACACTCATGGCTCTGAGCATGAATTAGGGATTGGTAGCAGAAATAATAAGAAGTAGTCTTCTTCACTTCTTGCCAAAGTCAGAAGGCACCAAAGCAAGTAGATACAGTAAATACTTATGGTAGATACAGGCAATAAATAAAGAAAAATAGTGAAGGTAAAGCAGAGAAAATTTAATTAATACTTAAAGTGGGATTCTAATTTGCCTCTGACAGTAGAAGTTTCTGTGCACTGGTGGCAAAGTCACCCAATCAGCATCCCTTAGAGATGCTTGCTAACAGTGAATTGCATGTTTTCTAGCTGACCCACCTCATACACCTTTAACCTTAGTGTCAAAGAACATTATGTTTCCAGATAAAAGACAAGCACTACCGAGATGAGCACTTAACTTGCAGCATTCATTGCACCTTGAGCCCCATCTTTAAAGGGGTATTCTAAGGGAGAATTGTCTCCTTTGGTCTAAGCTAGAGTAATTGTTTTCAGTGTTCCATTAAGTGAGTATCTAAACCCAACATCTGCGACATGACACATTTAGAATAAAGCAGGAGAATCAAAATAGAGAAATACATTGAAAGCCAAAAGTTTTTCCAGGGCAAGTCCTAACTTTTAGCAATATTGATGAAAACCATTTAACCTGTAATTGATTTGCTGAAGCTGCCCTCAGGAGGATATCTACCACTATTATTTAAAAGTTGGGAGAGTAAAGGGCAAAGCCACAGCAACTGAACCATAAAGAGATGTCTTGAACTGGGTAGAAGATTTTTTATTACTAAAGATAATTTTATTCTGTGTTGATGTTATTTGATTTTGACAACTATTAAATGAGGCAAATTAAACAGGAGAGTTGGTTTGGGGTTTTTTTTCAGTCAAAACTGCAACACTATTATTGCATCAAAATCCATCATCAAATTTAATGAAAACTCTACTATCAAAAACCTGCCTGAGAAGACAGTCATAGCCTAAGCAATAAAACTATATCTATACATAAATTTTCACTTTAACATCTTCTACTGCATAAAATTTAAATGAATTTCTGTAATTTTTATTCAGGTTTTAAACAAATTAGTTGGCTTCCTTCTATATCCAGGACTCTCTGTGCAAACTCTAGAAACAATTTTTTCTTCTAAATCTTAGTGTTTTCAAATAATTTTGCACAAAAAAGGTTACAGGTAGCAGCTTAGCTACTGTTTTTAGCAGCAAAGAGTTAAGGCCTCAAAAATAATCCTTTATTAATAAAACTCATAGCTGGATCATATTAAGTCTTTAACCATATAATCATCTGCTAACAGGTACTTTTCCACACTTGCACTTCTACAAATTGTATTGTGGCAAAAAACCCCTTCAGAACATTCATTCCTTTGATTAAGGATCTCCTTCACTTGAACAGGCCAAGCTCTCTAGTCAGCTTCACTTGCCTGGAGAGATGGCAAGAAGGATATCACCCCTCATTGCTCAGATGGAGACAAAACCTACTTAAAATCACAAGGAACTCAAGTCTCCTGACTGTACTATTTCAACATTATCAAACATCAGCAGAGAGATCGTGGAACATTGAAACCATGCAAACAGATCAAGAGAAGAGCAGGATTTCCTCTAGTTGCTGGGATGCAGCTGCCTTATTGCTCCACGCTGATTTTGGACACTAAATGTGAACATGGCAACTAAAATCTGGATTGCATTAATCTTTCTTGGATAATTCTTCATTATTTACTTCTTTTTGGTATGATTAAAATAGGACTGCTAAAATGTGTTTCTCTGACTTACACATCTAAATTCACCATTTATATGTTCCATTTAGAAACCACTGTGGTGTTCATTGCATATATACACAGTTCCTTTTCACGTTATTTAGGAAGTAGGGGGTATCTTACCAGGAATGGTTCTGTACAGCTCAGATGGGCTGCTGACCTTTTGGCTGGAGAGAATCCGCTGATGGTACAGTGGAGGTGTTGTCACTAAGGGAGAAGGAAGAGGGCAATTCCTCTTCAGTAACAGCTAAAATGTTAATAGTGATATTAAAATAAATAAATAAATAGACATTTTCTTACCATAAGTCATCTCTGGTGACAGGGAAAAAACTGACATGGCTGTGACAGATTCATTTCCATTTTCTGTTGTGGAGAAGATTTCTCCACCTATTTCATCTTGATAACTTACAACAACCATCTAAGAAAAGACACAAAAAAGAAAAATCATGGTGTGAAAATTCTCACTTAACCCTAACATGCAGTGGGGCATTCTTCATCAAATTACAGAAGGTTTCTGTAATAAAATATAATACGATCTACTGTTCCAGCAGAGAGATCTTGGAACACTGAAAAACATGCAAACACACAGAATAGACAAGAGCAGAATATCATTAAACACTGAACTGCATTTCTGAGGTAACTGCAGTCATTTGTTCTTCTTGCCATGATGCAACTGCCCAACTGCTTCACATTGATTTTGGACACTGAACATGAACATGGAACTTCCTATTGGCCATTCACTTGACTAAGTATTTCTTGAAAAATTCTTCATTGTTTACCTCCTTGGTCTCCCCTAGAGCACTTGGTGATCCTAGAATTATAGCCTGGTCAGTAGCAGGAGACGTCATCCATCCACACCTGTTACACGATGGCTGCCCAGGGACATCATTGTCATACTGCCCAACACTTAACTTTCTCATCCTTTTCCCTGTTGCACCATCATCTTGCATATCTGTTGCTGAAAATAAATAGGCAAGCTGATTAAGAAACTCTTTTTTTCCAGTTAGAGATGTTAAAACAAATTTCAGTATTGTGCCTGTAGTGATTCTATTCAAGAATGTTCATGAAATAACTGTTTTACAAAAACCACATAGGTGGGGAAAAATATTAGTTGTAGTTAGCCTTGCTGACACCAGTTTGAACATATTCGCAGTGCCCTTGATTCTAGAGGAGTCAGTCAATCAGCACGTTTCCGCTGATGCTCATTTTTGAAGCTGCATCCCCAGTGCCATGGGTAGAGCTTGCCAGCAGGGGCCGCTACGGGAGCTCCAATAGGAAACCTCTCTTGCCTCTCCTGATGCACAGCGCCTCTGGGCAGAAAAGTCATTGCTCCAGTCCAGGACTGCATTCTCCCCAAACCCTTCCCCCCACCCAGTTTCTTTTTAGCTAAAACAGACCCTGACCCTTATAAACTCAGCTCATTGTACAGCTTTTGTGACTCACATGACAATCACACAATCACAAAAATTAGGTGTTAGATACGCGTAGAAGCTGTAACTCTTCTGAGGAATAGCGCAGAAGAGTAAGTTGAGCCAGCAGAACAAACCAGGATATTCAAGGGCATAAAGCAGTATTTGTTTCCAAAGTCTCTATTAAGAGCATGTCATTAGATACAGGCTTATGATTAGCAGGATTTTATACTTGGTCGTCCCCTCCAAACAGCAGGCACTTCCAGAACATTCCTGCAGCAACTGCCTATTCTACCCTTCTTTGTAACAGTAAGGATCCCACAATAGTCCTTACTGTGTAGTCACAGGACAGTACAAAAATAACCGTATACATAGCAACTATTCAAATACTCCTCTGAGACCTTTTATTGTTTATACATGCAAAAAGATCTCTGAGAATTAGCTGTTTCTCTTAAAAGAGCTGAAGATTTCTAAAAGAACTTACTTTAATTGCTTGGTGTCATTTAAACCCTTACAAATCATTTCCAACTCTAAGTATGTGTTGATGAAACACATCTCCTACACACCCTGATCATGGCATCATAACAGTAGGGAGTCCAAAGTGTGCCCTTCATCTAAACCAGCGGGAGAGCCGAACTGGACTTTGGTAGAGAAAGACAATAGCATACACCTTACATGCACATCCATTCTTTACAGAAACCAAGGCAGAAAGTCTAGCATGCAGCATAAGTATTTGTATTATAGACATTTCACCTTGATTACACAGCACAATTATAGAGCAACTATGCCCAAATATGATTCTGTATAGGAGAACAGTTTTTATTCAAGATTGAAACCGAGATAGGGATTTCAGTATAAAACCTATGGTACTTAAGTGATTCTGCATTGACATACATATGTATCAAACCAAGTAACTTGCTGGCAAGTAGTGGCTTATCCTAAAAATATTAATAAATCTCTTGCAAAACTACAGGATTAGACACTTCCAAAAAAATCCTAGCATCAAAGCCAGTATGATAGTATGATAGTAACTACTTTAATAACTAACTAACTAACTAACTGACTAACTAAATGAAACCCTGTCAGTCACTTTTGAAAATTCCAGCAATAGGGTTAAATTTCAGGGTCCAAATTTAGCTAGTTATTTATTTTATTGAGTCAATATTGATACACATAACACATTTTGGACAAGACACAGATGAGATTCAGTTTCTATGGTGCAACTTTGAAAACTAAAATACTTTTTAGCATCCATATTTTAAACATCTACTTAACTCTTTTTCCCTTGACTTGAAACTTTGTGTGATCTTTCATGTATGGAAAGAGTATCTTCTGAAGACACTGTGAGCAAAGTAGATGCATGGCTCAAGATCTTCTAAGCCAGAAAAGGACATGAAATATCAAATACCTTCCAAACCTCTTAAATGATGCTAAAAAGTCATGATGATTTTTTCTGACATTGAAGAATCTTAGAAATGTAGACTGAGTTCATATTACTCCAGAATTTACCAACTTTTTGCACTGGATTTCTTTTTTTTATTTGTAAGTTCTGTAAAGAAAAATGAGTGGGAATCACTGTGCAGAATTTCAAGCCATCTGAGACCAGACACTCCCAGTCCCACTGCTCCTCCACAGGAGGCAACTGGAGGCAGGAACAGCACAGAAGAACTTCACTCCATTTCTAACCAAGTTACTGAGGCACAGACCATTTATTTCAGAATATGCTTCTCTTAGCTAACACAGCCTCATAGATCACTTTATGAGAGAGAATGTCTACCTTTTGAATAGGTCAAAACAGACCCTAAAATTAAATGCAAATTTTGCTTGTCACACTAATGAAAGGTCTTCCTCATCAATGATATTGATACACTCATGTGATTAGTATTCATACATTCATGAAGCTTGTAATTTCTACAAAGTTAATGTAGTCCTCAGAAAGCTACAAACAGGTATCTCAGAGAAAATGGATATTTTCCTTAAACAGACTGGAAGTGCATAATATATCAAATTTCCAGCAGATGCTGGACAATAGAGGGGAGAAGTTGAGCTGATACATTACAATAAAGCTTAAAGCAAATAAATCTAAGAGATTGGAATTGAGTGAGCAAAAATTTACTTTTACTTAGTTTATTAGTTTCAAAAATGTACTTCAGAGCAGCCTCATTTATTGTGACAGAGTTACCAATTTAAAAGGCATCTTTTATAGTGTAAAGTGTCAAGAACCACAACTTCCTAGAAGCTACTTCATTCGTTATTATTCTTATAATTTAGCTTAAATTTTTGGCAGAGCTTCATAAATACCCCAGGAGCAGATATTGACTTCTTTGAAAACATGTGAGCTACAAAAGTAATTTTGTTTTTCCTGAAGAACAAATGGTAACATTTCAAAAGACTGGCATCAGAACAACACTGGCCATTTATCTTGCGAAGTGGCTATCACTATGCCAATGCTACAGCTAACAGAAGCGTGGCCAGTGGTTAATTGTTGTTTGGTTTCTTTAGCTGCTTAGTTTTCCTGGACTACTGTTGAGAGGTATTTATAACTATTAGAAAGAAAACAACACTAAGTTTAAAATCTTGTCTAGGGTTGCATGTCAATAACAGCGCTCTATTTCATATACTAGCAGTTGTCCCAGCTAAACTACAAAACCAATTACATTAACTCTTCATGTGTTATACATGTTTGTATTTACCGAGTGCATGAGGCACACCATTAAAAAGGTCGACATTTACTTTCAGTTACCACAACAACTAGCAAGATGATGCCTACATGTTTTAACTTGATTCACAGGGCTCGTGGGCTCGCCTCAAAACCAGTTTTATGTGAGAGCAGAGCAAGCACAGCATACTTAGTAGAACTCTCTGTGAAGAACATTTCTAGTGGAGGTATAAAAAGAAACTGGGCTGATAGTCCTTCTACCCATCATGGAAGACCTAATCATTTGTAAAACAGAACTATCAGTCTTTTCCAAAGCCCAGCATGGTGCATTGAAGGCATTCCCTTAACTTCTACACTAGGAGTGTGTATCACAGCTAACTGTGCAAATTAAAGTCAAACTGGAGCAGATAATTACAAAACAAAGTTCAAAAGAAATACAAAAGTTTCAGCATCTTGTTGTTTACCCCCCTATAAGAGGCTCTAAATCACATTAGGACTTTGTGCATGAAGCAGTTTTAATGATCTGAATACTACTGCAGGCCACTCAACTACCTTTCTATATCTCTGCACTGTTCTTCGTGATAGAGGAGGTTTTTTTGCTTTTTAAACAAAGTGATATTTTACAGAAAAGACTTTTAAAACTCTATAAATAAACTCATTCAAACTGCTCGGGGCAAGGGTGTGTGTCACCCCTCAGCCTCCTTCTCTCTGAACTAGACAAACACAGCATCCTCAGCCACTCCTCGCAGGACACGTCTTCCAGCCCCCTCCCCAGCTCTGGTGCCATTCAAGCACCTTCACAACCTTTGTAAACGGTAGGGCCCAGAAATGCACAGAGGACTCAAAGTGAGGCCACATCAATACTAATTACACCTTATAAAGCAGGTTTATTTGGCAATACTTCCTGCAATCAATGGCAGAGCAGTTTAGACAATGCCAAATGATATCAAATCAGCAAGAATTAACTTCAAACTGGAGTCATTAAATTTCAATTTTTCACATTTAAATGTAAGACCAAATACCAATTTTCATTTACAATATTGGTTAGAAATTAGCAAATATTTACATCCTCTTCAATGTTTAAAGAAAATGTGTTAGATTGCTAAATTTTATTCGCAATTTTATAAATAAGTGAGTGATCAAAGGTGATGTTTTGTTTTTTTCAATCAAAGGTGATATCAAACTTTGAACCTAGTACTTCTAACTTTTAACTGAAATTTCACATTGGCCTCAACAAGTACTTAAAATGTGGAAAGCAAGAATTGCTGCCATCAAAAGGAAAGAAACAGATTCTTTAGTTTTTACAAGACACTTATTTAAAAATTTACTGCAGAAATTATCCAACTGATTGCAAACATGATGAATTGTTACAGCATTAAAATATAAATGTCTGAACTCAAAACTGATTTTAACCACTTCAATCATCAATGCTTAAGTAAAAGGTAATTTTCTCTGGATAGAGCTTAAGCAATGTTAGCTAGTATTTCACAGACAGCTTCTCACTTACTTAATTTAATTTATTCCCCAGCAGGATTTTTGGAATATGCAATTCATTTCAACACTTTCTCTTTCACAAGAGACAAAAGGTAACACCTGTACATTCAAGAAAATCTGCCAAACTTTTGGTGGTTTTAGAAAATTACATACTGTTCCACGAAACAAAAGGAAAATTTACTAGGATGTATGTTTAATCAATCAACTAATTAATACAACTTAACACAACAGACTCTGCAAACAGATAAAGTTAGAAATCATTGCTGTGTACAAGCATGTCACACACAGAGGGGCACAGAGAGGAACAAAGTGCTTGCACTTCAAGCAAGCTTCTTACCACAGCTCCAACTGTTGTGAAAAGTTAGCATGACATGAGAGGCTCTACCAGTTCAATGCACAGATCAATAAAATGCAGAGTTCTCTTGAGAATGGTACAGTGAAAACTCCTATAAGGCTGTTTTTCCAATGCCCCTTTCACAGATCTCAGCAGCAGTCACGAATGCTGAAACAACACTCTGGGGAGAATTATGTTATCATTGCAGAAATTCCAGATGCCTTTACAGCATTTTAAAAAGACCTATGAATTACTGTGAGACAAAGGGATTCAATCCAACATAAGGCTTCATCAAGGGGAAAAAACGGTCCATAAATTAACTTCTGACAGGAGCATTCAGGGACTATCCCACATACTAAAAAATGTTACCAACAACACTATCCAAATCAAAAGTGATTTCCTTCTCTGGCACCATTTATCTGCTACAAAGTTTAAGATTTTTGAAGGCTTGTAATGACCAAGCTTTCAAGACAGCTTTATGATTAAGCCATAGCAAATATAATTTAGGAATTCAGAATCAGCTTTACAGTCACACTTAAAAGAAAAATACCATCCTCAAAGACAGCAAGACAAAACTCAAGCTAAACACTGCTGTGGTGGAAAAAGGATAAGCAAATATATACCCAGTTGAAAAAAAATCACAGAATCACAGAATATTCTGAGTTGGAAGAGACCCATAAGGATCATCGAGTCCAACTCTTAAGTGAATGGCCCTTATGGGGATCAAACCCACAACCTTGGTGGATTTCTGATGCAAGTACTAGAGCAGTATCTTGATATACTCAAATTTTCAGATTTACAGATCTATAGAAACAGTTTCAAAGCGATTAATTAGAAAAAAAGACAACTAAGCTGTGTCTGTTATATCTTCAGTGCTTTAATCTTTCTAAAATGTAGTACAAAGTGATGCTGCACCCCATATTTAGCAATGATTCACAAGCAAACTATTCTTTTTCCCCCTATCTAGAGCAGCTAGTAGGAGTGTAGCACTAAGAGTGTAGACTCCACATAACCCATTAGGTCTAATAAGTGAATGAAAAGGTCTAAACTCTACACCAAATCCAAGCAGACCATCAAACCTGTCCATGTAGGGCAGAGAGCAGCTTTGCAGGTCTGGGCACTTCAGTTTCTCAGCCCTTTTACACTATACTGAGAATGGGCAGCAAGCCTGTTGCAAAATCCAAAATGGTATTTCCAAACCGTTAGAGCGAATTCATAATGATGCCACACTCAGGCTCACATCCTGAAAATTACAGGACGGAAAAAAATTTGTGGAGTAAGTACATGATATAAATTAACTTAAAAATTACAGTGCTGCTAAATGTAACTAAAATTCAATTTTTAGCTGTAGGTTAAAAGTTAATTTAACTATTTGTTTCAGTTTAGTTTTAAAATTTAATTTAGTTAAAACTCCAGTTTTAACTTTAAAAAATCAATTTTTACTTTTAATTTAGCTAAAATCTCAATTCAAATTTACTGTTAACCACTGTAAAATTAACTCCCAAATCAGACACCAAAATTTTCCTGTGCAATGGAAACTACAACAGTTGTTGTAGTATATTGTACATACAAATAAGGCAAGTGAGGATTTGGACAAGCTTTATTCTTCTCTCACTTCACAACTTATTTCAGATAGACTGAGTCTGCTCTCCCACAGAATAGCAGAGTGAATGGGAACATCTGGAACAGTTCAATGCTGTTAAAAATTATTATTTAATAAAGTATGCAAAAAGGATTTCTTCCCCTCTCCTTTGTCTGCAGATGCACTGTAGTATGATTTATGATACTGTACTTTGGACCATCTCCAAATATTTCTTTTCAATAGAGGGAAGATCTCTGAAGATATTCCAGACATCTGTAATCAGATGCTTAGCCACCTCGTTTTTATTTGTTTAATTCTCTGTTTAATGCACAATTCTTTACTGAGCTGATAAGCTATATAAACTCCATGCAAAATGTAAGGCAGTATGAATTGTGTATCTGTGTTGTCCCTACAACATTAGGTGACCTAGGCATGTTTTAAGATAATAATTTCAAACACAATAACTTAGGCATGGAGAAGAATTAGAATTAGCTGAAAGCAACGTATATTTCAACCTTGTGGAAAATACAGTCCCTCCCTTCCTTATGCTGGCCAATGCAGACAGAAACGCATCTCTTGGTCACAGAAATTGAAATGGGCTGCCTCAAATCTTGAATGACTGTGTTCTTCTGAGTTCTGCTTTAGCTTGATCACATAATTCCTCAACTGCATCTAACATTCTTCTAAAGAGGCAAATTGTAACATTTTAACAGGGACAAGGTGGGGGGCACAGACGAGACACAAGTGACAGTAACAGTAGGTTTTAATGAAAATGGGTAAAAACCTTTCTGTTTTCTACATTTATTAACAGATTCTTGCATTTACAGTTTTCTAGGTGAAACCAAAACATTGGTTTAGCTTTCCTTCACTACCCAATAAGCATAAACCTTATGGTAAAAGATGGCTGGTTTGAGAAAGTAAGTCTTACAAATATCTTTAAGAGTAAACTGAGTTATGTGTTACTAGGCATGAAAGAATATACAGGGAGTGAAATAAAAGGGGAACATAAGGCTGCAGATAAACGCTTATGTACACATCAAAATTTCTTCATGCTACAAAGTTCCTATCATTTCAAATTAAACACTATTGCAGCACTCTCTTATTAGTAAACAGCAACTCCATTGACTACCAGAAACTCATCTCCACATAACTCAGCTCACATAAAAGATAAAAATTGGAAAAATCATAATATACAGTGCAATGATTCACACACAACACTGAAGGAGAAAAGCAGCCACCAGCCACTGTTCTACATGGTTCATAAAGATACCTCCTAGGAAACGAAATTCATCAATCACTTTCTACTTCTTCCTATTTTCAAAAGCACCAAGCACTTAACCCAAGACATAATTTCAGACAGAACCCAGAACTCTGCTGCATGGGCAGTCAGTACGTTTGTGCCATGTTGGCCTATGCTAAGGGAATATGTGTATAAAAACATCTAGGAAAAAGCATGAAAGGAGATGTAGCTGCCTATCTGTCAATCAGTGCAGAATCATATGAGCAGAGGCAAGAATGCACCATAATGTACATCCCAGCTGACACACACACATTTCATTCTTAAGCTTATTCTTCCAGCTTTGTGGGGCACTGGAAACATGCACATGCCTTTTAAGGCATACATTTTCTGCATGTTCATGCACGAGACCAGATAACTCCACCATCCTCTCGGAATTCAGCCTCAAATTAGGCACATGCACACCATGCATCCTGTCGATCCCATTCACCTCCAGCACTGTTCGCTGTCACTCATCCAGAATATCTCATTCATCCATTCAACCTCACTCAGACCATTCAGTCCTGATTTGACAACTCTCTCCATCACAGGCCAATTCATTCTCTTAATATACTTGTTAGGTCAGGGACTGTTTAAGTCACAGGGTACAGATCTCCCCCTAAAACCTGGCTGTGTAAGATCAGCCATTGTGAGCAACTGCTGTTTTGGCTATGCTTTATTCGTGGCTATTTCTTCATGCTCATGGCAGCCAGCATTTCTCTGTGCTATCAGTTACAGCTCCTGTACTGCAGTAGTTTAAATAGCTAATTAACTGCCTTGGAGATTCTGCTTATCTTAACTCCATAAAATTCTATGAGGCTACTCCAAGGTAAGATAAACCACATCCAACACATTCTGGATTATGGCCACTCCTCACAGCTTTATGTCATCAGCAAACTTGCTGAGGAGGCACTCTACCCCTTCATCAGTGAGTCAAACAAGACTAGACTCAGCTCAGTCCCTGAGCTACAGGCATCCGACTAGACTATGCCAATGATCACAACACCCTGAGAACTGACTTGCAGGCAATTCTCATTCCAGTGATTCAGATCAATGGTGTATCAAGGGAAAAATATTCCAGTGTTCCTAATTCTTGACATTCTTTCAGTTAAATTGCTTTTTCCCCCTGTTGCTTTGTGCACACTATGCACAAATGATTCTGTTATATATCAATGGGGCAAGTCCAGATATGTAAGTAAATACATCCTACAGCATTCACCAGTATGTGCTGGTGAACTCCTAGTCTCAAGGAGAGGTGACAGCACGCCACATATGTGTTGTTCTACCTTTGGAACCATGAGCAGGTTTAAAATCAAACTCTTGCTAGTCTAAACTGAATGTTACTTGCAGAAGTCAGAAATAGAACATTTTAGCACTTGATATAAAGGCAAACTTTAAAAAATTATTATTATTATTGTGCTAAAGCTACACAAATTAATTTTTTTTTAAATATTGTTTAAGGGCTATTCTTATGTTACTTCCTGACTACAATTCTTTAAAACAAATCCTCTTCCAGAACATGCCCCAAGGACACTAGTCTTTATTTACTTGACTTTAAAAATGGAAGTGACTCCTTCTTCCTTTGGGAGATGACCAGAATCTGTGAGAAAAATTTAAATATCTCTTTTTAGCTTCATATATTTAAACACAGAACTGTAAAAGGTGTCTTATTCTGAGCGACTTTTTTATCCCCTTCATTAGATTTACTGTATATAAGGAAAAGAGTTCTCTCCTGCTGAAAAAAATCTCAATTTGTCCATCAGCTAATAATCTGGAAAGATTCAAGAGAATTACAAACTAATTAATGTCACAAAATGCATATCATGTATTAAAAATACAGTGAAGCATCTCACATATATTTATCATGGATTTCTGGACTTCTTTAGTCCTCAGTTACCCTCCTAAACAGAAAATTGTGCCCTCATCTTCTCTACAAGCATCCCATCCTTACTCATGTAAGGCCTGCACATTAACAGAAACCACACACTACTTAGGCACATTCATCGTTGAATGGTTTAGCATATTCTACAGGGTTTAAGCTGAAGCAGCTCATTTGTGTTCGATGAGGCCACGGGCACATCTTCTGTCATGTCGGCTAATACTGAATCAAATCCTGGAGACATAAGCTATTCTTTCATTGCACCATGACTGGAAACAGGAAGAGGGAGAAGAGGAAGATGGAAAGGGAAGAAGGAAGGTAAGGGGATATGTCCTGCCAGAGGAATTAGACCACACGGACTCTTCCAACATGACCATAAGACCAGCAAGAGCTTGTTTGTCATAAATTTTAACTACACCATTAATAACAGGTTTCAGTGAACTTAGCCAGAGGCAGACTACTCATGCTGTTGCAAAGCTGCTAGTTCTAGTAGCATTACTTAGGCAATATATTCAGCAAGTATTGCATATTTAATTCTACCAATTGATTTCTGCAGTCATTTCAGAACCAGAGGTAACAAGCAAGCACTGGGGCTTGTGAATTTTTAAACAGAAAAAGGTTTCAGAAAGAGCATGTTTTAAAATACTTTACTGGAAAATATTACATTATTTACAGAAATACTGCATGAAAAATTTAATGCCAGCAGCATTGCACTAAACTTGAAGATAAAGTTGTTGGAGCTTTTTCTCCTACTTTAAATGGAAATAATGAAAAAATATAATAGCAAAAAAAAAATAAACTACAGATGCCTTCAAAACATGTCTCAATGTACAAATTCTGCTCCCTTAAACTTACACCAGCAAAAAATCCCAAATGATGATCCATAACAGGTAAGATCTTGCTGAACAGTACTTTTTTCAAGCAAAAAACCAAGTAACCACAAAACTTATCTTACATTGATTTGATTCCATAATATCTTGGATTGTAATGTAAAGAGAATATCAGAAATAATCCCTTAATAATCATCCTTAGAGTTTTAAGTCATGATCTGAGGGTTCTGCTGTACCATATTATGAACACATAGGTGCTAGAAAAATCATTATGTTCAGCAAGTATTACAGCTTACCATGCCGGGAGTGATTCCTGTTTGTGATCTCTAATTTGTCATGGCCTACAGGACTAATCTCAAGCCCTTCCACATTTACATCAAGGCTGGCAAAGCCATTTACTTGATTTCTGTTGCTGGTGACAGTGTTAATGCGGGTTGGGATAGGTTCAAATGTAGGGTCTAACTCCAAGATCAGCCTGTTCAGTTGTTCAATGGACTGATCGATATCCAAAGTTGGAGAAGCTGGCAAGTCCCCAGCGTTCTGTCCTAGATTCAGGCCATTTGTGTTCCTCTGAAGCGCTGGCCTTGACTTAAAACTTTCAGCATGTTCTTCAGCTTCTGCAGCACCCAGCATACTTCCTAGTCCTCTCTGCACAGTATCTCTGCTGCTGGAGCCACGTATTGGGGTATGTGGGACTTGGGATTGGCTCTGAACACTGCCCAGATTCTCCACAGCATTATGAATGCCAACCCTAATTTCATTCTCTGGGGCAAAACCATATTGGTGACTAGTGACCATCTGCTGCTGGCGCACCCAGGTCTGAGTAGAGTAGTTAGTTGGGTTAAAGGCTTGAGGACGGGCTGAGACAGAAGGATTCTGTTGCAATTGCTGAGTTGACTTTGGCTCAGTGCTTCCAAATGATCTCTCATAGAGGACATCCACACCAATTCCCAAGTCTGCAGCAAAAGCATTGTGATGCTCTTCGCCAGCATTACTTCCAAAGCCATCTGAAAGCAATGAGTTCTGACTGCTCTTGTGGCAACTGAAGTTCCCTAGGTGGGTGGAGTGCTGTCCTTCTGAGGAAGACAAAGTTCCAATGCTGTCCACACTGTGAAGGTCATGATTAGGCATTTCGTCATCCAGAATATCAGTCTCCCTGTCCTTCACTATGGTGACTCCATTCATATGAACTTGAGCTGGCACTATGTGGTGAGTCCCACTGTACTTGCTTTGAGCATCAGTCATATCCTTGGTGGTGTTGACAGAATCCTCCAGACCAAAGCCACTAAGTAGCTGGTCCAGTTCTGCCTTCTCTTGTGGGCTCAGACCACATTTGATTCCTGGCATACGGTGTTCCTCAGTCTTGTCTGTCCTGATGGAAGCTGTGGAGTGTCCTGAATCACTACCAACAGACAGGGTGTGATCACTGTGATCGGGACTGCCAGTCACAGGAGCACTCTGAGCAACATCAGGGATGTTGCTGTCTGAAGAGCTCTTCTTTCTCACTTTTGCATACAAGCTGCCATCAATGGGACCCTGGGTATGCAGCACTGTGGAGAGATAAGTGAAATGAAAGGGAGAGGTAAGGACTAGGCATTATATGAGGGTATCACACCATATGATATTGCTAACACTAATGGTATTGTTTACTCTACAACTACAGCAACCACCAATGGCATTATCTTCTTTCATTTTACATTTCAATCTATAACGGTTTTCTAGATTAAATACAACATGCCATTTATAGCTCAAGAGCAAATATAATTCACTCTCTTTATGCTGTTTTGAATGCATATTTATGGCTCTGCAAACTCTACATATTAGTTTGAAGAATCACACAATTACAGCACTAGAAATTTGAGAGGTAGTTACTATGCATTCCATTCAGAGCAAGAACGGTAGTAACCTACCAGCAATACTTGCCTTCAATATATATATTATACTGGTTCATGCATTTCTATTTGACAGTCTAACTACACTATGAAGCATCATTTTCTCCCTTTCTTGGTGGTGCAAGATAAAAACAAGCTTTCAATCAGAGTTACAGCCCTTGGAATATATATAAGGCCTCTTCACAAAGGATGAACAACTAAGTAGTAGAGTACGAAATTTCTACACATGTGAAGGATCTACTATGCGTTTCATGGTTTTGTTTCAAAAAAGGACTAATGAACTCAAGTAGACAGCTCCACTGAAGCAACTATATTGACTTTGATCCCAGAACACTTACGGGTATCTGTAAACCTTGCTGCTTCTTGCTATCTCAAGATATGCATCCTGTATTTTTATTCTGATCTATTGATTTTCTTTCACACTGCTTTCATTTCTTATAATAATTTATTTTTCATTTCTTATTTCTGTTCGATAGCCAACAAAAAATGAATGCAAAATATACAGCAGAAAGTCAAGAGAATCAAAAGTTAAAGATTCAAATCTCACTTCAGAATTGTCTCATACATACATACCTTTACATGTTCTATTACACATGTAATATTTTAGATATTATGCTTTATTGCAAATAGAAATCACATAAAATATATACTCGACAATAACAGACTTTTTCATGCTGTGATTTCTCATAAGCTGTCACTTCTAGGACAATGAAGCACACTTAGCGCTTCGTGTGGAAGTATTGAGTAACTATTAGGTGATGCTTGTCTGTGTGCTTAGTTTTGAGTTTAAAAACTAGAAAAGAAACCAATAAAAATCCTGCTTTGTTTGGAGTAGTTGAATATCCTGACACAACATAGACTTGAAGAGGTTACCGATCTGAACTGGAACACAGTTAAGTAAATACGAACTAGTATACTTGAACTATTACAAAGTCTTCCTGACTGACTTTCCTCCTAGGCACAGTGCTGTAAACCCTTCAGACATGCTAGTCAGTCATAAATACCTCATATCAGATCAAATATGCTAGCATGCATATTTGGTTCTTCTTGCAGAAATGTTAAGTACAAAAACTTGTCAAATTCTTAAGTACAGCTATGGAAGCAATGGAAAACCTTTTGTTTTCCCTCTGTTAGTCTTCCCTGTACCATCACACAGTACCATCCAAGCATAGTGACAGCAGTACAAACAAGAAGACGGACAGACTGCCAGAGGACTACTGACTTGGGTGTCTTCCACATGTGAGCTCTGTAAGATGCAGAGAAAACCCTGTCCAGTACTTCAACCCTAATACAAAATTATCAAATTTATTCGGCATGTTGCCTGGAACGCTAAGCAACCACAAACTATTTGGAGGTCTTCCGACTGTGAACTGTACAGCTTCCATTCTGAAGAAGAGATGTGAGTTCAGTTTATTAAAAACTCATTTGAGGGGGGAAAAAAAAAAGGGCAAAAACCACGAACAGAAAATGGAATACAAAGAAACCTACAGCCACATAATCGGATTGTAAATATCAAGAATTATTCAGCCCCCCTCTTAATGTTTCCACTTGAAACAAAGAAAGCTTTTTTAGAAAGCTGGGGGTTTTTCCCTTCAATCCGTATAGTAATGCTACACACAAATTGGAAAATATACAAAAATAATTTCTCAGTTTATTTTTAATGGGGTTAAGAATTAGCCCCATTGGGTATAAACATGAACACAGCTTCCAGAGGATAGGGGCTTAGTTGCTTATGATTGCTGTTTGCTGTTTGCCTATTAAGTATGCAAACTAAAGCAGGGTCTTCTTTCCATTAGATTTCAGATTGGATACAACAACTTTACAATATTCAGGACTTTGCTGGGATTTTGCTTCTTTCAAATTCTGACTGTTTTGCATTTTTTAGAGACTGTTCTTCTTCATACTGCATTTATGTGTTAGTACAAATCTTAGCCTTAAACTACTTCAGTATTCTGAGATATCTTTTAAGTAAGTTTAAAAGTATCTTTTTCTGATAAATGTCGAAGTTAAATAGCTGGTTTTGAACTCTCAATTTTTCCCATTGCTAAGACATTTAATTAATTACCACTCAAATCCCAGTTTTAATCTGAGCTATAGTTTGTAGTGAACACTGAGATTGTAAAAAGTTTCATGCTTCTCTGAATGGTTAGCATTACCTGTTATGTGTCAAGGAAGGAAGTGGGAATGCTTTGGGCAAGTAAATCAGATGAAAGGAACAAAAATTCTGCTAGAGGAATTTCCCACTCCCCTAACCTGTCATGTAGATGAATGAAAATATCTTTTTTGCAAACAGTTTTCCAAAATGACTTAAAAGAATAGATCCCTACTACACTGAAGAATGACATTTGCACCCCTTAGAAGCCTGATTGATAAAGAGATAGTGGTGGGAACAAGAGTCTTTCTGGGACTTCTCATAGGGTTTGGCTCAGAATGGTCCCCCCCAAATAACTGGTTAGAACAGAGGCAGCAAACTTAAGAGACTTAAAGGTTCATGGCCAGGAGAGAAAAGCTATGTAAGCTATGAGTCTGCATATGTTCATGAGTCTGTATATGGAAACAACTGGTCTGAAGCTTCAGCAATAGCCATGTTTTTGCTACAGTAATATCTCTGAAATTAGAAATCTTTCTAAAATTACTAGAGCCACTTTATATAAGCAACTGACAAATGTGAGTTGTCTGGGCTTCCCAATTATTACATATGCAAATGAATCCAACAAACATGTCAGAACTGAACACCATGGCTGAAGGTATTATGTCTGCACAATAACATTTGTGTGAAATATTTTGTCACCATAAAACTAGCAATTAGGTTTTGTGGCATTCAGTGTCTCACCCTACTACCTCAAGATTGCTAGTACACAGAATGCCAAATTAAAATGCCTGAACATCTGTGAACATGACTACTATCTTACTTAGTGTCAGCCTAAAACTGTTCTTAACCAAGAAAACAACCCCTTACTAAGAACAACGTCACAATGAAATAAACCAACAGCTTATATTTTAAGCATGCTGCCTTGTTATCCGATAAATGTAAATTATTTAAATTGGAAGGAAATGCATATGCATGAGAGGAGAACCAAGAACTCAACATGACTAAATGTGCAAGCAGTTTACCAGGATTCCCAGTCCTGCATGAACCATTTAAAGTGAACATTCAGTTATATAAAAAAAAAAAATTTAAGCTGCATAAGAAAAATGTAATTGGTAAAGTGTTGGAACTAGAAGTCTTACTTAAGTATCCATATCTGAAAGTCTGGTCCACTGCCAAGTTTCAAAAATCCCTAAGGCAATTTCTTAAAGCAGTGGCTTCCCAAACAGAGGTCTCACTGGTCACAAGTAGGATGGTAAGCCAGGCAGACACTACTTTTGCTATTTATGCTAGAGCTCAAGGAGTCATATTATGTTATGTGTCTACAAGTGAAGTGAGAAACAGAAAAGTTTGGGACCTGCTGATTTTTGGCTCTGAATTTAAATATCAATACAATATTGTTAGATGTCACAAGGAAATACCTGTGACTGTAGATCAAAACAATTTACTTGCAACTAGACATTTTGCTCTATGTCCCAGTTAGTTAAAGCAGTCCGGAGCAGTTCATCACTGTGTGGGTGTAACCCAAACTGTGTATTCTATACCCTCTATGCCATTCCTCAGAAACTGTTAATGACAGGCCATTTGCAGCAGCTGCCCAGAGCACACCTGACCCCTCAGGCTATAAGCTGGGTGTTAGGAGGCCTGTGAGATAGGAGGATGTTCCTGTCATCATACCCAGGACTCACAATCACCCATTGTAAACTCCTCACCCTGGGGGAGGGACCGGGCATTCCTGCCTGAACCTGGGCGTATACAATCTGGGAGTCTGGGGACTTCTGACTCCACTCGTGGGAGCCGGGCAGGAGGACCAGAACCTCGACTGGACTGCGACCACCATCCTCGACGGGACTGCAGCCACCGCTCTCAACCAGACTGCGAGCCCCAGTCTCACCAACAGGTTTTTCCTATTTTTACTTTGGACTCAGGGGG
>VZRE01011244.1:0-178650 GCA_013396775.1 Cephalopterus ornatus | reverse complement strand
AAAAAAAAAATTATATATAGAGAGAGATATAAAAGCAAGGAATACCTTCAGGCAAAATCCAAGATATGTGTGTTGCTAGTATGTGAAAGTTGTGACAGAAGTGGTAATTCTACCAGAGATAATTAAACGCTTAAAATAAAATACAAAATTGAATGGAATAGGTGAGAGAAGTAAAAAAAATAAATGCTTTAAGAACTGCTAAGGATAAACTTTAACGTACTAAGGATATTTAATGGCCAGAATTGTTCATTGAACATCAGGTGTTTGAGGAGTCTGTGCAGCTGACAACTGATGTTTCGTGTTTAAATGGAAACATCACACTGGTGAGAAGAATTAACAGCAAAAATATCCTGAGTCTCTGCTATTACAAACCTGAAGTAGCTGTAGTGAGCTCTCCATTAGCCATCATAACCAGAGACTGAGAAGCCCAGATGATTTAAAAATGCTTATCCTCTTTTTGCTTCTAGGTTTGACATGCCTCTAAAATGTTTCTCTGAATTGTGCTCCCAATTATTATCACTTTCAAACGCAGTTACATAGATAACACCACAGGCACACCCAGGAATATTCCAAAATTCACAGCAATGTTCATGTTGTGCTGAGCCAGAGCCGATCAAGGTCTCTCAAGACAAGATGAACCAGATAAAGCAGTGCAGGCACATTTGGAATGTCCCCTGCAGAGCAACCTTGGGTTGTGAGAATGCTGAGCCTGAGCTGATCAGCCCTTCCAGACGAATTCCCACTCCCCGCAGAACCGGTCTGGGTGTCCTTGCATTGCTGTTCCACATGACTGAGCATCCCACTTTCCAAAACAGGGACTTAACACCTCCTTTTCTGTGAAGAGTTTTAAGGCAAAGACCATCAGGGAAGGGAAAGCTGATTTTCTGTTATTCCATGATCTGCCTTATCAAATCGTCTGTCCAATTAGATAACATGAACAGATGGATTAAATTCCCATCTCCTGTGCTCTGAGTGCCAGGTGAGAGATGATGGAACACTGGCACAGGGTGCCCAGAGAAGACCCGGATGCCCCATCCATGGAAACTTTTGGGGTCAGGTTGGACGGGGGGCTGAGCCACCTGACTTTGTTGCAAAGGTTGCAAAGGGGGGTTGGACTAGATGCCCCTAAAATGTCCCTCCCAACCCAAACTATTCTATGACTATGAATCTATGAAGAAAAGATTGTCCAAGAGCAGGGCTATATTGACCACAGGCCTAGAGCTGGCAGATGAGGAAGCCGAGATCCTGCTCGCTGCCCCAGATATCACACACGGGGACTGCCCATCTTTGGCAGGACTTTCAGGACTTTTCTACTTTTGTTCTCTTCTTTTGCTTTGATATTAACAATTATTTTTCAACTGCAACGAGACTCAGAGCACTTGAGGAGTATGTGCAGCCGACAAAGATGCTTTTTATGTCAAAAGTTGGAGGGAAGGGTCAAAAATACTAATAAAAGAGCTCTAGTCTTCGATGCTACAAAGACTGAATGGCAAAACATCAGCCCCAAATGTGTTGGATGGGATAAACTATTCATTTCGTGAATGGAGGGCAATTCAGAGTCCTCATCTGGGCTGATTCTGAGAAGAATTCTATAATTAAGCAGTTCAATGCAAGGTATTTTTTTAAATAACTGTCAGGTAAACTACATGTTTTCACAACTACAGCAAATAAACAAAAATATTCCTGTGTTATAATATACTTTATAACCATTTTGCCCCTAGAGGACCATTCATTCCAAATGAACAGTTTGTTGTTAATTCTCAGTTTTACATCCTGCCATAAGGAAGCTTTGGAAGAGAGAAATATTCTATATTCCTAAATATGTAGACAAAACATTGTCTTCTCCCATGACCATAACTCCCTGTAACCTCATTTATCTTAATCTGACTGGAATGAAAAATTTCTCAGAGGAGGAACAAAATAAATAATTTCAATAGAGATTATTAAGCAGCAAAAGCAATCAAAAATAAACTTTTTTCTCTTGGAATTAATAGTATTTTGAAATGTTATTCAACAATCGTTCAGCACAAAATACACAGAATTGGCTTCTATACCAATGACCAGGAAAATTATATTTTTTTTACTAGATAAAAGCTAACCCATTGAGCTAAAGTAAATTCTCTGTATTTTCTTTTCCCCTTCTGTTTTATTTCCTATTGTGTTTTTTCAGAGTGGAACATCTTCAATAAACAGGTGGTGAGTTCCCCCGCCTCCTGCTTCCTCTTTCCCCATATAGTAGTTTGAGAACTCGTGGGATATGAGAAGGTATTTGCTGTATAAAACCGGGGGTGTAGAAAAGGGGTGAATTTTGTGTGACCAAGACATATTTCAAAATACCAGTGATACCTCTTAAAAGCACTTTAAAAACCTGCCCAGGAAATCCTGCTCCAAGGCTTTAGCAGTCAGCAGCAGAGCAAGAAAGCTTGGTCTGAGCAAGATATCTAAGCTCCAAGCTCAGCTTAGATATCTCATGTTCTCAGTTGGCATCCAGCTCTCAGCAAAGAGACTTTCTCTAATAAAACCAGCTCAGACCCTCAGTCTCACCATTGCCCCATTCGTTGCCAAGCCAGCCAAAAACCTGTTAAAGAATAATCACACATTTGAGCAGAAAGCCAGATAGGATTTTATTGGCCTATTGTCAGTGACACGCTGCAGTAAAGATTGTAGTAGTATTGCAATGTTATTTCAGGTCAGCAGTGCTTCAAAATCATTTATTGTTAATACAAACACTATGAAAAGTTGCCACTCTGTGTGCTTAGCAGCTTTATAAAGTAAAAATTTTGTTCTATCAAAGCCACTTATACAGCAAATGATACTTGTCTACATGACTGGCTAAATCCTACCAAATTTACTCTCTTTAAATCAGATGAAGCTGATGTGAAATCTGTAAGACAGTGTCTCTGCTCTGTCTTTATTGTAGTCAATATTTAGCTCTTTAACTCCATTTTAAAATAAAATGAGTTTTCAGTCAGCATGTCAAGCACACACTGAATGTCAGCAACAATCATTGAGGAATTATTAAACATAAAACATGTAGGTCTCTCTGGATAAACCTGACATGTGGGATGACATTTGCTCAAATCAGGATGCCAGGCCTGAGCTGAATGCATGGAAAAGAAATGAAGAAAAATGTAACACATACACATTTAACTTGGTTTTGGTGGTGTTGCTTCACTGGCTGCAATATGCCTTAGAGGAGTATCCTGGGTTTTTCCTGGGATAGAGATAATCTCTTCTTTCAGCATCACCTTTCCTGTGTGACCCCGACTATGGAGTTGTCTGTGTTGGCAGAAGACAAAGAAATTCATTGTTCCAAAGGAAAATATGATCTCTGACTGTAATTCTAGTTATTGCTGTTTGCTTTCTGGCAAAGCTGAATTTTAAATGCTAACAGAAATGGAATCTGTGTGGTGATAAGTTTTACTAGGTTCTGGTCTTATACATGAGATATCCTCCTAAGGAAGGACATTTATTGAAGTGATGTCTTGCATATCACTTAAAATTGTGCAGTTTACTCCAGAGAGAAAGAGAAAAATTCTTTCGGGGAGACCCAAGGAGGGTTGGTTTTCATAAAATAATCTCCAGCCTATGAAAGGCTGGCTTACTAATGCTCATGCCTTATCTTATTTCATCAGAAAGCACTTTAGGCATCCACAGCTTAATTACAGATCTATCAAAGAATCATAAAAGCTAGAGAGTGGAAAAGACCTAGTACACCAGTTAGGTCTGCTAATGCAGGAATTTCTCTGGAGCATATTTATTCTTCATCTGTGTCTCAGGTCCATTTTAAAATGTGCATCGGAGGGTTCCGGTAATGCAGGAGTTCCTCTGGAGCATACTTATTCCTCATTTGTTGCTCAGGTCTGTATTAAAATGGATATAAATGACTAATGCATTAAATTTGGTGGTGCAGAAACATGCAGACCAGGGGACTCTTTTTACCTGTTTTAAAATATACTGTCAGTTTTAGGTTATTTTGCTACACATGTTGTGTCTATTCACCTTCAATGTGATTCCTTTTAATTTATACCGTTCCTCAGAGCATAAAGCAAACATATATTACTGTAAGTAATGTCTCTCGTGTTTTTTTTTTTGGTAACCTTCATGTGTTTGAGGATGGCCATAATGTTTTTCTTACTGAATTAATTCTTCATTAATTAATAAAAATAGACTAAAATATTTATTCAAAGCCCTTCAGAGTGCAAGTGAGCAGAGATGCACAGGAAAGAATAACAGGAGCAGGTACAGAATAAAACAAGGAAGATGGACTGAATTCTGCCCAAAGAAGTGTCTGGTTTATTGATTATTTCAGTCCATTGGTCTTTCAGAGAGACATTAGTATGTCCAATGATTTGATAATGACAAATGAGATCAAAGATGGTCTAATCAAGAAATAAGTGTTAAACCAGCATGGAATGTGAAAGCAGTGTGTGAACTCATTTTAATAGACACCAGTTGTCTGGTTTGGGTTATTTCTTTGCTTTCAGTTGCAAGGCTGTTCTACCAAAATGATTTTCCACGAGGCTGGTGACAGTCTCATTTTTCACTATCAAGCAAGTCTGCATTATCAATTACATTCTATCTTATTATAAAGCTGTCTGTTCCAACGCTCCACTATGATATTGTTAGGGGGAAATAGCATCATAGAATACTTTGAGCAATGCAAGATTCACTTCTTAAATAACATTTCTATAAATATATTTTCAGAATGCAGTATTGTCAAAGGCAAATAATTTTTAATAATATAATCTGATACACCTAACAGTGTGTGGGACAGATAAAATACAGATATAATAGGCTAGTCTTCAGCTCCTTTCCAGCCACTTTGACTCCAGTATCTAAAAGATGTATCCTCGGTGGTAAATGACTCCCAGGAAGCACAGGACCTCTAAATTTTGGCAGACCCCAAATAACAAAATCGACCTTGGGGCTGCTGCAGTTTATACCATCTCTTAGCCATACTCAGACCTTGATTTACTCCAAGGTTAAGATCTCATGTCAGAGTCTGAGAGACCAAATATGACATGTATATAAACCAAATATAATGCTCATGACCTTCACAACTCTTAATTTAAATGTTTGTATAAATCACACCCTCAATACTTCCTGGGCTATATGGAATCACCTTCCCAAGCTATGTCTCTCAAGTTTCTTACAAAACAGATTAAATTAACTCTTTAAGAAAGATTACTGTCATCCCTCCCACATTCATCTGTGTTTGGAAGTTGAGTCCCTTCTATGAATGCTGATTTTTAGCTCACTCTGAGGGTTACAGTTTCCATCTGCACTCATCTTGGCAGCAGTTTCAGCTAGAAAACAGCCAGGAGCATAATCTGAACCACGGCTGATCCAGTGGGCCAAGAGCAGGAGGAGTTCCTAAAGGAGAACTGGTTGTTGTTACACGGTCATCCAGAAATATGTCTGGGTTTGGCCTCACAGAGAACTGTGGCTCTGCATATAAAATATTAACACCAACTATCCATTCAAACAATTCCATTTAGCTTAAAAAAAAAGGTTAAAAGACCATTGCCAGCACTGTTTAACCTATACCTTCTGTGGATCTACTGGTACAGTCCAGCCCATGGAAGGCACTCAATATCAGGCACCTACAAAATATTTCCATGAGATCCTTCAGTGCCACAGCAAATCACTTCAGATTTTGTTCTTTGACTGAAATATGCGGTTTCATTATTATAAGATCCTGGTACCTTCTGAAGGAACAACCAATTTTTGTGACTAATTTAATTTCTTTAGAAATGTAAACCAACCCCAAAACTGACTAAAAGCACTTTCAAAGGGAAGCTTTGAACCAGCTGTGTTATTGCACTCTAAGTTACAGATTTGGAAGATTTTCAATCTTTAAAAGATTTATTAGCATGCTGTTTTCAGAAAGAATTTCATTTCTCTAACCATTATTGCATTGTGCTAAGGGATTATGTTTAGTGCAGTATGGCCAGGTTTGATAGAAATTAGAGATATTTCTTAAAAATTACTGATAGCATCGAGGAAGGAATATGAATTCTGTAAGTCAGTGAATGCTTTCATATGTGTGACTCCCATTAATGTCAGTGAAAATCCCACAGGCTTGTAGCCCTGAGCCTGAAATTGGATTCTAACACATTTCAGTATTTCTGATTATGCATCCTAAACAACATATGCTGTGACATTAATGAGGCCCATAATTACAAACAGCCTGAATGGACAGAGGAAACATGATTTATACCAAACTCATACAATGTAGGACCTATAAAACTCCTTATGGATGGAAACAGAGGAGTGTTAAACTGATGCCCCTGAAAAGGGGAAAAGGGTCAAAATAACCTCCTGTTCATACATTTATCATTGTAAAATGCATATATGTGTTAACTTGACAGATCCAATGGTGAGATAATAAAGTAATCTTTCAGCTTAAAATTCAACTAACAAGAATGCAGGGCAACATTTTCTATTTATTTACTCAAACATTGTGTTTAAATTAGTTGGGTATTGTCTGTCAAAATGCATAAAACGACACAATTTGATAGGAAGAATCCCTTATACATGACGGGTGCAGACTGAGCAAGCTGGTTCTGTTATTATATAAAGCATCCACTCCACATAACTTGATGAAAACCATCTTGAGAGATGATGATTTTACTGAGGCAGGTAATTCCTTAAAGGGAGTATAGAAGATATCTTACTTTGGGGTTTCAGGTGAATGCTGAAGAGTAATAATAATAAGTATATTCTCATCCAGGTTCTTTTCCCTGATTTTTATGTTGAAATCAATAGTAGGCAAAATCCAGTGTCTTGCAGTGTCTGGGCATGAACTGGAAAATGCAAAATTTCACAAATATCTTTGTGCAACAAAGAAAGCCATTTATATACCCAGTGTTCTGTACAGCATCGAGGTGACCTGCATGTCTGGAGGGATGATAACTGATACAAAGACTAGTAGAATGAAAACAATGAAGGTCCCTGAAGTAAAGCATTGGATCTTTTGGTAAGAAGGTAAGATTAAGTACTTCAAACATAAAACTGCAGCTCTGTGACAAGGAATATATGTCATGCTTAGAGAAGAGGACATTTATTTTTCCTAGGAAACAATGATCCTATTAAGAACGTGGAAATTCTGATGATAAAGATAATGTGAGTTTATAGCAAAATAATGAACACCAAGTGGATTTACATGGTCCTTGGACATAACAACCACGACAGTATCAAACAGGAAGAAAAAAAAATCACATTTTCTCAGTACTGGTAAATTGAAAAATCCGCTTGGGAATACTGTGCCTGGTTCTGGTATCCGCAGAAGTACATCGAGGGATTGGACACACTTCAAAGAAGGACAGCAAAAATAATTAAAAGATTATCTAATTACTCAGCAGCAATTGGGCTCAAAGCAACAATTAATTCTAGGGAATCCTATGGCCTGTGGAATGCAGAAGTCCAGACTACAGGATTGCAACAGTCTCTCTCACGCTTGGAATTTTCTAAAAGCTGTTTTTATTTTCACATTGTAGTAAAAAATCATCTAATCTGAGGCAAAATGTTGGAAACACATAACCAGAGAAAAACTATTCTGTGATCTGCAAGAAATGCATTTTTTCCATCCAGCTCCTAAAAGGAAAATACACAAAAAACAGATTATTGCTTCTTTTTCCACATCTCCCATTGCAATGTTTGCCAGTTCTTTCTGGAGCAGGTGCACGAAATGATGAAGAACTTCGTTGTCCAAAAGAAGATACTTTTGACATGAAGTATCTTCTAAACTTGAGGACATTCTAAATAAGATCTCTTCTATTGGCTGATGCTTCCCACTCCAAAGTCACTGAAGGTTTTCTGGTAGCGCTGCTCTGATAAGAATCCTCAGCCAGGCTGAATTTTATAGAGCAATGGTTCTATTGCCTCCAGTAAGTTTCTGCTCAGAAAGCTGGAGGACTTCTTTTCCCTCAGAAGGCCTCAGTTATTTTATAGGAATGTTACTGCCTAAAAAATGCTCAATTAAAAATAAAAAAAAATAATAAAATTTTAGAAATTAAATTAAAAAATTAAAATAAAATTAAAAAAATTAAAAATTAAAAAAAGAAAATTCTCCTCAGTGTGAGCTTCAAAAGTAGAATAAAATCTATTTCCAAAGTTCTCAAGGATGCTCTTTGACACACAGACTTTAAAAAAATCAGCATTTTTCCTTTCATAGTCAGAAAGTCTGCCTACCAAACCATAAAGTTTGGGATTATCCAGGTCTATCTTTCTTCCAATCCTTCATACTTTTACTCTTAACAGTTTTTCTCCCACATTACTGGTTGTAGCTGGCACCAACCTTGGAACTCAGTTCTATTCTTCACCCAGTCTTTATGTAAATTATACATTTAAAATATGAATATAGTAACATTTAAAGATTTTCTTATTCTTAAATCTAAATATTTTCTACTGATTGGTGCAGTGCAATTTGAGGTAGGTAAATATATACAAACTGTACAAAAAGGAAATTAGAAAAATGTCAAGTAATTGAAAGTATGTGAAGTATGTATTTGAAGTATGTGAAATATTAACTGTAAGTAAAATAAGTTATTCCTGATAAAAATATATCTCTCACTAGAAAATACGTATTTAGTTCTACATGTTACTTATAAAACACAACATGTTTGCTTTGCAAGTTTTTACTGCGGAAGAAAACGTGCAGATAAAAGAAATATAAGAAATCATAGAGATGAAAACCTGATATCACTGAGGTTAAGAGAAAAATCTATTTTTGACTCAAATTAAGTTGTCTTGTATGTTCATTATCCAGTGATCATCTTCCTTTCTTGTGGCCTCTTCTACTTGGAGATTTGGGAACAAAATATTTGTCTGGAGCAAGTGTTCTGAGATGGTTCCAACAGGAATTTATACACAATAACTGCCTTTTTTACCTCAGCATACAAAAGGACTTAATATATGACAGAAAAAACATTTTCTTTGAAAGTCACTGGTCACTACTGACTTTGTTGTTCAATTCATCTAAGAACTTTCTCTCTTTACAGCGATAGGCTGACACTGATGGTGAAAATCCAACACTCTCCTGCCCGGGCTGCCACCTCCTGAAGCTATGAGACCTGTTGGATATTCATTATTTGATTCAAAGAGTAGAATTCTCCAGCTCATCTTTATTCAGGTCCCAGAAGTGATAGACCCCTTATATCTGTAAAGTGAATATGCGAGAAGTGAGTTACTGATATAGAAAAAAGTAGAAGGTTTCAAAGAAAGAAAAAAAGGTTCACATATAACTTGGATTTTCTTTATATTAAGTAACATTTATATATCCATTTTCCCTGAGCTTTGTTGTATCTTGATTAGTCCCTGAAGCTTTGAAAATATATGAAGGATATTGGTCCCAGAACACAAAGTTATGCCCAAATAAGATAATAATAATAATAAAAAAACCATAACAGACTGGGGACTGTTAAAATTATCAGAGACCATTTTAAATTATTAATTCCATAATGAACCATTAATAATGAATGCAGGAAGTATTACAAAAGCTACCACAGCACGACACCATCCAAATTTTCCTTACCAGATGTGTTTTATTGATTTCCAGAATTGATAACTCAAATGTTCTAAGGGAAGTATTCTGGGGAAACCATGAATACATAAATAAATAATTGCATGTGGAATGAGCAACGTTGCTGGGTAAAACTTTGTGCACCACAGTGATTCTAATCCCTTCTTTGAAACATGTAGACTTAGGGAGGAGTCTGCAGAAATACAGGAGATATTTTATTGGGCTTGTGGTTTTTGTAGACACTCGGTTCTATTTCAGGCACCCATCTCAGGAGGAATATTTTATATAGACATTCCAAGTAGCTCAATTCACCCTTCAGTAATTTTATTAACTATTAAGGCTACTGTAGCCACCTAAATCCATTCAGGGATTTATCTAAGTGACCCAATTTTCAAGCTACTACTTTGCTTAGAGGTGTCACAATCAAAGTTAGCTTAGTTGCACAAGATTTCTATACTCAGAACACTGCAGGTAAAAATATGGTCCAGATTTTACTGGAATTAACCTGAAAGGTGTCTATTACCCCATTGCAATGAGCCAGTCACATACAGCTCAACTCTGTAAAGCTCTTTTGGCTTGAATCACAACTACATCAGTTGAGGCTCTGTCTAATACTGGTAATTTTTTAAGTAGAGAGCATCTTAACCTGCTATTTTACAAAAGTCATTTACATATTGAAACATAAGATCTACTGACAGTAAAAGTTTTAAAAACTGATCATCTCAGGTGTTCTCTGTCACCACTCTCCTTTTACCTTCTCCTCCTACACCCCAAATAGCAGCAGAACATAATCCATCAGCCCAAGCTGCCTGGAAAACCATCCAAAATATTGTAGGTCAAATAATGAGGGCTCCCAAAAAAATGTCTAAAAAATGTATTTCCTGGCACTGAGTTATGTTTTGTCTCATCAGTATTCAATAAAGCTGTCTTGTCATAAAGAAGATTAAAAATAGAACAAAACCAGAATAAGAGCAAGTGAGCAGAGACAAACATTCAGAAGACATTAAGAATTTTTTTAGCCCAGACAGCTGTGGCTTTTCTCTGTGACAATTGAATCTCCTTCCTAGTCAAGAAGCTGTTATACAATTCATTCTGCAAATTGAAGTATGGCTTTATATGAGGCACGTGAGAAAATCTTGTGCTCAGAGCCAGGTATCTGGCAGCCACACCCACCATATATGCATATATTTTAGCAAAGAAGGTCAGTCATCACACAAAAATTGAGATGTGTAAATCACCCGTTCAACCAGCCACAGTAATGCCCCTTCATAACAAACTAATTCACTCTCAGGGCTCTTTTGTTTCTCCCTCTCAACTGCCAGACTCTGCATTTGTGTTTTTCTTCATTAATGGAGATTGTTTGGAACTGAATATCGCTGGGAAGAGAGACAACATCTGCTGTGATGTTTACTCCTCTTATTATTCTTTACATAAGTGCTACAGGAGCCATTACATTTGCCTTCTGTAGCAAGTTCATTAAATCATGCAGGAATAAAGAGCTACAGACATTCATCCTGTTCCTAAGTGGGAGAGGCCAGGAAGGAGGGAAGTGAAACAGAAACACAGGGGCTCTGGAATACAGGACTTCACAGGAGGTCCAGGTTCATACCTCAAGCTCACACTCAGTTCTTGAGCACAGGGAGGCTGGATGTTCCCAAGGGAAAACTGAAAGGTTTTTCCTCCAGATTTCTTTTCCATAGACTGCTTGGGAGTCATTTTATTACAAGTTATGAGGTATTTCAGTGGGAATAAAAAAGAACTATGATGGGATTCCTATAACTCCCTCCCCTTAAGAAAACATCAAAGGAAGCGGAAAAAGGAAATATTTGCGGTTTAAATGTATCTTTCATATTTCCTTTTCTCTTTGTATAGGTTGATGAGCAAGCACCTGCCATTGGAGATGTGGTGCTCAGGGACTTGGGCTAGTGCTGAACTTGGCAGTGGGAGTTTTTCAATTGGACTTGATGATCTTAAGGGTCTTTTCCAAGCTAAATGATTCTATGACTCTATGCTGAAGAAGATACAAACTCCCTTTTTTTCTGCTGACAGTATTTCTATTGACAGCAATTCAATAACCCCATGTCAAGGATATCCAAATCTTTCTGATCTGTATTCTTCAGTGTAGTTCCCAGAAGATGGGAAATACTTTGCCTAGTTATTAGATCATCAGCAGAGTGAGCATTACCCATGGGTTGTGAAAGAAGTAACACATTAGTACTCTTCCTTTTTCACAGGGATTTGCTCTTTGAGAGAATATAAGTGGGAAAAAGTTGGGTATTTCCCTGTTTCACTGACAAGGAAAGAAGGGAAGATATTACTAGAAATGTATATCCCTCATTAAACACATAAATGAAGTGCAAGGACAAGTTATGGAAGGAATTCAACTGCAGTAACCCAAAAGGGGAGGAGGGATGGAGATGCCCATAAACTAGTGCAGAACATATGTGTCAGTATAAGTAATATTTACAGTTGAAGCTTCATGAACAGCAAGAAAGGGCACAGACATGCACATTCTTACAGATTGTGTTGAAGTGGCTTAAAGAGATGCTTTCAGTTTAGGCTAACATGTTCTAATTTGTATTGAAAGAGACTGCAGGTGTCAGCAAGGTCATTTACCACATCCTAGAGAATGAGAAGGGAAGCTCCACTTTAGAGAAGGGTGTATATAGTCACAGTCATCAATTCTTGAACCCTCCCTACACAGTTTGCCAAGAGTCTGTCTTTGTCCAGACCGCACAACGCTAACATCTGTCATGATCAGCACAATCCTGGAAAATTTACCAGTGTCAAGGATTCCCTGCTTCTACCTGCAATTCACGACCCAGGGCAGGCAGGACAGGCTTCCAGGGAACTGTCTGCTTAGGGATAAACCTAAAGTTTTACAAAGGGGGAACAAAAAAGCTATGTGGTAGGGACAAGGATTTGTCTGAGCATGGCAATTATTCTGCAAGCTCAGAAGCAGCCTCTAAAGTTACACAGAGTTTCCACCAAGGAGAAGTGGGTTAGGTGGCCCTGTCGTTGTCCCTGGCAGTCCCCAACACCACTGGATTGGTATGAATTAATCAGGTATTGTAGGACAAAACATATTTTGGATCCAGACTGCAAACCTTGCAAATCCTTGCAAATCCCTGAAAGCTGAGGAGGCACCCTGATGGGATGCCCTTGTGATGATCTTTGGGCTGTCTTTGGCAAGGTAACGCAGGGAGCTCTGGCAGACAACTGTGGCAAAGCATCTCCCTTGGCCTCCTGAGGAATACCACAAATGGTGCCACACGGACCCTCAGCACAACTGCAGACACTTTCATTCCTATTTATACTCGTCAGGTCCTGTCATGTGCTTGCTGTGTAGAAACAGAAAGCACACACAAAGGACTGGAACAGTTTGAAAACCAGACAAACAATGTAGCTTTTTGTGTCTGCCTTTATTGGCCAGCAGTGCTTCCCTTTTCTGGGGAGAGGCATTGTCCTTTGTGCTAACCTGATTTCTTAGGCACATTTGAACTCTGTTATTTATTTTAAAGAATCACTTTTAAGGCAGAGAAAAAAAGACTAATGCTGAGAGTAGAAATATCTGGATTGTAAACCCTAAACCAATATTGGAGAATAATTTTCACGCCTATTCCAACCCGTGGTCATGATGAAGAAGTCTTACAGCTTTGATGTTTGAATTGTGGTTCTGTGTTATTATTTGAGAATGATAAAACACTGGAATTCATCTGTACTGCTATGGGAAAACATACTGTGGTACAAGAAGAAAGAACGTGACTGATGGATAAATAGACATATCACTGTGTCATTTTTGCCATTATCACCTCAGCCATAAAAAGCTGGGGTGGGTCAGGATGCAGAATGAGCTTTAAAAAAATCCTTCAGTTGCAGATTGTTCACCCGTATTTTACCATAAATATCATAACAATTATTTCAAGAGGCATTATTCTTCCATTTTAGTACATGCTCTGAGTGAAAGATGTTACCTGTGAAAGCAATAAATTCAGTGATAGCAGTAAAATTTAATTAGAGTATTTTTCTGAGGCAGAATTGATTTTGGGCAGGTACATTAAACTCATGTGTAAAAAATAGACCCTGAAGTTGCACAAGTAAAATTTTTACAAGTTTGCAAATAAAGATATCTCCTCACTTACAGGGGATTAACTTTGTAAAGATTACACTGAGACATTTAGGTGTCAATGAATAAGAGGTAAAAATGATGGGAACACAGTTGTATTTTTCAGGAGTGGAGAGAGGGGAGGGAGGCAAAGATTTGTAGGCTGCCTGTCATCAGTCAGCATTAATTTCCCATCATGGCCATGAATCTATTGCAGTCATGGATGGCAGAGCAGCAGCAGAGGTGGGCGAGTCAAGAGCCATACTTCTAATTTCACTGTCCTACTTTGCAACTTCATTTGATGTACAAAGCCATGCATGGATCATCATTTATTTTACATCATGGCATGCAGCTAATGGCCATGTTTCAGTGTCTCCTTCGACAGTGTTAACATAACTCTGGAGCTGTGTTAAAGGCTGTTCTGAGGGAGCACAGGCACTTCTTGCCGCACAGCCTATCAACACCTTTCCAAATGAGTTCCACAAGAGGAGGTCTTCAACTGCACTGCATCCATAATTGCAGCAGGCTGTCAGAAAGGATCTAAAAAGTACTTCTGATATTCCAATCTTTATTTAAAATATTTCGGTTTATTTTTGCTGGGTTTATGTTTACTGATATACTTCAATGCTTAAAAATTTCACAATATAGAAATTCATCACTAAGATAATGTACACATATACTTAACTGTTATAACAACAGCTCCTCCAGTTTGTAAGGAGCTTGGTGTCTACAAAAACTCAAAGGATGATACCTTATCCATCAAACACAGTAAATTCCATTTGCTTACCTGGAAACTCCATTCACAGCTGTCTGTGGGTCAATAAAGGAAACTGCACATGTGGAAAGCAACTAACTCAGCACCACAAACTATAAATGCACTGGCATCTTATATAATACAGAGATATCTAAAACTTACTTCTCTCTTTTTATAACTGAGAGACAACGTGGTAGGAGGGGGAGAACAGGAAGGTAATCATGGCACAAGTCAAACAGGACAGAGAGTTTAAGAGGAGAGTATTGAATAAACATCTCAAGGGTATAAAAGACCAAAAGAGACTTCAAGGAAGGCATGTGTAGGAATGGACTAGATTAGGATTTCTGAAAGGCTTTTGACACCTGCTAAATTTGCTCTGTGGAATATAAATACCATTCAGCTAATTAAAAAGAAGAGAATCCATCAATCTGTGTTACAATTTCAGGACAGAATTTGTTATTCTGTTCGTAACACTCTGTTTAATAACGATACCCCAACCTCCAGTCAGGTCAGGTTTTAGACAGCTATTGCTCTTAGTCCATATTCAGGAGTCAGAAAAAATGCTATTTTGTATCTGTTACAGAAAAGCTCTGTTTCTCCCCAGCTGCAGGGCCTTCACAACCTGCACTGGCACTACATTTCAGCACTACACTAAATTTTCCATGAATTATATTGAATAAAGAATATTAAAGACAGAGCACAGAAAATCATAAACCTGAGTCACACCTGGCAAAAGAGAACTAAGTCTGAGGTCACAGACATTGGTGCTCTGGAGCGTGGAAGTGGCCAAACCCATCTCACAGTGTCAAACCTTTTCCCTGTTTCTCGGTGCAACAGGATCACTCACACTGATAAAGGAGACGAGAATCTAAACTCCTCTAAGTCTGAAAAATCCTTCCTCCACTTTTACTTGCTGCCGTGGTTCTGGCAGTAAAAGACACTTGTTAGGGAATTTCAAATGCACCTAAGCTTCAAATCACAGGAAAGCAAGATTTCTAATGGAAGGGAAGCAGCATAAGTTGCTTCACAGCACTCTGTGAAGGTGCTGACTCTTTGAATTGGAGATTTCCAAAGTTGAAGGACTAATATTTTACAATGGGCAGGAGCTGCAGCTCAGGCTCCCTTCAGCTGTTGACTATTCCAGGGAAGGAAATATGTGCTGATATAATTGGGAAGCGTTTGTAAGATTAAAGCAGACCCACTGGGAAAAATGGGTAGCTAGAAAGGACGGTTTCTCGTGCAGGTGATTATTTTGGAGCACCTGAAATTGCTTTCTAAGATATATGCTTCAGTTTAAGAAGTTTGTGAGATTTAGGCCTATAGGACAGGGGGATGTTAGCAAAGGTGTTCAGCCACAGGAACAACTAAAGAGAAGTAGAAGGCAAACTGAGATAAAACGAGACAGTGTCTGAAACAAGACATGATAATGCCACTGGCATTTTTATCTTCATAAGCTGAAGTGCTGTTGCATGTACCATTTTAGTAGTTACACCTTACTAACCCTCAGTTCTGTGCTTTTGCACTCTACAGAGTCAGAGTTAAGGAGAGGAAATATTTTAGTCAGTCACTAATATGCTAAGCAAATGCTAATATGTGGAGAGCACTGAGGTCGACTCCCAATTGTTGGGTGGAGAGGCAAAAGCATGAGGAAGCAAAGGGAGGAAGCTCCAAACAGGGGGATGGAGCACAGGCCTGCTAAACACATACAGTGAAGGAAAAAAGATGTGACCTTTTCATAATGTACTTGGGCTGCACGTGGAGTGTGGGAGGGAAGGGGTGAGGCAGTTTGTTAATGGAACACTTGTGCAGTCAGCCAGAGTTACTGCAAAAGCCAGAGAGCCAGGGCTCGGGAGAGTTTATGCCTTCCTTGACTCAAATCTTTCCAGGTGTCTCTGAAAGAAACCTTGATGGGGAGGAATGGACTAATGCAGATTAGTCACATTGTTCGATACAGCATGTGGAGACACTTGAGGGCAGCGATAAGAGAACTGAAACTCATTCTTGCAGAAAATACATGTCCAGGTGTATAAATCTGCACATATCTGCTTCTCTTCAGTGTGTTTCCCTCATTCAGATATACTCTTTGCCAAGCAACGAAGGCAGTATGAAAGAAGAAACACAGCTCTGGGTCAGAGAAGCAGTTTGGTATCACTGAACAGCAAAGCCAAGTTTGATTCAGGGAAACCAAAACTTTTTAGAGATCTTCATTAATGGAGCCTTAGTATTTCTTAATAAAGCTGACTCCAAATGTCAGCCCCAAGAGCATCATTTTATTAGAAGACCTGAGCAAAAACAAAGGCTCAGATACTCAAGAGTCTTCAAACTCAGATTGTTCTGATACTCAAGATTCTTAAAACCAGTGCATCCAATTCCCTGAGGATTCCAATCTTCAAAAGCCTCCCCATTACCCTCTTCTCCCCCTGAATAGGGGCCTGGCCTCTTAGTCACTAAATAGAACACTAGAAGAGCCTGGACTGGCATTTTGTGACAATGAAAACTTTAATCAACAGAATTTGAAACTGATTGGAAGGCTGATCAGCAAAACTAGTGATCTGGATGAAGATAACTGGGGCTGCAGTTAAAGCACTTTTAAAAAATACCCTGGTTCTGCTCTGAATGGTTTTGCCATATGAAACAAGATACTTTCTGTAAAGTTATTAAGAAATGGATTTGTGCTGGCTAGTTGGCTCTGTCAAAAATTTTATTTCGAACTAATCAAACCATCACTCCCAAAAATTTTAGGGATGTAAGAAACTGAGCATTTGTTCAAATAGATATGGTGACATACAGTAAACTTCAGTATTTTCTACTAATTTAATGTAAAATTGTTTTAAATGTGTTCAGTTCTTCTCCCTCTTGTTGGAGAGACTTTCAGATATTCTAGAAGTGTAGATGCTGTTATTATATAGATAGTTTTCTGGCAAGTTATCACACATTGGAATTTCAATGTTTCTTTACCCAGCTGGCACACATAAGGAAAACAACTGTACTAACAAATTAGTCTCACAATCACAGGCTCAAAGAGTTCTAAAATCTGGTTCTGACTGTCCAAGTGTGACCAAAAAAAAAAAAAAAAAAGTGTCAGTCTTGTGCCTTTATTTTCAAACGAGCAAAAGCAATGAAAATCTTCACTTGAACTTGCAGGTTGGCTGTGATCATTGAGCTGAGTTCCAGCAGGGGAAAGAGGTCTTAAGACTAAGATTAGCTGACAGTTCTCCTATGACAACAGCAACACAGAACTGCAGGTTTGTATCTGACCTGTTATGCTTTAGCAGTTTGCTGCTGTGACTCACAGCACTGATACTTTATTCACATGAAACATTAAGGGCCTGATTCTTCACTCAGAGCCATTCAGGTTAGAAATTGCTGTGGTTTGAAATCAGTGCAACTTTGTGAAAAGAGAACTGAGCACTTAGAGCACCATCCAGCACAGTGGAGTGATAAATTATATAACATTAACAAATCTTATAACTCTTTGGTAAATGAGAATTTGATGACAGAGCCTCAAAAGGCTTGGCAACTCGGATAAGTGCCACAAAGCCAGGATGTTTATCCGCAGATTATCTGAATTATTCAAGCCCCTTGGGTTTTCAAAATTGAGCTGGAAGTCTTGCACAGACAGACTTTGCCAATTGTGTGTACAGTAACGAGAAAAAAATATTCCCAGAGAAATTTCCCGTGACTAAACAAGCCTGGTAACAACAGCAATCTTTTTTTCACTACATGAAGTGATCTTGTCAATCAACGGGAACTGTGGTGGAAATGCTCCTGAAATAGTCACTTCGAGCAGTCCAGGAGGCAGCCGAGGGTCTTTCCTCACAAGTGAGGAAAACGTTCTTACAATTAGAAAAAACTATTGAAACTATTATTTTTCACTCTAAGATTCACAACAAACCAGCCTGACATGGAGAGGACTTGCACTGGATCTGCAGGTACTGGAGAGCTGCAGTCCTTCTCTACACTTGCACGGTTAATTATGGCACTACACAGTTGATCCCTAAATAATCTACTGCATCCTGCTTGGAGCAGAATCACTTGACAGCAACCACATATGGATCACTAAAATGAATGGTTTTGACTTGAAAGTTTTGAGAATATGAAGATGATTGTAACCAGTAAAGGGTATTTTATGATGCCCAGGAGAGAAACTGTCAATATTCCTCAAAGGTTATTCCTGCATTTTCTACCACTTTGACTCCTGAATAAAAAGGTAAACAAGAGGTAATAAATAAATAAATAAATAAATAAAAAGCAATAGTAAGAATAAGGTGAAACAAAATCTTGCTTGAAATATTTTCACTCTCCTGTTAAGCTAATATAACAATTGTTTTTCTTTTCACCGTTTAGTTCTCCAGAGTCACTTACTTTAAACTTCATTTTCTCCTCACCTTCCAGGTACAAACCCTTTTCAGCAGGATACTGGCACAAAAATGGAAATCTCCCTTCTCTTATAGTCCTTTGAAAGCATTCATACTCAGGAACAGGAGGAAAAGAGATCAGAGTCTGTACTAGTATTTGGATCCTCCTTTGGGAGGGAGGGATGGGAAATTAAGATCATAAAAGCAACAGATCTAAATTTCCAATTCCTGCAACTCCAAAAGTAAATCTCTGTAAAAGTGATGTGGGGATTCACAGTGCAAAGATCTCAGAAGAAAGTAGTTGCTCTATGTGCACACACCAAGAGTGCTCCCTTCTCCCCCTTCTGAACAATAATCAAATTATTTCATCTTTAGAACTGTAGAACGGGATGGCATATGTGTTAACCTCCAAGCATTGTACTGGGGAATGATGAAGAATATTCAGCTTTAACTTGTTTCTTGCAATGTTCTTTGGGACCAGCCCGGAAGAGACTCCTGCAGGGAGTAGCCAACTGTGCTGCTGAGGGTGAAAGAAGCACTTGCAGATCAGTGATAAACACAAGGTCCCTGAGTTAATTTAATCTGAAACTCAGAGTAGGGGATTACATGCAAGAATAGGGAAGAAAAAAGGTCCCTTTAAAATGCCTTCAATTTCTGGGGTTTCTTGTTTACTATCTTTTCTCTATCTAAAATGCATATTATCCTATTTTGATTTTATGGGGGGAGCTCATGGTGAGAGAAGACCCGGGCATAGTCACCTCAAAGCTTTGGGAAACTCACATTCCTTGTAGCCCTTCTCCTGGAGCAATCCTTTCTCCTTCCCCTTCAAACTCTGTGAGTCTGAAAAAGCGAGACTTCAAAGGCCGAAGGAAAGGAAAAGTGGAGTCTGTGCATGAATGGAAATTATCAGTTGTTCAATTTGCTTCAACTAGAATCGATAATCTAACTCCCCTGGGAACACTCCCTGAAAGGATTCTAACTTGAATTCTTAGACAGGACTCCAGAAATGATAATGAAGTGGACTGTAAACAGGAAAAAAATGAATTAACACTGACAGAAAAAGTTTAACACAAGATGTGTCCAATTTCCTTTTTCCACATATGTTTCACAGACTAGAACTGCGGGCTGTTTAGAGTCTTTTGTTTCCTTGGGTTTATTAAAAAAATAGGATTGAAGCTTATGAAATTATGAATAAAAGCTTACCTGAATAGCTGAAGCCTGATAATAACAGATATCTGTGTTATACTTCTCACTGTGGACAAATCACCAAAACTAATTTGCTAGTAAAGGAAAATTGTTATTGTTTGCTAGGAACCAAAGAAAAATTTACTCTCCTGCTTTAGGTTGTAAAACAGAACTTTTACAGATGATGAGCTCTGAGTTAGGTTTTAGGTGACACCACCAAAGGTTCTGACCTGCAACAGTCACTTCTCTGATTTCAGGAGTTCATGGATTTGAGTAATTTTTGTGCTTCATTTTAAGATGAAACAAAAAGGGAACAATGGAAGCTGAAAGCAGAAAACATAGTGAAAGGAATAATAACTGCCATTCCGTGTTCAACAGGGTAAATATTAGTGGTAATAAACAAGTTCAGAAAGTTCTCAGTTCTTTCCAGCAAATTGAATTTTTTTTTCCATACTGCTTACAGTGGTAAGTTTATTTAATTTTGAAATACTCGTCTGAATGGAAAAGAAACCTATGAATCTAATTCTTAGTATTGTGTGGAGGTTCTACCACTGACCTCCAGGTGTACAGAGTCAAGGCTGAGTAACTGAGGATCAGGGTGCATTTCAATTTTCAATAAAATCATAAAAGTAAGTCACTAAAGTACAAGGTCCAAAGAATTTGTAGACATCCTAAAGGCAAGAATGATGGTTTTCATAAAAGAAAGGTTTCTTAAGCAATAGGCCTTGGGACAAAAAATAATACTAATCAATGTGTTGTATCTAAAGGGGTCCAATAATAAATTTCAGTTACAGTTAAACTACAACATTCCTTGTTTATTGTCCAGCACAAACTACAGCTTGTGAACCTACTGATTCAATAGAAATTACCAAGTGTCTTGAATAAACCAAGAGACAAATGGGATCCTGGGACATGAGACTTCCTTGCTGCAACATCCATGCTTGTTTTCCAACAGTAGGTTCATGTTATTGTCAATTTTTAGACGCCTCCTTATGGCATAAATGCAAGTTCTAATGGAATGAATATGCCTCTCATTACTTAAAAACTCTACAGTGGGGAATTTACCACAAATGCTCCTCCATTCTTAGGGGTTTTGTGACTGGTGTCTGTATCCAAACCCCTCACAATTCTAGTGACTGCCTACCTTGTCTGCAAGTACTTGCTAAACTCACATACCTATAGATTTAGTCTGATTTTAAAAAGCCATTAATCCAATATTTGATATGCTGTTTCATGTTTGATACAATTTTATTTGTAAAGCAATAAAAAATTAACTTTCTACTTACACTACAGAATACTCTTTTAGCATGTGGGGGTTTTTTTATTTTAACAAATAAGACAAAATCCTAAAGCTGCTCAAGTGCACAGCAAAATTTCTGTTGTCACTAACACAATGGAATTGATTTTATCAGTGGTGTCATCAGCACTGGGATTTTGCTCTAAAATGAAGTAGTAGGTTGATTTAACTACTTGTGAGAAACCTGTGTCACTCACTGATAGCTCAGGGCTTGCTTATCCCTTCGTGTTCCACATGAGGTACCACACGTGTCTTATTTGGGAGACCTTCTAGTGGACTCCACATCATGTTGTAGCTGTGTAGGAAGGAAGAGTTTTAACACAATAACAGATACTGCTGAAGAGTCAAGAGAGCTTTCAGGAACACCATAAAAGCCGAGTCACAAAACTAATGGGCTGTGCCGCTAATCTTGGGCAGTTTTGAAAACACGACTTAGCAAATGCTCTTTATTTTTACTTTGTTCCTTTGCAAAAACAACCTCCCCCCTCCCCAGCACTGGAATGTTGATATAAAGAATTTATATGGCGGTGAATCATCTCCTAAAATATTTGTGTGTCATCTCAAGTTTCAAAAAAATAATTGTAAGCTGTAAAACACATCCAGTGTGATTTCTTTATGCTAAAGGGATCAACAGAACATGTTAAGTGCATCACAGTGCTGTAATGGAGAAAGCATGTGAATATTTGTAGTCAGCTCTAATATTTTCAATAATGCATGGGAAATATATTATAGAAAATTCATTATTCATGTACTTTTCTCCCACATGCACCTGAAACTGGAATGGTTCTCTTTGCCTTATGAATTGTTGAAATGGAGTGTTGTTCTGTTCTTAACTCTCTTGCCAAGTGCACAGTCAGTCAATCATATGGCACCTTGGCTTGGTGCATAACTCATTTCCTTTGACCGTGGGATGTTTTCCTCTCTTTTTTGTGGATATTTGAATAGAAAAGAGAGATTTCCAGTATTTTTACCATACACACTGTTTCTCTGCAGATTAATTTTTCAGATCAAGTCTATAAGTCTCTAGATCAAGTTAGTCATGCATTATTATCAATAGTTTTATGAGTGAAGGAAGTTTGATATTCAATGAATCACAGAATCACAGAATCTCCTGAGTTGGAAGGGACCCACAGGGGTCATCAAAATCCAACTCCTGGCCCTGCATGGGACACCTGATAACATTACCAGCTTCCCCATAATGGTCTCTCTGTTGGTTAAGCCTAGTTTGGATTGTGAAACAGCTCGTAGGAAAAAAAGTGCAGGTACAAAATACCACTTTCAATAGTAGCATTAAATACTTGTCTTCACACCTAGAATTGAAATTGAGGTTCAGTATTAAGTCGAATTCTGCAGTCTACCAAACATTTGCTTTCAAGGAATGCCTAAAAATGCAGCAGTGAATTATTGCTCCTTCTGCAACAAATGATATTATCATATAAATAAAACTCTAGTGCACTTTTTTTATTCATTAATAGATGAGGCTGCATAAATTTTAAGTTTCTGGACTCTTTGTGGAAAAATCTATCCTGACAAGCAACTACTTGTAAGTAAAACCTGAATTTTTCAAATTACATCAAGCTGATTAATTTCTGTTTTCAAAATATGTAAAAATTTGAGCTTGGGGCTAGGTAAAAATGGGGAGTTGTTGGTTTTTGACTTCAGACAAAGAATAATCAGCCTCATTAATGGTCTTTGAGGAAGCTCACTGTCCCAGCCAAGCTCCCTACAGGATTTTGTATTTATGTAGCCTTTATCTGGCCTACAATGTGCAGGATTTGGTTATAGTAGAGCAAGGCTTCCACATGGCTTCTCCTGCTTAGAAAAAGTAAATTGTGAAGAGGCAATGAGGTCAATATTATTGTCAGTACCGTATTGTTGACACCTTTTTTTATGGATAGCATAATCTAAAATGGATATCTTTTTGAGCAGCATTTGTCAGACATTTGTTTCATTTCAGACATTTATTGTACTATTACAAGTAAAGGCTTTCAGTTTTCTGTTCCATTAAAGACTAACGTTACTGAGGATTACCAGAAAAGAAGCTCTCGACCCCAAAAAGGTGCCTGTTTAGCACCCCACCCACACTTCCATGACAAACCAGTCTGAAATAAGCTGTGGCTGCAGCTTTTCCAGGGGAAAGGTTTTAGCTTACCCGGTAAAATTACAGAGGTAGAAAAGGGACCAACCTAAAACAAATAAATAAAGGAAACACCAAAGGACTGTGAGAGGGTTTTTTCCCTGAGCCCTCAGCGAACAGCCACAGCACTGCAACCCAACCATGGCAAGAAGTTCTTCTTAATAGGCAGGGTAGCAGTCACACCTCTCAAATACTTTGATTTAAAAGAGCAACTTCAACAAAATGTTGTGCTTGGGCAACTGTCAAGTTACAGGGAATGGGAGGGAGTCAGAGAGCCCTTTAAGGCCACTTTAAGCGCAGTGGCCCTGCCTTCCTGCTGCCCTTGTGAGGGAGTTTGGGTTGTAAGTAGGTGAAATCAGAACCGGAAAACAGTGGAGTGCACTGTAGGACACAAATAGCTATATAGAATACAAGGCAGAAAAGAGGCTGCTGGCAGCAGCAGGATGGAAGAGGAAGCAGGGAATGACTGGCAGGGGCTGTGTAGAAGGTTTGCTTCAGACTTGGAAAAGCAAAAGGTGATCTGACACTGCATTCTGTGGGTTAGACCCCTTGCACCATTCTTCAGAAAGCAAAGGGGTTTTCATTAAATTACATGGCATCACCTATGCTTTGCTCCTCTTTTAATAACCCTTTGCCTAACCACAACATAAAACCCTTTCCACCACCTACACACCACTCAGTGTGAAGTAACTTTTATAGTGACATCAATAATGACCATTAAGATGGGATAAAGGTATGTAGCTCCTCCTTAGTTCTTGAATGAGACCATCAGGATTTTAAACAGTTTGGGTGATTGATGCTTCATCAGAATCTGTTGCCTAAGGATGCTGTAAGACAAGAACAAAGACAGGAACTGTGCTATCCTAGTAACAAACACAAGCAAATATGAAACAGCTCATTAAGCACATGCAGGTCTTGGCTCTTGACATTCCATGGTTCTTCCAGCCATAGCTGTGAGTCATGTTATTGTAATACTAATTCTTCTGGGGAAAAAAAATCAAAACAAACAGCACAACAAATCCCCCCCCCAAACCTGCTATGATGGAGAAATGTGAGAACTGGCACCTAAAGGGGTACCAAGCTTAGGTGTGTCAGGGTGTGAGTCGTGACAGAACAACGTCAGTGACCAGGTTCTGATGAGGAAGGACTTACTTGATTGAGACCCTAATGTGAAATCACATACATGCATCCTTCCACATATATAAGATGATTAATTACATGACTAATGTGAGTTTTGACAGCAACTCTAAAAGGTGGTAGAACAAGCCTGCACTGTACCCCGGGAATACCATCTCTTGGCTGCACTTACAGCACCAGGACAGCCCTGCCTTCTGCTCTCACTCGCTGAGGACTTGCTTTTTGGAAAATGCATGAACTTAAGAAGGTTTTGTAAGAACAAATCTACTCTCTGTGCTGAAACCATTAGTCAGACTATCCTCCATCCAAAATTTTCAAGCTGTTGTATATCAAAGCTAGTCTGCTTAAAACAAACTTTTATCTCCAGCACTTTACAATCAAACAAACAGAGTAAATACCCTGCTGGTCATTTAGATTCCCCAGCTGCATGCATACCCTCTTTTGACCCTTGGATTAGAAATTAAAACCCTTTTTTTGTGAGCAAAGCAGATGAAAGTTTTCCTCAAAGTAAAAAGGAGAAGGAGAAGGAGAAGGAGAAGGAGAAGGAGAAGGAGAAGGAGAAGGAGAAGGAGAGGAGAGGAAAGGGAAAGAGAAGGAAAGAAAAAGGGAAGAAAACAAAAAGGAAAAAAAAGGAAAAAAAAAAAGATAAAAAAGGCAAGGCAAGGGAAGCCAGAAGACTTTCTATTCCTGTCCAGTTATTGATCAATTTTCATCATACTTATGAAAATCATAAGTTTTTAAAAAACAAAGTAAAAAATGTGCTTAATAAACCAAGTCACCTTCTTGCTAAGGTAACAGTCCCTGTGTATGACCTTGTAGCCTCACCAAGCGAGACAGACAATCTGTTTTATCTGAATGGCTTTCTCTTTCTGCTAACTTCCCTCTGCTTCCACCCACAGCATTTATTTTTTTTAACAGAAGAAAATAATTTCCATTTAAAAATTATCATACTTGCTTTTCACACGACCCATTTTTCATACGTAAGAGTTTCTAAATCAGAACCACAGCTCTCTGCATCTCAGAAAATAACTGACTCCTTCTTCTTTCTCTCAGGTAAGATACTGATTCCCTTTTTCCTTTTCTCACAGATTATTTAACCATTTTGCTGGCCCTGTGCTTGTTTCTTCAGTGATTCAACATCATTACTCTAGCTCCTTCCAGTGGTAAATCATAATGTTTAACAAGAATAGAATAGAGCTTTTAATATACTTTTAATCATTTTGCTCTACAGAAGCCAAATGTGTGTCTGTTAAAGCAAGTCTTTCTGCTTTTCCTGTCCTGGTTGCATCAGAGGTAAAGGGTAAATGAAGCTCAAAGGTACAGCTCAGCTTTATTCACAATTCCAACACATTTTAGTGAATTAGGTAACATTGCCATTTCATCTCAAAGCTTTTGACTTTTTTTTGCCTGCTATGACACTGTGAGAGTAAGAGCACAAATAGGGGAACAACAGATCCCTGTGTCAGACTAACTACAGTTTGCATAATTCAAAAAGGGGGGCAGCACCTTGAAATAAATGTATGGTTCATAGTTCTGAGAATTATGTGCTTTTTGAAACACTGTTACTGACTAAAGGGGTAGAAAATCAATCAATGCTTAAGTATCAGAAAAACATACTTTAATATTGCCTTGTTTACATTCATATATATCTAGGAAACCCTGCATGAATTCAAAGATGAACTCTGAATTCATCTGTGACAATCAAGAATTACAAAAAAAAGCCACAACGAAACCCCAAAGAAACTAGCAAAAATAAACAAACAAAAACACACACAAAACCAAACCAAACAAACAACAACAAAAGAAAAACAAACAAACAAACCCCAACAAACCACAGAAGTCCCAAATACAAGATCTGAGCTCTAAGTGCTAAAAAAAAAAAAAAATCTTATGAAGGGAAGTCTGTGACAACATTACACGAGAAATTTGGAGTGTTGTTGATTACAGCCCTGAAAAATATTAAAGCAAAATAAATTTGTTAAAGAAGGTGAATCAGAAACTGAAGAAACAATTCATTAGAGAACTGTAGGCACATTAACAATATTCAGTAGTTCTGCAATTACAGCCATAAGCTGTCAGAAGAGAATATATGTGATCATTTATTTGATTATAAAGTACCTAAGAGTGTTCAGCAGGTCAGATTTTTCATCCGGCTGAGTTTTCTAATAGCCCTTCTCAATCAAGGGATTGTGCTGCACAGTGGAACACTGAGCCCAGGCACGAGGATGATGGAGGTCACTGACCCTGCTATTTAAATAAAAAAGGACTGTGCACAGCAGCTCCACAAATGCTACTTCCTACAGATTTCTGTTCAAAATCTTCACTTTTGCTGTTAACATATAAATTTAGGCCCTCATCATTAGATGCCTTGGCACAATAAACTGGGGTTGAACAAATATGTAGTGAATCATCAGCCTGAGCAGTAATTTGACCTCTGCACAATTCAGAACTCGATTTTTCATGAGATTATGCACAAGCTTAAATCTATCTACATGTGGAATGCTATTATAATTAATCACTGGGAGCAAGTTGCTTGAGGGAATCAGTAAAAGAACATTTACACCATGTCTTATAATTGGTTGAATCTGTTTCTTACTAATCAAACCCTGCTTAGCACTTTAATATTAGTTATGTGTAAATTAAAAAGCTGGCTGCCCATTTTGTTTCACAATTCACATTTCTCTTCCACAAGGAAAATTTTTCTCAGCTAACTCTCTGGTCTCTCCAAGCAGAGGTTATGATCAAAATTAGCAATCCCACCCAAGGAATTCTAAACTTTCTGTTGTACTAAATGGCCTTGGGGGAAGATCCAAAGATGTTGACTTCTAAATAGGACTCAAGCACCTAAGTTACCTCAGTGTCCAAAATCATGACCTTGAAAACTTGCTCAGCCTTTGCTAATGAGGAATGAACTCCAAATTTCCTATCTCTTTATTTTAAACTTGGAGTTGCAGCTTACCTTGGGCTAAATTTGGGCAGGACTGAGGAAAACAGTGTTTACCTTGAAACCATGTGTCTGAATACAAATTCCAAATACAAAGATCATGAGCCCCAGATCACTGGATGTTATTGTAGGGAGTGTTGCAAAATCATGGAATATCCTGAGTTGGAAGGGACTCACAAGGATCATCAAAGTCCAGCTCCTGACCCAGCACAGGAGGGAGTCTGCTCATATCTACAAACAGCCGTGTCTGAGGACAGGAGCATGCAGAGGAATCATTTCTCTACTTTCCTCATTAAAGCACAATAGTTCTGCAAACAATAACTAAGTATGTTTTTAAGGAACTTTCCCCGTGTGACCACTCACGAGTCTCCCTGGCAGTCACACTCCCACCCCCCCGACTGTCACCGCTGGGACCAGGGACCCTTCGCAGTGACGGGTCCTGCCTGGCTCCCCACGCACCCCACTCACGCAGTCAGACCAGGTTGCCTCACCAGCTCAGCCCCAAGTTTCCCATGGCAGAGCCTCAGATGTCTCATTCCATAAAGCCTTTTATTCATTCACGGCGCAGTAACACAGACTCAGCCCGAGCTGGTGCCTTGAGCAGGGACCCTGAACAAAGGAACCCTGGGCTTTTATCCCCTCAGTCTAAAGCTCAATAGTCTGAGACCTTCCTGCCGAGCCGAGGGCTCCTGCCCTGTCTCTGGGTGTCCCTCACCTGGCTGTGCCACAGATCTTTGTGCCCTCTGTCATGCACAGGGTCAGCAGGTCACTTGTCCGTGGTTCCCACCCCGAGCTCAATCAGCAGCTCCATCGGCAGCTGCCCCGAGCCACCTGCACCAGGTGTGTTCCTCAGTGGGAGGAGGGTCCAGCCCGCACAGTCTGGGGTCCTCCCTTCGAAAGGAGCCTGGCTGCTTGTCTGTGCATAACAACTGCTGTATTAATTGTCAGAGCTGCACAGGTATGATTCCATAACCCTTCTGCTCACCTTGCCTCATTTTCTGACGCTCTGCTCACCCTCCTCTGCTGTGGCACAGCTCCCTCACTCACCATCAGAGCAACTTTTGATGGAATAACAAACTGTCTAATTCCCTCTATGCCAAACAGAGACAACAAGTGTAGAGGCTACCTGATATAAGGTTCTCAATTCAACTCTCAGGGCAAAGGGTTTCACAGCTCTAAGCCTAATGAATTTATCCTACCCAAAGCTTTCTGTATCCACAGTTTTGAAGATGTGCAATTGCCATCTTTGAAAGCTTAGAAGGAGATGGGGAGATAAAATCACAGGGTAGGGAAAAAGCAGAAACCATCAGGTTCCATCTGGTTCCTCATCCTTCGCCTCGCTGAGAAATCTGGCAATAACGTGTGAGGAGAGGGTGCTGAACAGCTTGAAAGGTTAGAGTGTGATTAATGGGATGATGTGTGAGTGCACGTGGTAATCCCCCTACATACTACCCAATTCAATTTGGCCTGTATCATGTTGTAGAAAAGATTTAAATAGCCTTTCAAGGCCAGCAGAATAACATTATTGCAGTCCTCTATTATTCCTCAATGTGATTATCTCAAAAGTAGATTTAGTGTATAGAAAGGGCTTCAATAACAAGTAGAAATCAGTTAAAATAAAATACTTTTCCACCCCGATGCAAACTCATTTGGAGAATTGTTTATTTGTGAGTTAAACTATTATTTTCAGACAGTGTGTTCCAATGAGGCAAGTTGAAATTTAGGAAGTATGTAATAGTAAAATATAAACTATTAAAAATTGGTTTTCTTACTAAATGGAGAACTTGTAGAGGAAATTGCAAAGAAGGGGAACTCTACATACATGATACTCTCAAAAACTTTATCTAATGAGCATTTTTTAGGAAAAAAAGTTGGTCATGAAAAAGGAGATTTGAAGAGCTTAAGGAGAAACTAGTTAACACATCTAAGGGGAGAGGGGGAAAGTGTATATTTAGCTACTTTTTTTAAGCCACAGTCTGTTTTCCTTCTGGCCTTGTTCTGCTCATGGACCACGTTAATTGGAATGCCAGCAGTGGCCAGAGCCTTGTGCATGTATTTGGAAGGAGATACAGAGGCTTTAGCCGCTTAGTAACTATGTTACAGGGTAGAATTAATTTACCTGAAGAAACATCCTGTGCATCTATTGTCACGTATATCAGATTTCTTTTCTTCTTTTACACAGCAGTGCAATACCTTATGATTAATTTTTGTCTCTGAAATTGTTCACAAGAAAAGAAAATCTGTTTTCATGGGCTTACCTTGACATCTTTAAGAACTTGATATTCAAGGGCCATGATACTCCTCCAAGGAGACCTTGAGTATTGGTGAATTCAATGCAGTAAGTAGGAGACATGTATTCCAGAGATATATGGAAGAAAAAGAAGCTCAGGTAGCAAAGGAGAAAAAAAACCTTTTCACATGGTTACTCAGGTTTTCTTGGGTTTGGAGTTTTTTTGTTGGTTTTATTTTTTGTTCTGAAGTCCCAATGAAATTGTGAGGCTTACTTAGACTTGAACTTACAAAGGCAGTTAAGTGATCTTTTGATCCCGATTTTGGATACGAAGTATTTCTTCCTTATGAACAAAACTAATTGTTGCTGTACATTAAACTGCCACATTTTTTTTCCTCCTACTGCAGAATATTTATTTCTCAGTCCCTCTGAAGTCCAATTTTCCCTATTTCTTTTAACTCTGTTTTGCATCTCCCCTCATTATCCAATCACCTTTCAATCCATGACCTACAGAGGATGTGAGGAGAACTTCCCAGCGTTCTGCTGTCTGGTTAATGAGCCTCCCTGAGATGTGGAGAATGCTTTATTATTTCAGTGTTTGTTTCCTTTGGTCAGTGGTACTTGACTATTTTGTTCAATATGTTTGCTGCACATTGACACATCTTGTAAAGCTTAATCTTTCCTATTTAAAATGCACTTGAAGGATAGTAAATCCAGACATCAGCAGCATAAAACAGTCACCCTCACCCTTCTCATTCTGTTCTGTAAGAGTTGGATCTGACAGTGGCAAACAGCATCTGACAGATTCTAAAAAAGCACTCAAGTGTAGTCTGAGTCCTTCAGACCTTTAACAAATGTAAATATGATTGTCCTTGGATTGTAAAATGGGTGCAGCTGTTCCAGAGAGTATTCTGGTAAATATGCCAGTGTTACAGCCTTTTAAAGAACTTAAATATAGGTTTTTACATTTTTTTTCTATGGAACTAGTTGAAAAGATCCTTTGAGTCATTTAATGTATGTCTGCGTACTCTTCATTCTTTGGCCAAAATATAAATACAGTTTCTGTATTTGCATTAACCATCAATATGGATCAGTTTTCTACTTGGATCTGTGATTCCTTAAAAACTATATACACACGTATTTAAAATGTAAATATACATGTTTATATACACACACATACTGTGGAGTTAAATATCCAGAGCCAAGTGCTGGAATGGTGAGTCTTTACATGTGGGTCACAACCCTGTGTTAGTTGCACTTGTCGAACTTGTATGTGCACTGTTTGTAGTGAGGATTAAACTTCTATGCAGTATTCTCCCATTTCTGCTCTGCCAGAGAAGCAGGTGGGAGCAAAGGGATAAGGTTATAGAAATGACATGGCCAAGCAGAAAGGGAGATGGTGTTTTTCAGATGAGATGACAGCCCTGCTGCTGCATGTGTGCCTCAGAAACATCCCCAGATAAATAGATGTGCAAGCACAAGAAGGACAAGATTTCCTAAATATTTATGAGCCAGAATCAGTAATCTAATTTGAGGGTATGGAATACAAGGAGGGGTTAAAGGTCTTTGTCTGAAGCATTGCAAGTGCTGATCATTGAGACTCTTCACCTGAATGCTGCAAAAAACCAGATTCTGGATCTCAGTTTAATATCTTTAATTGCAGTCACTGTTAAGCAGGACTCAAGTGCTGCTCCCAGAGTGGACAGCACGAACTGGTGTGTGCTGCTTTAGCACTCACAAAATATGCTGCTCTGACCTAGCTGGAATGCTGCGTTGTGAGGATGGCAAAGCTTCAGTCCGAGCAGGGAGAAGCTGCTTTGCCCTTCATGATATGAGTGTGTGCTGTGAGGGCTCAGGTTCTTAACTGAAGATAATGATGTGCTGTGCAAGGATTTATCAATATCTCCTGGATACATATCACATGTCTTCTAATAATTTGTTTGGTGCTGCTCTAGTGCTGCTAAGGTTATGTTCCTGACACCTGTAAAATCCCAGAATGTTTTGGTTTGGAAGGGACCTCAAAGATCATCCCGTTCCACCCCCTGCCACAGGCAGGGACCCCTTCCACTAGCCCAGGTTGCTCCAAGCCCCGTCCAACCTGGCCTTGGACACTTCCAGGGATGGGGCAGCCACAGCTTCTCTGGGCAACCTGTGCCAGGGCCTCAGCACGCTCACAGGGAGGAATTTCTTTTCTTCTAGATCTACCCTGCTTCAGCTGATACCTGAAATCTAAATCTACCTATGTCTAGATCAGCCTAAACCTAGATCTACCACCCTCTAAATCTAAATTTCGTCTCCTTCAGATAAATTCCTGATCTTTATTATGGACCACTTGTATAAATCTCAGTTTTAAAGCTCATGAGTCAATGTTGGTACCTTCATGAGAAAATTAGTAGGTTAGATTTTCTGATTGAAAAAGAATGGTTTTTCAGTATTTCCTACTAAACAGGATCTAGAACACGTTGAGTTGAATGAAATGGTAAATTTTCTTATGGCCAAAATATTAAAATTTTAATATTTCAAATGTAAAAATATTTCCAGCATAAGCAAACATACCTTTAATGAATATCAGTGAAAAAAATCTTAATCAGCAAAGAATTCTGGAAAAAAAAAATACACTGGAAGCACAAGCAACAAGTCCAGCTAATTTGCCTTCTCAAGGGCAGTTGCTGAATCAACCTTCTAAAATACATGTGGCTACATGTAACTCAGTGTTTTATTGATTTCTTTATTGCAGCCATCTTAAAGGAAAGTTTTGGCTGCTCTGCTGTGTTTTTTTTTTCCCTTTGGTTTGTCAAAGTCATAATTTACATATGTAATAACATAGCTAATTTCTTACTGACAGAGTAGAAACTTGTGAAACTAAGCTGTGCTTAAAGGCATTTCTGATTTTTATAATTTGGACATCTAAATTACTAAATAAAGAATTCTAATTCTGTTTACAATTAATTGATTTGATTTGGGAACTGATAGAATTGTATCTTTATAATAGAACAGTTGTTATGAATTCTTTGTGAATGTTGCAAAGAAGTTAGTGATGCTGAATTGGCTCCATTGCACTGTTTGCTTTTTGACATAAAGTTTTATAAACTGACTGGTATCATCCTGCAGATGGTAACTAATGGAGGGAGTAAAAATATTTACACAATAAACAGATGGGGGAAAATAATTTGCATTGCAGTATTCTTCCCTTGCTGCATTAGGTTATTGTCACAGGATCAGAAGTGATCAATTATATAGTTTGGCAAAGTATTGCTTATGGCTCAGCCATAGTTGATCATCCAGCAGCAGAGTTGGATCCTACCTAACAGGCAGAGTTTCATCCAGCTTTGTATCGTATCTGGCATTTTCAGGAGCTTTCTCTGCTTATAACTTTCTCATTGGCTATAAACTCACTCTAAACTTTACATAAAAACCACCCACACAGTAGTAACGCTTGGGCTATGTTTTTTCCTTATAGATGTCATTTAATGAGCTTTGCTAGATACAATTTTCTGATTAAAATAAAGCTGATTAAAAAGAAAATTAAAAGTAAACTCTCAATGATTGTTTGATATTGTAATGTTTTTAATCACAGAAGGGATATCAGTTGGATATATGTTTGCATTGTACTATCATGCCTGCCATAATTCCAGGGTGTTTCTGATTGCCTGCACCACCGAGGCCCTCAGCTGGTCTGCAGAACTGCTGAACGTGGATTATGATAACGAAATTCACACATGAGCATTATTAAAACCGCAGCCTGATTTAAATTATAGTCTTTAATTTTTGTTCTGGGAAATCAGTACTCTCAATCAGCAGGGTTCCAGGAACTTCCATTGTTCTTTGATTTCACAGAATGGTATCAAAGTTGCTGTTTAATATTTTTTAAAATCTTAGGTTTGAGGAAGGTAAATTACCTTTAATCTCTGCAGACTGTCACTTAAGACATATAATTTGTTTGTCTTTTTTTTAACCAGTAAAAAGCAACTGGAACAGCTGCACTCTTATTCATGGCTCTGCATTCTCCAAATCACTACCAGTGCTTTAAAGGAGCCCACACACTGTGACAAAACTTGCATGTCAGAATTAATTGTTGCTGTGTCAGTCACCGTGAGTTACAGAGCTTCTTGTTGTACAGCAGGATGCCTCTGTCTGAACCACGACTGTGCACACCGAGATCGTGTTAAGTGATGCTCTGACCAAGCTAAACTTGTGACAGAAGTGTGCAAATGCAGCTGTGCAGGCACGAGGAACCAGCAGGAATCCATCCCCTTCCCACAGCCAGGCGTTCTCTGCCTCCCCGTAACTCGGTGATAAGTCCGTGTGTGCAGCCAGATCCTCATCTGGGGGCTTAACTCACTGCAGTTCTCTCACCTTCACTGAAACCATGTCCCATCACCAAAACGTCTGGTCTTACTGCTTGTTAGAACAAGATCTGCTGCAAAACAGCTGAACTAAACCGTGCTTTTCACAGGAACATTTCTCTAACTAAGCACACGAACTTGCCTTGGGGTTACCAGAGCAAGCAAACAAAAAATAATCAGACATGGAAATAAAAATCAAACTCCTTTTGGATTTACTGGACGATAGCTCAACGCAGCAGTGCAGTGGTTGATGTAATGCCCTCATTCTGCTTGTGTGTACCTCAGTTTGATTGCTCCAGCTCATCAGCTTCCTCCTTATCTTCATCTGCCGTGGCAACATCGCTGTCAGCACTGGGACAGACGCTGAGGTCACACAGATTTTGGAGGAGCAATGAGGAAATGCGGAGATTCCTTTGAAAAGCTGCTTTTGAGGTCTTATTTTACAATTACCAAAAGGTTGATCTTGCCTTTTCTCTTCAGAAGCTTAGTCTGAAAGCCAAATATCTCCCTTGTCCGCCCCAACCAGGGCTGTGGGGAAAATTGTTCACCTGACTGCTAAAACTGACATAGCAAACCAGACCTCCCTCTTTACAGTGCTTAGAATTTTCCTTTACCAGCAGCTAATATTAGGCATGCATCATATCCTCTATTTATGTCATAACATAGCAAGTGTAAAGACACTGAACCTCTGGCTTATAGTCAGTGTAATCCTTAAATTAAAAATAAAATAATATATTCTCAGATCAACCCTCTTTTTTCTGACATACTGGCATATTTTTTTAAAACTTGTTTTTTCCCAAAAGTCCTTAGCAAGTATGTCTTATGGTGAGGATTAAGAAAAACAGGCATTCAAAATGGAACTCTTCTTGTGTATTTACAGCTCCTATGCTGTGAGCTTGTTAAGGAAGCAGGAGGAAAAGAAAAGAGGGAGAATTGGAGGGATGATTTTTTTCCCTGTGAGCCTCACTCTAGTGCCGTAGCACAGAGAATCCCCAGCAGTGTGGGGTGTAGCAGGAGGGTTTGGATATTCAGGAGGCGGTGACCCAGGACTGGGGTGAGGGAGGGGCAGAGCAGCTCCGGGACCCGCTGACTCCGGGCCCACCTCCGTTTTCAGCTGTGTTTGACGTTTTTGAGGCTGGGGTTTGTTACGATCTAAAAGTTTGCAGCACAGGGCTGGAGGCAGGAAATCTTATGACAATCTAAAAAAGCCATTCTGAAGGAAATGAGTGAGGAATTAAAACAGCCAGGTTTGGGAGCTTTTTGTTAGGTAGTTGCAATAAATTATTCTTTTGTGATACAGTCAAATGAAATATGTACACAGAATTCTTAGAACTTCCAAATATAAACAAATCATTATACTTTCCTTTAACTTAGAATGAAAAAGCTGTCAGGGTAGCTTTTGATGAGCACAATTGCACAATGCAACTACCAGAAACTACTGAAGTTTCATATACATTTTTGCCTTATTTTACTAATTTGAAGTTTTGACTCCTCTGTCACTTCCTGACGAATGGAAGCATTAAAAATAGACTATGTCTTGCTCGTAGCTATTCCCCTTTTCTTTTTTTTTTTTTTTTTTTTTTTTTGGTAAGAGAACTGTACCATCTTTGTGAATAACCTTTTTAGTACAGGAAATAGTCTCAGTGCTCAGAGGTAACAAAGAGAGTGTCATTCTGGTAATTATGTGCTGTTTGCTGCAATTATAGCCCTCAACCTGTAATTCAATCTGTGTGGGCAGACCATACGTCCATGTGAAACTCCATTGACTTAATGGGTTTTACACTGTTATAAAGACCAATTTGCATGTCTTAGATTATAAAGTCAGGCTTATGGGTATATCCCATAAGCCTTTAAGGACACATTCCTAAACCGTGACAAGCATAGAAATGGCACTGAGATGAGTAATAAGCCCGTGTTTATCAGCTGAACATTTGCTCAGCAATGCTGGAATTGCCACAGGTGGCTGTGGAGGGAGAGAGGGTAAATTAGGGTTAGGCAATTGCAGAGAGGGAAAGTTCGTCAGGGCTCTGCAGCCTCGGGCTCAGGCTTTGGAGGAAGCCTGACACTGCTGGTATTTGGAGGCTGGGAGGGTATAGCTAGACGTGGTTATTGTGTGTTTGTCCTCTCTTGGAAATCCACTTTGTGGGCCTCGCTGAATACCTACAAGTTTCAGCTGTAGTGAAAGGAAAATGAGGAGCTTTTTGGGAGAAAACTGGGGTACAGAAACTGAAAGCAGTTTGCCTGGGTAAGGGGAGCAAGACGTGAAATTCAAAGGATCTGAAACTGTAAATGAAGAGCCAGAAGGGAGCACAGTATAAATGCAGCATTAGACTTGATGAGGGTTGATCTTGTCTTTATGACTTTTATTGCAAGTGTACAAGTAAAGAGGTGTGGAAAAGGTTTACTTTGTTAACGCTACTCTACCTTTAATTTTCCAAATTACAATTTTTTTCAGAGGTTTCAAAATTTCCTGTGTTAAGAGCTTATCACCTGAAAAGAAAATAAGATGCTGTGACTTAGTAAGTGCCTCAGTTGTATTTTTGAGCAGCAATTTGAAATCAAAAGATAGTACATATTATTTGTAATAGTATTTGTACCTTACAATTTGCTTGGAAGCTTTAACCATAACTATGTGGTAAATAACAGATTTCATGTGTGCTCACATTGTACATCCCAACAAGCCAACGTGCATCTGCAAAAATGGAAAAAAAATGTTTATTGTTTAAAGTGCAAGGAAGGAGCTGCTAAAATATTTAGCATTTTATTTGTTCTTGTGCAATAATGTGTTCTAAAGTAAAATGTGAGTGACAACAGCCAAAACAGTTATTACAAAGCATACAGGCACAGTTCTGAATTTGGGAATTGTATAGACCCATCAACAGCTCACTGAAGGCTGACTGCAGAGTCTGCAATTATCTGAGCCTGAAATTCTGGGTCTGTCATTCTTTATCTTCTATCATTTATCACACAAAATAGGTGACTTGGGCATTGCTTGCTTAAATAACTGAGTCACACTGTTACTGCAGCAGTTGTGTATCTCTGGCTCAGTCCTGCCCAGTGCCAGAAGTACCATAAACCACTGCTCATATTTTCGTGTTCTAAGATGCCTTGTGAGTTGACACAACTGGTAAAGTAGGAAGGAAAGTCAAGCACACAAATGGAACAGTGAGTTTGAGAGTGCAGAGCAAAGTAATAGCAGAGATGGAGATGGAATCTCAGAACTCTGATTCAAAGTCAGGTGCTTTAAGGGCTTTTAACATCTTTTCATAAAAAAACAAAGCCTAAGACAAAGCTGGAAATGAAATGGCTCTCCATTGGTCTCATAGCTTAGAGTTTAAATAGCTTTTAAATTCTTTTTTAATCTTTTTTCTGTTGTCTCCTTTTTCTTTATCTATTTGGACCTTTCTGAAAAATGTAACAATTTTTAAGAGAAATGTACAAGGTTTTTAAATCACATTCTCTTTCTAACAAAAGTAAAGAATGACCCAATTCTCTACTTTCCAGGATTAATAACTACCTTCTTGTTATTACATTTAAAGCATTAGGTCTGACACTTAATGGAATTCTAGACATGAAGAAAAGGATATGTATGAAATGACTTAGATGAAATTCTTCTATTTCCTGCCACCCACTGTTGATGCCGATATTAATGTTTTTGGAAACAACAAGACAGGAAACACTTATGATAGCATGAAAAGTCAGAAAATATACTCTGAAAACCTAAGAATCCATTCTTAAGCAGCAGATTTTTGCCAGCCTTATTCTAATTAATTTTGTTACAAAATATCAGGAATACTTCTTCCTCTGCATGGTATCACAAAACTGCTTGATTTCCTTTTGCTGATTTTTTTATATCGCTTTGGGAAAATAGGTTAGCTGTGGGATACTTATACTGAAGTGCATAAGTGATCTGCTTTAGTAACACTAATCTATTTGTATTAAAATTGGTAGCAAATAACCTAAACTGTGCCATGAAGAAAATATAATAAACTATTTTTATATGTTTACTTAAGCTTTCTTTTTCTTAATATAGTCTGATTTTCAGCATCTTATTTTATGATGCAGAGGGTCTTATTATGTGCAGCTCATTAAAACCTTTACACATCCCCTAAACCCTCTCATATTCAAAGTAATCATCTCAGTAGAATGTAAGCACTTTTCATGGCAATGTTTGGCCTCTGAAGATTTTATGAAGTGCAAGGAATGTACTAATTTACCTTAATCTTATAGAGTACATAAGCCCCTTTAAAATGAAATTGGTCGATAAACCAGGCTGGTGCAAAGTACAAGATCAATAAGGGGGACCATTAAAATCCATCAATCTCAGCTATGGCATAAGGGGAAAAAAAAATGCAGTTCCATCAGTATTTGAAAGCCACATTCTGATTGCAGCAGTAACCCACTGCAGGAGCAAGCCATGACTTCCAGCCTGCATAAAAGCACAGCAAGAAGAGCTGACAAGTATTTTTTACTTTCAGATTCTTAATCCAGGAAATTAGTGACCAGCTTGAAGCTGGATCAGTGTAGTAGTGGGGGTGATCAGAGAGAATGGTCTTGTGAGGAGGGTGATATCTCACAGATCCAGGATGGGGCAGAACATGATGGAAGGAAACCAGGGAGTTTCTAAGGGAAGGCGAAAGAAAAGACAAGTTGAAGTTTGAATATATCCAGGAGTTATAATGATGCTAATGAGTCATTTATGGTCCAAGCCCTGCCCTCCCCCTCAACTGACACAGTATTTGGGCACCAAAATGTAAGAATTATTTTTTATTTTATTATGTTAATATCCCGGTGTAACAGTACTGACGTTAGATGTATTCACTTTTACATAAATTTACATAAAACAGGCAAAGCTGCAGATAAACTCAGTGTCTTCCCTAAAGAGCTGATGGCCTAAAACAGGACTGGGCACAAAGGCACAGGAGAATGGATGGGGTGGTTTCCTAAAGCCGCTCAGCAGAGCAGCACAGGTAGAACTAGGGCTCCCTGGCACCCACCTGAGCTAACAGACCTCCAGGCAGTCCTGACATCAGCAAGATTGATGAAATGGCATGCTAACCAGGAAGGACATTTGATTGCAATTTACTTAAAAGAGAAAAAACTCAGCAAAAACCAGAAGATTGTACACTTGTATCTCTCTATCAGCAGCTGATTTCAAGCTCCACCGAGGCTAAAGAAGGAACAAAGCTGTTTCAAACAGCTGCTTTTCAAACAACTAAATTCATTTCCTGATCAGAGCTGAATTCTAAAGCTCTTAAAGCATCAACTTCCATCTGAAAATGAGAGTAGGAGCCGCCAAGAAATTAAATGATTTACTACCAGCCCGTTTTTATTAGCAGTGTGCCTCCCCACTGGCAATGCAACTTACGAGCCCAGAGCAATTCACTTTTAGTCTGTAATGGGTTCCTTCCATGGCCTTCACTCAGAACAGCCAAGAGCAACAGAAGGAGCTTGTGCCTGACCTTTTCTCCTAATAGGAAAGAGATAAAGCTATAGCAGTGGTTTCTTGCAGCAGTTTTACAACAGAGTGCAGCAGCTCATTACATATGGCAGGCTGACCTATATATCGAATAGGTCAGCTTTTCAGGCAACCTGTCTTCAGCCTTCCAAAATGTCCCATCAGCCTCTCCTTGTCATCTCTTGTTCTCCTTTGTTTCCTGTGCTGTTGCTGTGTTTTGCTGCAGACGTGCTGGGGTGTTTCCTTGTGACACATTTCTATGTCTTTCAGATCCGCTGTGCAGTGTTGTCACCCCAGATTCTCTGCCTTTGATGGCTTCACTTCCACCACCAGTTTGGGAAGATGTTCTTCCCCATTCTCAGAGATGCCACTCCCATGGAAGCACTGATGCTGCAATGGCTGCAGTTCCACTCTGGAAAGGGAGGACCGGACCTGTGGATGAAGCACGGATCATGCCTTCATCTGACTGGTTTGTTTGTGGCAGTACGGGGGGGATGAGGAAGGAAAGAGGAGAGAGGAGGCATTTTTCAGTGTCAGACTGAAACATTTTTTTTTTTTCAAACTTATAATCTGACTCGGTGGTACTCTTACTCCACCAAGCAGAGATTTGGTGAAATTCTTGTGCTCATTTTCTGTGGACTAAAATGTCTGCTGGAATGGCATGATGGAATGAAGGTGGAGCTGGGGAATTTACACTGGACTTAGTACCGCTGGACCTGTCTGCTTACAGAAGGAGTAATGCTTCCTCAGCTACATTGCTCAAGTCCTAGGACTTTATGTTTTGGTGTCAAGAGCACTGCAAGCTGAGACTTTGTCTGTAAATTAAAATACCTCCTATCTCGAGACCTTGTTAACTGCATGGGGAAGTCTCTCTGCTGGAATAGTTTCTCTTTGTACAGCAAGAACTGGCCCAAGAATAATAAAATAGTAATGTAGGAATTTTCAGAATGTTTTGATGAAATATTTGGCATTCCTTCCCAAAGAGAGAAGACTGAGATAGAAAATAGAAGCCATCATCGCACTTAGCTGTAGCATATATGTGTGGGTGAAGCAGTAAAGGGGGAAGAAAATATGTTTGTTCCATGGGAAACGTTTTTCTTTGTGTCTTCTAGGACACCTCAGAGCTGTGTTATTTGAATTGCTTTGGGCTTTATTTAGTAAATGACTGCAATGCAACCAGAGCATCCTGATTTTTACCATTAAGGCTTTACTGCATGTCTGTGGGCAAAATTAGAATATAGGATGTATTTTACTGGTGTGACTGAAACTTTTGAGCTGTCAGTTCCCAAAATCCCATGCAGACACCTGCTAGCAGAGAGCTATCACGCTGCACTGCTTCCTTTTTGAACAGGCCTAGTAGAAAATTGTCTCCTGCCAGCAAATGCAGGTTAAGCACAGATGGGAACTTGGCCTGCAGCCATTTTATTGACCTGAAAGGAAGGTGCTTTTCAAAGCTTAACTGGAACTGTTTAAGTAGGAACACTGTAAACAAGAAGCAACCTTCTCTCCCGCCACACCTCCCCTCTGCCCACTCCCTCAAACACCAAGGCAATCAAATGTCCAAAGCTGTTAATGCCAAGCTCAGAGGCAAAACAGGAAAGTCAGGAGCCTTAAGACTGTATGGTCAAACTGTACATCTATAACATTTTCCACTGTTGTTTTTTTTTAATCCAATATATAAACTCAGAGCAGACAGAAGTCAGATCTTTAGCAAGTCTGTCACAGAAGCATTTCAGTCCCCACATCAAAGCTGTAAGTGGAAATGCAGCCACTAGGCATGTCTTTTTTATGTGTCTCCATGAGATGAGTCTAGAAGCAGCAACTGATAAGGAAAGGAGGAGACTAGAAGGGCAGATGTCTCCCAGGCAGAACCTTCCTTATCCCAGTTTCTCATTCAGCTGCCTGTATTTCATGTCACCAAAACCCCAGGCAGCTCTGGTTTAGGCTCCATCTCTCAATAACCCTACTTCAACACAGATCACTAACAAAAGTCCCAAATTCATCCATGATTTACACAGATTTCAACTGCAGAAAATACACCCACAGTGCAGGATCTTGAGACTGAGGGGGCTCTTGAGACCAAGAGCCAATATCAACTGGACTCCAACTTTTTATATTATCGACAGTATCTTTCTTGCTCCCTGATGTTTGTCTACATGTTGTATCTCATTTCTAGGCTTTCCCAATTTTGAGAGAGGTACACAGGGATGGTTAATGTTTTCCACTAGTGGGAATACCGCTGTATTTTCCCAGTACTTTTTCAGCATTCCTTGAATTCTTCTTAAATCCCTCAGGCTGTGGGACCCTGTGCAGCTTTACATCCAGTCCTGGATGCACAGCATTGGACATAGCAAATAGGGGATATTTGTCCATTGATAAGGCCTCTGTGCTGCCTGAACAATGACTTTTCTGTATAGATTTTATTTAGCCAGAAAAATATGCATTAGGACTAAAATATAAACTTAAAATATGAAATATTTGGAAGACTAGAAATGTAGTGACTCACTTGACTCTGAACGTGAACTGGAAAAGAAAATGTTTCTTAACTGTTCCTGCAGTCAGATAATTCATGACAAATACAATGACGGCATTTCTGCTTAGTTACATCCCTCAATATAACAGAGCATATATGAAATGCAGGATGATTCAGTAGAGTTTATTTTTCATCTGGTCTCTGGTAACCTAGTTAAGAACACTGAGCAGGAGCTGCAAATTCAGAAAAAGAGCTTAACACCTGAAGCACCGTAAGCTGCACACAGGCAGACTGCAGGGCCTTCTCTACAAATCCATTTAACTGACAGTGCCTACCTTTCTATTTTTCAGTATTTTTTTCATATATATATATGAAATGTGTTTCTCATAAGTAAAGGAAGGATGATCAACAAAGTGGTTGATGCATATAAAGAAAGGAAAGTAGTTTAGCTCAGTAAGTCATTGCAAGAAAAGGTCCAGCTGTGTGACTTGGAGAGAGGGGCCCACAGACCCCATCTCCTGAAGGTTCATGAAGGGCTGCAACCAGTGGCAGATGGGAAGAAGCAGGACTTGGGCTAGAGAAGACTTTTGGGGAGGTCCACAGTTTTGACTGTTTGTTCGAATTTGGAGGATTGATATACTGAATATAGTTTTAGCAGTCTGAATCTCATCAGACCCATAAGTTACATATGAAAAACATGTGGGTGTTTGAAGTGCACCCATTTCTCACTGCCCAGTGCCCAGGAAGTGAGTGCTCTGTGAAAGCAAGAGCCATCAAAGACATCTAGGGAGATCTCCATTTAGATGCTCAGAAGCCTCATCACTCTTTAAAAGTCACGCTGAGGACCTTTATTTTTCGATTGTGCAACAGCACGTTTTGGGAGCATGACGTAATCCTGCGTAATCCTAAAGCTTTTACATCATCATCTTTAAATAAAAACAGGCCTTATGGCAAAAAATAATGTTACAATGTAATTAGACTCTATAGTCTGGAAACAAGCCCTCATTTTAAAGGCACTATTACTGGAAAGCTATTTGCACAGCAGCTGTTGTGAAGATATCTGCTGTGTTTCCATTTTGTCAGCTAACCTTACCCTGACAGTACTGGTTTGGAGACACACAGACGTAAATTCTCCCTAAGCGATTCGTGATGCCAACAGCAAAACCATAAATTGCAGCTAATGCAAGATGGAGCTGAAATGTTCCAGCAGTTTCTGAAAATGTTGCCTTTTTCTTTGCATTTAAACAGATCCTCGCTGATCTCACCTCCCCCAGTCCCCAGCCAAAAATATCTGTTGTGCCCGACTCTGTTGGTTTACTCGGTTCAGGAGTAGTAATCAAGTGTTTCAGTTATACTTAGTGAGTAGGGTAAATAGTCCCTGTAGTTGTTCATTAAGACCTCCATGATGTACGCATCAATTACCAAACAGCTTGAACAAAACAGAGGTAAATTAACTTTTCTGAAACTCACTGTCATAGCCAAAAGGAGTGTAAAGCATTAAAAGTGATTTCATGGCTTAAAGTTCATCCAAAGTACTATTAGCTTTAAGTCCAATTTTCAATTGTCAAGGGGAATATTTACAATAGTAATTTCAGATCATTATCTTAACATTTCAATGCAAATAGCCACAATTTAATTCATTATTACTCACATTACATCTTTATTTTGCCACCAACTGGTGGCTGACATTTCCCAAGCTACTAGGAAGAAATGCTAATTAGACTGGTGTGCACTCTTACCCTTTCTTAATTTCATCATGTTTGTTCTTCAGTGACATGAAGCATTTCCTTCCTTCTGGTCAGCCATTGCCTTTCATCCTCTGCATCTCCTCAGTGGTCCAGTTGGTAAATTGAAACAGAGATAAGGCAAGTGAAATAATTGCCTGCTTTCTGTCTTTTTGGGAAAGTATCGAAGAATATTTGTGCTAGTGTGACAAAACTGACCTCTTTCCCTCAGCCCACCCACCCAACTTAATTTAGAGAATCTGAAGTGATCTCTGGAGTGGAATACTCTATGCATTAATATGCAAATGAACTGCCAAGAAAGTTCAGATTTGCATTTAGACTGGACAAAGGGGAAGGAAATGGCTTTCTCATGCTGTTCCCTTGCATCACCACAATTTCACAAATTACTAATCCCAGAAATGATGCCAGAAGGGACTTTCTCACTACATTTCATTCATGCTTAGATGAGTTTGATTCATCTCAATGTGCCTGGCATTTTACAGTAAACCTGCAAATTTAAAGCACAAGCAGGACCTCAGTGGCTTAAGCTAAGAATCATATGTGTTTGAAATAAACACAATTAGTAAACTTCAAACAAAATATCCCCTCCTGCTAAGGGCTAGAATAGTAATAGGCAGGGGGTAAGGTAATCTTAGGAAAGTTTCCCTGAGAATTAACAATTATGCCAGCGAGAACATCTTATCTCCATTAAAAATAATATTCAAGCATGCATATGTGGCACAAATAAAAGATTTAGCCTGTGAGTGCCAAAATTATTGAGGGAAAAGAAGAAAAGGAACCTATAAGGCAAAGCAGTAATCCGGTTTGCAGATGGATAGAGTTTAATCCTTCTCCTCCTGATTTGCTATCTGCAGTTTAGACAGCTTACAAAATGAGGAATCATTCCTGGGGTTAAAATTCAAGTCCCTGCAAATTAAATAGAATTTTTCAGCAGAGGCTTTCCTGAAGACTTTCTGTATGTCTAATATCTGTTTTAATCAAGGGAGTGTTGGTTAATTTATTGTTTTGCCAAGTGAGTCAGTGTGTCTGTGTCTGTAAACAGACAAGCTTTCAGGAGCACAGGTGCCCCAACAGGCAGGTACTTTTCAAAAATAGGTATAATGTTGAAAAAGTACCTGCCCTGGGGCATCAACAAAGAGGAATTTCAAAATCAGTTTTATGTTCGCTTCTTAATCTTTCGGGGGGACTTTTTTCTCCTCCCAGCTACTGTAGCAAAGAAAATACTGTAAGTCATCACATTTCTGTTTGCCAACATTTATTTGCCCTTTGGTTTAAATGTGTACAGTGGGAGGGTAATAGGGCAGTGCCTTTTACTGCTGGGGATACATTTTGATGTGTCTGATTTTCAGATGGCTAGAAATGAAGTATTAATATTTGCTCATTGGAGAAATGCAACAACATTTTTCTGTGTCAAAGAGACTTTCCCCGGCTCGCCCCTCATCCCACCATCCTCCTCTGAACCTCCCCCTGTGGCTCTCTTCTGAGTGAATAAAGGAGCATTTTATTACAAGAATAATCTGTCCACTCTGAAACCTGTCCCCACATGTGGACAAGGCAGACCAGCACAGCCTCCCTGGTATTGGGTTTTTTAACCACTCTGTGCAGCGCAGCTGGTTAAACTTCTCCTGCCATGTCTTCATAAGACTTTTTTGTGCACGCAAGTCCCCATTTCAGCCTCCTGCTGCTAACCAGCAGCAACTGAAATAAGCAGACTTATTTTTAGGACTCTGATTAGTTCCCATTGTTGTCTGATGCCTAAACTAAGAATTTTCGTAAGTATTTTCTAAAATCAAATGGACAAGAGAATCTGCTGAAATACTTTGTTGAAATGAGGATAGAGCAGCACCCAGGGTGGGAGGGTGTTCGGATTTGGTGACTATGGCACCGTGTAGCAAAACCAAGTCTGACATTTGTCCTCATGCTGATTTAGGGAGGGGGGAAAGCCAGGTGTGTCACCTGAGTCCAGTCCTGTCCTTTCCCAAATCAACAGCATTAGTATTCCTCATTTAACTCACCAACTATTCAGAGGTAGCAGACCAAGAAGAGCCCTCTGAATCTGTTTTAACATCTGCTGGCACCTTGTGTGGTTAAGCTGAAGTCTGGACTCACACAGTGCCCAGGAAACCTGCAGTTTTCACTGCTCTAGTTTTTAGAGGATGATGAGTCCAGCTGTCTTATCTAGTTTGGGAATTTTTTGGGTGTGTTTTACAGTGCCATCTGATTTGATTTTCCCATGCTAATACTTCATTTCTTGATATCCTTCTGATTTATTTTGTATTTGATTTGTGATCCTTTTTAGATTGCTCACACTATCTTAGTGTCTGCTATTCCTAATGTTCTCAACCATCCTTTTCCCTCATTTTTAGACCAGGGGCCTGTCTGTTACACTATTATTGTTAGTTTTCTTTTGCTTCCTGATGAAGAGTGGAGTTCTGTTAGTGTCTCCAGTGCTGAGCATGGAAGACAGCTGAACCACAAGCCAGCTGGTAGTTTGATCATAGCTGCCTGTTTTGCTTAAATACTTTTCAAAGGCAGTGGGATGACGTCAAAGAAGCCAATGAAGGTATATTTAAAAAAAACAGCAAAGGACATAAGTTTCACCCAAGCACTGATATGCCTGTATCCACTATCCCAGGTTGCTCCAAGCCCCATCCAACCTGGCCTTGGACACTTCCAGGGATGGGGCAGCCACAGCTTCTCTGGGCAACCTGTGCCAGGGCCTCAGCACCCTCACGGGGAACAATTTCTTCCCAATATCCCATCTAACCCTGCTCTCTGTCAGTGGGAAGCCATTCCCCCTTGTCTTGTCACTCCAGGACCTTGTCAAGAGTCTCTCTCCATCTTTCTTATGGGCTCCTTCAGGTACTGAAAGGGCACAATCAGGTCATCCTGGAGTCTCCTCTTCTGCAGGCTGAACAACCCAACCTCTGTCAGCCTTTCCTTGTAGGGAGTTCCTCCAGCCCTTGGATCATCACATGCTGTTCTAAATCCCGCCCTAACACAGTGTCCTACTTCTGTGAGGTGCCATCTGGCCTGTGGTCCTCAGCATTGTCACCCATATTTACAATCTAAATTTGCTCTTTAGTTCCAATGCAGCTGAGAAACTGCAGTGGTCCCTGGAAAAACTCGCTGTCAAAAACAAGAGCTGTAGTAAACAATTAATGCTGGTGCTAAATGAATTGCCATGCTCTGATAGAAGGCTCCTGTGATCGCGTGTAAAGGTGAAGACAGAGAAAGTACATAAAGTGTGATCACATTTCTGAAACCGCTCATTAATAATAAAAAGGGAGAAAGAAAATGAAAGGGAATGTGAGAAAATGCTCTTTCTCTTTCAAGTCCCAGAACTTCAGGCAGGGAGCCTGAAGTTAGAGAGCCCCCACCTTTTCTTATTAGAAAAGTGGTTTTTTTTACTTTTGCAAGCCCTGCCCTTCTAGAGCAATGACCCAAATATTGCCTGAAGAAACTGTCCTCAAAGGTCACGTGAGTATTATGGCAAACTTGATCTAGTTATTAGGAAAGAGTTATTTCCAGTTGGTTTCTCTTTCTCATTTGATAGGGGCATTTTACACTCTCTTTTTCTCTCTGCTATTGTGTTCTATTTGAAGTTAAAATTAATTTATATCTTGTAATACTCTTCTGCAACAGCTTTGCTTCTGGATGCTCTTATTTAACACTTAGAGGCATGTTCTTATTTCACAATTAGAATACCCTCTACTTAAGCCACTTAGCAAACAGATAAAAGGCATTCTTATAACAAAATACAGGTATTGTTAACCACAGCCAAAAATAAGACTGACAAAGTCACTGGGCCCAGTTGCCTGTGAACACTTGGCTCTGTTGTTACTGTGCCACAGCACAGCCCACAGTGACTTTGAAGAGCTTTCCAAACTTGCTGCCATGGATGTTGGTGACTTCCCACTCTGCAGCAAGTCAGGAGCTGTTGTGTGGGCTGTTAACTCCTCTGGTTTTGACAAGTCCTTTGGAGGGGACTGTAGCAAAGGGTAGGAGAGGATAACTTCATCAGCAGTCCTGACATACTCCGTGGACTGTGCTAAGTCAAAACCCTTAATATTCCCACCTACTAATTTAGTGAGGAATTGCTACTGAGTGTTACAATCATGTCATAATTTATGCTCAGTAATTTCCTTGTGTAGTCAGGCTCTTAAGGTTAGACTGTCTCTATATGGTTTCTTGAAAATCTTTATTAAGGTTTCTGGTTTGCTGCATAATCAGGATGATTTTTAGGCTTATTTATGGCTTTCCTTTTGGCCTATGCCTTTCTTAGGCTTGCAGTTTAAAGAAAACAATCCTGATGAGCAGACAATTAGCATTAAACAGCTTTCCTAAAAGAATGGCTGTTAAATCATCACAATTGTTGTGATTATTTCCTGCAAAAAGTGAGTATCTCCGGGCTAAGCAATTCTCTTTCCCAGTACTAGGAGTCATTGCCATCCTCTTTTGGATTATGGCAGCCTGAGCAAGTGATCTTGGTCTGTCCTGAGGTGATGCTGTGATTCTTTCTTCCAAGGGCATCTTTTCCTTCCTCTTTGCACAGCAACACACTGCTCAGTGAGGTTCTGAAGTCTCCATTATCAGCTCTGAATGGAGGAGAGTCATGTCCAAGGTTATAACACGTCCCTCTGTGTTCTGAGCTCTTTGTTAGGGATAGTACATTCCAGTGTTTTCTTGTTCAGCTGTTCTACTGGAACAACTTCTGTTGACTTAAAGATAACTCTGCCAGACCTGCTCTGGCATCCCTCCAGTTTAGGGGTTATAATATCAGTGCTGGTACCTTCTAAAAGGAATGGTTGTGTCAAGTCTGGCTTGTGAAAAAAATTGTGAAGAATTGCTCTTGTGTACCCGCTCTGTCCATATTTTTACATACATTTACTCTACCATTTAAATGTAGTGGTAACTGGGAGAAACTATTCTTTAATTGGATAGTTCTGAGTCTCTACATCTGTATTTCATTTTTTATGTTTCTGTCTTAACTATCACAGTTCTCTGTGTAGGGAAACAGTACAATGTCTGGGAACACAGAGAACTGTTGAATTTTTGATAGTATCCTGTACCTGCTCTGTTGTAGCAATGTGTTCTTCAAGGGATTTTGTTAGGGTTTTGTCTGAAGTTATTTTGTGGGGTTTTGAGGGGTTTGAGTTCAATTGGTTGGTTTCCTTTTTTTTTCTCCTTTTTTTTTCTTTTTTTTTTTTGAAGTTAAATTCCCTTTAAAAACCCCACTGCTTTACAGAGTTAAGAGACTTTTACAGAAAACACTTGGTTAGCTTTAGCCACTTGGACTTTCAAACGGCCGCTCTAACAGTGTCTGTACTCACCTTCTGCTCTAGTCATGGCACATGAATAATTTTCTCCATGTGCTCCTTTGGACTGTGCTGAAATGTGATTCCATGACTTTGCATTATGTGAGAAACATCACCTGATCTGAGAGATTCACTGAGGAAGATGGTGCAGCTCTTCATAGTGTTCAAGAGTTTCTTTAACAGGGGCATCAGGGAGTAGAGGGTCTCTGGACATGATGAGACAAGAAATGTGTTTATTCCTGCCTAGGACAGGAGGTGTACTTGAAAACCTTGTCTGCTGAGGTAACTTTCTGTGAAGAGAGGACTCCTCTGCAGGACATCAGGCTGCCCCTCCGAGATCACTGGATTACTCAGTTTCTGTGGGGAATCATTGTGCAGACAAAGAAGAGGACGACTACCACAGATTTAAACATAATCTTAACATTGCTTGATTGTTTCAGACAAAAGCAGTTCAAATATCATCGTTAAATGTTTTTTATATTTGTATATTTACATATATATCTTTGAAGAGTTGTATTAATATCAAACTCCCTTATATGATTATAACCCCTCCCAATCCCATGTTTATAATAATTACCACCTCCTTTATCCATTCTTGAAAGACTCGTTCCTTTTCTCCTCCCATTCTTACCATGTTTGGCATCTGTGCCGCCCCTTATTGCCATATTAAGTTAGTTCCACCCCTGTTCCAGAACCTTCAGCGGCAAGCCCTATAAAAGGGGCTGTCGCCATTTCAGTAAAGTTCACTCCTCTTCGACCCTGCTACTGTGTGTCTGTGTAGTCTCTCTGCACATGTGCCTTAGTACTGGGGCCTGCTCGTGCCGCAGCCTGTCAGCTAGCCGCGGTCTCCTGCTCTACCTGGAGTAGACCTACCTTCCTTCTCCCCTCGGGCTGCGACAAGTTTCCCTTAAAACCAACTGAAAAGGAGAAACAGTCAGCAAGGAATGTCAGTGACAGAAGTTGTTTCATCTCTCTATTAGAAAAAGGACCAGTTGGCAAGTAACATTGTAAGGTACCCTTGCAATAGTCATTTTAATATTAATAAAGGTAGTGTACAAGTGCACTTTCTAGCTCAGGTCTGCCAATTAGAGACGGATCCTCCTACACATTCTTTGTGCACTCTGCTTTTTTGCAGTGCTTTCACCTATGCCATCTGTGATGTTTGTATTTCTTGATGACCTTTTCAACAGTTTGTTGTTCTCATTCTTCTGTCCGTGTGAGAGAGCTGGAATTCTCCAAGGAAAGCTGCTTGAACATATGGCAAGGTACAATATTGTAGCATGTAAACTGACATTCATTACTGCTTCTCTGTACCGGGGACTTTATTCTTTTCTCTAGTTTTTTCATTTGGAGGAAGGTTTTATCATTAATAATGGTTCTAACCTAGGGAAAGAGTCCCAGCATGTGAGATCTGGGTTGAAGGGTGAAGCAAGTTCAGACCATCTGAGGAAGTGGGCCAAGCTGCAGATGAAGCCTTCAGACATGCAAAAAGATGATCATGGGCAAAAGAGCTTAACTTGCCTTTTTTTCCCTACCAGACTTTGCCAAGCATGGGCATAAGAAACATATTTGAGTACTGAGACAAAAGCATTTGTGAGTCAGTGGTTTCATACTTGGGGTGATTAAGGCCAAAAGTGAATGGAAGAAGAAAAGTCACACAGTGGGAATTCTCGCATTATTTAGAGAGTAAGGGTGTAAATGTCAGGCCACTTCTCACAAGAAAGGAGTGTTACAGAGTAGGCAGGGAGAACCTGTACTTATCATGAAGGTAATAAAAAATGTGGCTTGATGAGAAGTGCCACAGGTGTCATGAAGGGGCTGAAAGGCAGGCCTAGCATGGGTTAAATGATGGGGCTATTTTTGCAGCTTGTATTTCCTCATGACCTTTTCAGCAGCTGCCTGCTTTTGTTCTTCTGGCCATATGAGAGAGTTAGAATTCTCCCAGGGAGCCTGCTTGAATGCCTGCCATATCCATCCATTTGTGTGAATTAAAAGGGTATTGTGTGGACATCATAAAAATCAGAGAAGAGATGGAGGCTACTGAATTAAGATGGAAAAAAAGGTGATACATAATCCAGTAGTTTTGTTGGCAGAATGAAAAAGAAGTACTGGATAATTTATAAATCTGTGGATGAGCAAATCACAAAACTTCGTAACACTTTACATCTGTTAGAAGAAAAGTGGATGGACAATAATCTGATTGATGGAAGAAATAATGAGAAATCCCCAGGGCACTGGAGAAAGAAAGGAAAAGAATGGTTTTTGTTTTGTTGGAAAAGAAGTAATCTGACATTTGACTAAAAATGGGAAGGTAGAGATGTTGGTGGATCATGAGCAGAGATGTGTAATGAGATGTGGGAGGATTAGCCAGAAGTCACACAGCAGTGTAGACGGTTGATGGGTGAAGTCAGTTCTGAGAAAGAAGCAAGAGGAAAGTGCTTGAAATGGGATGAGGAAGAGATTAAAAAAAAAAAAAAGGCAGTAATATTGCTGCTTAAAATAGCTAGAGAGGATGTTGTTATTTACAGCTTACAGCTTCTGCAAGGTCAAGAAAAAATCCACAGATGCAGTTTAGTGAGGGTTTCAATCAAGATAGTACATATTAGCAGGGATATTTATGTTAACACACAAAGTGTAATTGATACTTGCAAATTTAGAGCCCAAATTCTAGTTATTGAGAGTCTGTGCAACAGGAAAACAACCTCATTATTTTTCTTCATAGTCTTCCTCTGTAATATATTTATTCCATATATCTCACCATTCCCCGAAATTACCAGGCTGGCAGTTGTGGTCCCAGGTTTGCTGTTTAATCCACACAATCTGTCAGACAAATCCGCGGTGACAGAGCAGGATATGTCCCACTGCTTGCCCACAGAGGCTGGGGGTTACACTGGGAAGCATCCACGGGTGTCTGGCTCTGGGTTTGCTGATGTTACAGCTGTCCTGAGCAAGGTTGCCAACAGATGGGAATTTGGGGAGAGAAGGGGGTTTATAAAAGCTCCATCAATTTTTTTTTTCAGGTAAAATTGGATTATTGTTGGATTATATCAACAATAGAAGGTCCCCCTGACAAAGTTATGGCAAAAAGGTCATTGAGCGTTGCAGTTCCAAATAATTCACTTCTCGCGGATATATTGAGGTTTCTCCCTGTGTTTACTGTGCAGGAAACCATCTTTTAAGCTTTAATCTTTGCAAGGAAGTCCTTTTTCCTTCTTCCATTCAAACCCAGTACATTTTTAATCAAGCACTGTGAATAACATATCAAAGGAAGTGGTTGACCCTCAGATCAATGCAGCAGATAACCTAATCCATTTATTACGTATTAGAAGATTTGAGCTTCTTTCAAATTTGATAAAGAACAAAACCAGAAATATCTGGAAAAATCTTCAGCACATTTCAGACGTTTCCCTCCCGTTGGCTTCAGCAGAGCTGCTGGCACTTCTGTAATACCAAATTCCAAATATTACAGTGATCAGGGAGCTTGTGCCTGAGGAAAGCACGCACAAAACCAATTCTCTTATTCTGTGTTTACTTACTCTGCAGAGTTGTCTCAAAGCACCAACAACAATCTGCAAAAACAAGATTGCTCCCCTCTGGACCTAACTTGCATAAATATTTCAGTGGATAGATACATAAATTTAAGAAAAGATGTTGTGGTAAATAGAAGGGAATAAAAAACCAAATCTGAGATGGGCTGATCTGTAAACCAATAAATATTACATAGTCTTTACACAATAAAGTTCCATAAAGGACATCAGATGATCAAAGTTATGAGAAATGCTTACTAGATATAAAAAGGGATGACTCTTAGGGTCCTAAACTACTTCTAATTCAAGTATGGATTTTACATGGCAGTAGCCTTTCAATAGCCAGCTGTCTGGCATTGGCTGTTTGATACTTTATTATTTCTTTATTTTCTGTTCTATCCTGTTATCTCTGTCATAATCCTCCCTAAGTAATTATTCAACTTAGAAAGAGTCTGCTCTGAGCATTGCTAATGTCCTGTGGTTTCTTAGCCCATCTGAGTTGTCATATGGTGCTCTTTCCAAAACCACATTTGCAGAGCACAGCCTTGGAACTGTTTAATTTTCTGGAGAAGCGTTTATTATTAAACACTAGACTGCTATCAAAACAATTCAATATGCATGACCTAAATCTATTTGTGGTTAAATAGTAAGGTCTGGAGGTTAATAAAAAGAACTGCAGCAAGCTGCTCACAAGATAGTTCCAGAAACTTATAAGAGATCGCAGAACTCCAGCCATTTTCCCATCAGGCTTAAGATAAAAGTAAATGTGAAAAGAGAATGATACTTCTATAGTACTATTTCCTCAGCAATATTGAGGAATTCCATTGTTTCAAAGGTTAGGTGAGACAAAGAGGAGCAATGTGCAGTTGGCAAAAAGCTGCTTTTTCTCCTAAATTTAGCAGAATGGTTTTTTCCTCTCTCTTTGGATAATTTTTCATTTTATTTATTTGGGGAGGGTTTTGTTGGGTTTTTTTACTGTCCGTAGCCTTGTGAGTGTAAATTGCTGGAGTGGGAAGGAGAAGAGACCTAAATCAGCTTCCAGTTCAGCCTTTAAGCAAGCACAGTCACTTCTCAAGTGCTGCTGAGTGTCACAGCAAGACAGGGAAGGGAAGTGGCACTAAATGACTCCTGAAAAGTCAGTAGGCTTATTAAGTCTTACTTAAAAAGTTGATTGGGGAGCTAATTTAGAGCTCCCCTGTCCTGCCTTTTAAGTATGATGAAAACCCTTAAAAGACTCTCACTGGCGCTAACAGATTCAGAGTGGCACTGAGTGTAGACCTGAAGTGGGAACAGGGAAACACAAAGTTAGAAGAATCAGCTACCTTTAGAGTCCGTGCCTGTGCATTTTTTCCTAAAGGAAAAGTGGGTGATGAAGGATATTTTACTGCCTGCTGCCAGCATTAGTATTTTTTAGTGTACAGTGGGCCAGAGTCCTGCCATCAGGAACCTCTTTGTCACTGTAGAGAAGCCTAATGTGGGTCTAAATGTTGTGTGCACCCATTCCGGTTTCCTAAGTAGCAAAAAGGGACGGTGGAGTAAATAACAAATCCCAATGCTCCTGAGGGGTTTTGTTGGTGTTAATGGCATTTCCTTGCTGTTCACGTGGCAAAGGGGGTATCACATAAAGGGCCAACGAGCAACGAAAAGATGGAGTCGGAAACTGTTGTTCATGCTCTAAATTGCTTCTAAGCTGAGCCTTTAAAACTGAATGTCATTTCATAGCAAACTGCCTGCCCTTTTAATGGAAATGTCAATCCTTTAGAAAGTTCTTGTTTAGAGGAACCATGTGGTAGACAATACTCCTAATGAAGATCTTCTTCCTTTGTCTCTGCACTTGCCCTCTCTTTTATTTCCTCACACAGAAATACCAGGCAGGACTCTTCAATTATGGAAAAAGCTTTTCATTTTAACAACTGTTTTGTAGACATTCCTGCTAATGCATTTTGTCCTCCTTTGTTTCCCAGCCTCCAATTCCTATTGTCGTCTTTTAAAATGACAGGAGACGGAGCTTTTTCATTAGGAAAAGAGCTAAGACGAGACAGTGCAGTTCAGGTTGTGCCTGGAAGGAAGAACAAAGGCTTGACTCTTTAATTTTAAACTCTCTACAGGTGCATATTCAACAAGATATTATTGTCTTATGGCCATTAAAAGTGTACCAATTGGAAACACTTTGAGAGAATGAATTTTTAATATATGACATCAATAATGTGACCCACCACAGTGTTTGAGAGTCCTTCATTATCCACGGAGTGTGTACATGCTTGCTTTCATCCTCTCCCAGCCAACAGTTAAAATACTTTATTAGTTTAAACTTCAGGGAAAGAAGATTAAAGTGGGTTTTGCATTCCAAGTGGAGCAAGCTGAACAGTACATGGGTAGGTAGTTATGGTACCCCTAAAGAGACACAGGTGTTGTGCATCCTATTGATTTTTCCAGCCCCATGTCCATGCCAAAAGGACATGGAGCCCTGTTGATGCTGCAGCTGACTCCACTATTAATTTCATCCCTCAAACTGTTCTTTATGCTGGAAAGATGGGAAGAAGTCCATCCACACATGGTCAGGGGCTCCCTCTGTTTGTGATTTCAGGTGTGGCAAGAGAAAATACAACTTGTGTGTTTCTTCATAAATATACCTTGTGTGTTTCCTCCTAAAATATACCTTGTGTGTTTCCTCCTCTCCCCTTCCACACTTCTTTTTCCATAAGAAAGTTCTGGAATCTCAGGCTGCTGAAAGAAATGTCATGGCTGCTACTATAAATTGGTAAAATAATCCACACTTGGACTCTCCATCACAACCTTAAATCCATACCCATCCAGCCATCAGAGAACACATGGCATTCTTAAGTATGCCTCAACTTTTTTTAACATCCCTGGTCACTACTGAAACAGAAAAAAAATCCAGAAGAGGATACTTTCAAGCTTTATTGCCATTACTGTTCACTATTATTAAAAAATGCGTTAATTGTCCAAAAGCTTATTTAAAAAGTATTTCCATCTTTGTCTTGCTTTTCTTGAGACGGGAAAAAAGCAACATTAAGTTGTCTGTCCATGAGAGTCAGTGAAATGTAGCACTGCATACATATATATATATTTACAAATATATATGGATAGCTATTTAACAATCACATTACTTTCTAACTTCTTTGTTTACTAATGATAAATCAAAATTGAAGTGTGGTGTTCTGTGTGATATTTTTGTCCACCGTGAAATACCTTAGTCTATAATTCTAAAATGTAGGCCATTGTAAACATGTATTGATAGTAAATGTGTTATTTAATCCCTGGGGTACCAATAAGGGAGATAACAGGGTGTCTCCTGAGATCTCAAAACATGCTCCCTTCACAAATAAGCCTGTTACTAACATCACCTCTATGTTACCAGTCTTTCATCACACCAAATTGTGTGTTGAATTCACTTTCTTCATGTCATTTCTGTACTATTATGATGATGATGATGATGATGATCAGGAAGTTGAACTGCTTTAATTGCTCCAAGCAGAGCTTACTCTAAATTTGCAATATTACTGCACCTACCTTAAAAGGGAGACAAACTAATTTTATTATTAATGATAGGATGAAATAGGTAAAAGAAGCATTATTCCTTCAGCGTTCCTAGTTAAACGCTCGGCAAACTGTGCTGGATATGCAAGACAATCCTCTAACATTGAAAGAGTGGCTTCCAGCTGAGCCCAGTTTAGCATACACTTAACACCTGCTGGCTTACCCGGAGGGAGGCTCCCTTTTGGCTCCTCAGGCAGAGCTGCTGCCAGGGCACCACATGAATCCCAATTTCAGTGTCAGATGCAGCAGCTTGCAGGACAAACACGCAGCGTGAGCCCCTGCCAGAGGAGGACTCCACTAATTGCTCAGTGTCCCCTAGTTTGTGACCACCCATTGACAGGCACAATAACAACATCCCAAAAGGAGGAGTGGTTGTGCCAGGATGAAACAAACTCCGATGGCTTTACCTCAGTGATTTGCTGGCATTGTGTTCCATGTCTGTGCAAAATACCGCTGGTTTGTGGGCCTGAGCCTGTGAAGAGCTGTTTAAGCACTCCATGTTACTCTGATTCTGCCTTGAACCCAGGTTCTGCCACTGATCTGAAAGAAGTGTTTCCATGTCCCTTCCTTTGGGAAAGCACCGCTGTGTTTGGGGCTCTGGCACATTCCAGGGACAGTTGTTTTGTTACCAGTGCCTGGCAGACTGTGATAGCATATGATAGAAGCATGTAAGGCAAATCTATAGGGTGTTTCTCTCTACAAAGACCCAGAATTCGTTTTTTTATCCAAGCCTGGTTTGTCTCTTCATGTCCTTTGGCTTCCTCAGCAGCACTGATTGAAGTTCAGGTAGTGAGCACTGCAGCTGACTGACAGCAAAACCTGCTGTACTCCCCCATCTTCCACTTAAACAGGTATGTCTCTGTAGGGAACAAAGGAAAAAAAAAAAGCAAGAAGAAAAAGCGTGAGGGTCAACCAGATAAAGACAGAAATAAACATTAGAGTACTTGTGTGAGAGAGCGCCCGTCACACGAATGTGTGAGACTAAAGGAACCCGAATGGGAAGGAACTTGGAGGAGGGCAGGAAGAGAAACAGAGACCCAAAGTCAAGGAGAGCAAGGTGTAACTGGAGAACTGAACTCTGAAATCTCAAACTACCCCAAAAGGATTAGGCTTCAAGAATTATTCACCCCTGTGAACTTTTTCATCTGGGTGATCTCTGGGATTCTTAGGCTAGGCTTAGCCTACACCTATGGTTTGGAGAGAGCCAACTAGCACTGGAGTTGGGGTGGGATTGCAAAAGGATGCCCAGGGACAGTAGGTTGCATAAAGGATTCTTCTCTGAGACTGTTTTCATCCTTTTGCACATCCTGACTTCCTGCTGCTGCCTTCTTCACTGGAAGGCAGCTGTGGGAATTATCTGACAAAGAGATCATCTAAAGCTCAAAATAAGCAAGATAAATGAATTGAAAACGCCAAGATGAAAGCCCATCCCCAAATAAAATGCTTTATTATATTTCTTGATCTATGCAATGGTGGCAGTGACACTTTACTGCAGAGGTAGAAACAGCTAAATCCAAGCAGGTTCTGTTCTCTGCTCACCTGAGTATATAAAATACATATTCAATTGAATATATAGAGGGATCATGTGAGACAGTTGATTTTTATGCTCATTTAAACTTGAGGGCAGACAGTAGTGAAAAAGGACAGTGGAGCTATTGTCTTTCTAGAAGAACGATTTTCAAAATTCGTAAATGGTGCGGGAACAAATGTTGTATTCAGCTTTTCTTCAGCCTCTGTTGCTGATCCCATGAGCGCTAGCTAGTATTAGCCTGATTACCACAGGGGAGGGTGATAACCCTGTAGCATAATACCCATTTATATAGAAGAATGAAAGAGTAAAAGCAAGAGATGTTTAATATTCAGCATATTCACCAAAGCTGTTTTATCCCTGAATATCTGTTGCACAGGTGAAGTGACTGTGTGCAAACACTAAGCAGGAGGGTAAAATTGCTTCTTTTCTGAGGTGGATTGGAATCATATGGGTGACTGACTCCCAGCTTGGTGATGGGGTTTTTTGAACGGCCTCTGGTAGGTAGCCAAAGGAAAAGTTTCTTGTTGAAATGACAGAAATTCTTTGACATAACATGTTTTCTTGGAACATATGTTGAAATGTCTATATCGTTTCAGTGATGAGCTTCCTTTCTGGCACCTATCGATGTATGCTCATGGTAATCACAAGCAGTATCTTGTCAACAGCTATCTACCATAAGTGATCCTAATCCACTTTGCAATCATTTCCAAAGCCTCTTCATTTTTACTGAAAGGATTGTTTTGTTTAGAAGAATTCCTGCTAATGGGCAAAATTGCCCTTAGTTAAATCCATTGTAGGAGCTGAAAAGGGATACAAGTATAAACCTTCACAGCTGGAGAACAGAGCTACTGTGGCTGTAGCTCACTGTTCTCATTTTTCACATGCAGCATATGCTTGGAGAGTGATGAACAGATGCAACTACTTTAATGAGACAAATCAAGCATTTTATTTTCATGACTCCACATTTGGGGAGTGCTCTCCCCCTTTACCTGTGCTGAATATGACTCCGGGTACCTGTGAATGGCTGTGGCAGAATATTGACATGGCTTAGACAGAGCTTGAAAATAAAGGTTACATGGCCTTCCTGTTTGGAGCTCATTAAAACAGGCAATATGTGGTGTACAGGTGGCAGCAGAAATGCAGCCTAAAGTGTTTTGACTGGGCCCTGACTGCTGATGCAGAGGGAGGTCTTGGCATCTGAAGGTGCTCCCTGTTATTATCGACCAGGGCTGGAGGCCATGGCCTTACCTGCTGGTCCGATCCCCTGCCAAACCCTGTCTGGCACCAGGAAAAGTACTTTTCCCTGTTTTTTCCTGCACTGTCTCTCCGGCTGCATTGCTGGGGGAAGATAAAGGCAGTCCTGTCACACTGTGCAGAATTTTACCAGTCTGGAGCTGAAATGAGCAGCTGTATTGGACATGACCTGCCATTTTCCGCACCTTACATGTGAAATACTCTCCAAATATTCTGGCATGTGCCCACTTGCACTGAAGTGATGTGCCTTCTTTGCTTTATTCATCCGGAGTGCTGGAGAATAAGCAGATTTATTTTTTTAACATTGCTGCCCTTCTTCCCCAGCCTAGGCATTACCCAGTATTTCCTACTGGTGCAAAGATAGAATATCAGCATTTCATAACCCTGTTTGAGATGTAGGGGAGCCAGGCAAGACCATATTTAATTTCACACACTAATTGGGATTAACAGAAAACTAAATATTTGCACAATGTGCCCTACGTGTAGGGCAAATTCGGTGTCCCCTTCCTGTGGGAGTTGTGAGCTGCTTTTACTGCTGCTTCTAGAGATTCTTTTTAATAATAGCTAACAATTGGATCTGATCCCAGCTTCCCCCTCCTAAATCAAGATCTGCACTTTCATACAGGGAGAGGATAATGGATATGGATGTGTTTACTAAGGCCACACATGAGCAATGCCAAGTCCAAAGGAATTTGACAAAACCAGATAATTAGAATATTTTTTTAGCCAGCTATTGGTCTAAACAGTTACATTTTTCAGGAGTATTTTGGTTGAAGGTTTTGTTTTGTTTTGTTTTGTTTTTGTTCTCGATTAGGAGCCAGTAGCAGTGGAATACTTGAATGCAAAAATATTTTCTTGGCAGAAGTCCAAACATACATCTCTAAAAAGTTATATTTTCTCTCTCTCTCATTTTGTCTTCTTTGCCTTCCCTGTTATTGATGCACATAATAAAACACTAGGAAAAAAAAGACAAATCCACCCAAAAGGTCAAAATCAATGATCCTTTTACAGATGGCACCTTTGGGAATCCTGGGTACTTTACCATCAGCTTGTGTTTGAGACTGTTACTTGAATACTTGTTTTTTGATGACAAAAATCAATGACTTCTTTAAAGAAGACACCCTTGGGGCTAGAGGGATGCAGACTTTGAAATGTTTACTAGTCTGTGCCTGTCTCTGAAAGACTAATAAACATATTTATAAGTTTATGAGCTCCTATTTAATTTTATGGATTGGAAATGGTGTATGGTTTTGACAAGAATATTTAAGCTAATGTGCCCCAATGAGACACATTCTGTATCACTTTGCAAATTTACATAGAAGTTCTGATCCAAAACCGATTGAAATCTACAGTTATATTTGCATGAGGTTTAAATTTATCCCTGTGAAAAAGCCACTGAAGTTATCGGAATTATCTTGTTAATGAATTTGATCCAACAGCCAAATACTAAATCGATTCTCAAAATAAAAAGGCAGAAAACCCACTTACATAAAGATAAGAAATCTACTTCTCTCAGCAAAAATTCTTTTTTTGTGTGTGTGTGTACAAATATGTGTTTGTTGTTACTGTGAGCTGCAGAAAGCATTTGTTTTTTAAAAAGCAGATACATTTTTTACCTCATTTCTTTGCTGCTAATTTTGCATTACATTTATTTCTGGCACTGTAGTTTACTTTGACACCAGGGCAGATATTCCTTGATTTTCCTGAAGCAGCGGGGCCATAACAGGCTCTTGTAAATTAATAGAACACTTGATCTGGATACCCTGTGATGCGGTGTTGAGGCTTTGGTGCTGGAGTCTGGACAATCAGTTTTCTCACCAGCTGTGCAGACACAGACTTTGCCAGGATTTTTTCCCTTTTTTTTTTTTTTCCCCAATCAAAGATTTAAACTTGTTTTAGTCCTATCCTCTGCAAGTTGGTTTCTGGGGAATCAGCCACAGAAATTACTTTGGAGATAGACTGGCAGTGTATAGTAGCCTTGCAGTAATTAGAAAAACTAATTTATATTCCTTTTCCTTTAACTCTAGATCTAATCAGTAAATACAGGGATATAAAATGTCAACCCTAACCAAACAAGTGCATTGAAAGGATAATAGTAGATAATGTCATTTATGAATTAAAACATGGGAACATGTGTGACATTAAAAGACTTGTTATATTAGACATTCCTGCCCATCACTTACTCAATTTAAGTTTACTGATTTCAGCCTCCTAAATCAGTATTATTCTGGTATGAAAAATGTCATCTCATTCCTAAGGCAGCAGAAAAAGCTTTGCTCTTGAATAGTGCAGGAAGAACTGCTGGATAATCTGTCCTGTGCCACAGCCCTGTGCAGAGACAGGTTAAAGCTTGGAATTCTGTTGTGGTTTAACCTCAGCCCACAGCTCAGCACCACACACACACACACACACACACACAGAGAGCCCTGGTGGGATGTGGAGGACAATCAGAAACAGGAAAAAAAACACAGGTTGTGATAGAACAATGTAATAAATGANACAGCTCAGCACCACACACACACACACACAGAAATCAGAAACGGGAAAAAAAACACAGGTTGAGATAGAACAATGTAATAAATGGCATAAAGTAAAATATAATAGGAACAAAACCCCAGTGAAACAAGTGATGCACAGTGCAATTGGTCACCACCTGGAGAGAGACTTTGGACAAGGGCCTGGAGAGACAGGACAAGGGGGAATGGCTTTAAGTTGAAGGAGAGTAGGATTAGATGGGATATTGGGAAGAAATTGTTCCCTGTGAGGGTGGGGAGGCCCTGGCACAGGTTGCCCAGAGAAGCTGTGGCTGCCCCATCCCTGGAAGTGTCCAAGGCCAGGTTGGATGGGGCTTGGAGCAACCTGGGATAGTGGAAGGTGTCCCTGCCCATGGCAGGGGGTGGGACTGGATGAGTTTTAAGGTCCCTTCCAAACAAAACCATTCTATGATCACCCTCAGGTTATACATATATATATAACGTATATAGTAGATGATGGGTCATCATACATTAACCTTGGTGCTCATGACAAGTGGAGCACAATCCCAATACGAGATTATCTTCTTTATTTTCTGCCATTTTCCATTACAAGACTTTGTTTTCCTCTGCTACCCTTTTATAAATTTGTCAAACCCCATGTCTTTGAGCTGATATTTGAGAAGGATTTATTAATTACTTGTACAGCTTCAGACACCTGAAAACAAGGCTAAGGGAAATATATTTTTGTACTCCCAGTAAAATACCCCTTGTCCTTTCCTGATGGGCTGGGCAGTAACTCTGGGAACCCTGCTGGTGTCAAGTTACTTTTTGGTGCAAGGAAGCGGGTAAGAGCCTGTCTTCAAACCCTTGCTTAGCTTAAAGGTAATTGGTATGGAGTTTTATTTTCACATTTATATTAAGATGTGAAAGTATCATTTTCTTAAAAGACTTTGCCTCCAGTCCTAGTTTTAAGGATTTTGTAACTGAGGTGGTGATACATTGTTTGGGTGTTTTTGTAAATTTACTGCATGTTTTATAAACATACTGCTAGAACAGTTGGCATTCAGATGCTATTTCACTTTAAGAGGAACAATTGGTTGAACTTCTTTAATGTTGGCAAGAGAGTCATGAATCCCAATAAGGCCATGAATACATTTATTATTAATTTTTTTCTCATTCATTTTTAATTTTCTGTCAGACTGAATCAAAGGCTGAATTGGTGACTTCAGTGTTTTCTACCTTGCTCTATTGGCTTCAGAAGTCCTTTAATAAGGTAATTATTTATTCTGGACATCACTGGGAAATCAAAGGTGAAGAAATCGGGGATATCTAAACCCTGTAGTGCATTAATTCGAACAGCACTCACATTGTTGGATAGAGTTCATGCCTCTGGGTCTTTAATGTTGCCTAGTTTGGTACCTGTTTCATTTTAAATTTAGCTGGAATGTGTAGAATGGAGAGTGAAGGGAAACCACAAAAGGATTTATCTCAGAGAAGCAAGAATTACTGGAATCAGCAGGGGTTCTGGCTTCTGGATTGAGAGGGGGCTGGTTCATTGTAGTGAGAGGAAGCGAGCAGAGGATCTCTGAGAGGGGTTTAAGGTGTGCCCACAAGGCTTTCATTAGGAGGCTGTGGTGCAGTAGTGGCTGTATGTGCCTGCTATCTCCTGAAAACAAGGAGTGCATCTGCAATTCCCTGATCTGAGGCCTGGCACTTCACTGCAGCCAGTGAAAAGCCTTGCCTGCGTTTCGCTGCAGCAGGTTTGCAGGTAGGGTATGAAATGGTTACCGGAGTGCAGCACACAGCCCACATTCCTGCAGGGACGGCACGGCTCTGGGAAGGAGCCGGTGTGTGTGACTGGGGAGGGGGAGCTGTCTGTGCCAAGGCAGCCACCAGGCTGAGCTGCCTGTCATTTAGCAGATCTTAGTTTTACCTCCACACACTTCCAGGTCGAGGACATGTAGGAAACACCTCTTCAGCTCCGTGGATTTTAGGTTTTGTACTTACTGAGACGGTTCCAACCACGAGCAGGAGGTAGCATTTATTCCCTTTTAGGGAAGTATATTAAAACTCTGCTTTGCTATCAAGATGTTACTGCGGTCTCTCGCTATTTTGTTTTTGCTCATTCTTCAGAATTTTGGCCTTCTATGAAGTTGATGGAACAAGAGCTGAAAAGGAGACAACAAATCAAACCTGACATTTAAAGGTTCAAACCTTCAAAGTCCTGAGCACATACTCTAAAGAAAACAGTCATGGAATCTGCTTGTCTTGCATCCTGAATTCTTCCTGCAGACCTCCTTGAGACTGAGCTGCCTTACTGCAGCACCGTGTAGTTTAAATGTGATTTAATATTCCACTTTAATGCTCTGTGTTGAGCAAAAGCAACAAGAGGCTATTTGAAAACATTTAGCCATGTGCTCCTGAGGAAAAAAGTCTGTTCCTCTCTGTCTAATCATTCTGCTGATCACAATGCTATCTCAAGAAAAAGGAATATTGTACAAGTTGCCATAAAGTTTTATGAGCCAATTATTACAGATATAATTGTCCAAGGTTATAGAGGTCTATAGATGTCTTATTTTCCATAGGCTAGTGCCCTTTTATTCTCCTCTTTTATAGTTAATGCAATGCCTCATTTAATAATTTAAAAATAATTTATTGGAGTTAAATTGCTTTTTTTAGAAGGCATAATCTTATCATTCTCATTTTTATAAGAAACTCATTTTAATTTGTTTGCTGTGCCATTCTCAGATGAATTTAGGAATTTAATGGAGTGAAAATTGAAGGCTGATGGCATCAATGAAATTATTAATTTGGTAACTGAAAGATTTATTTGGTTGATTTAGATGGAATTTTCAATACCCAATTATCTTTGGACTCTATTAAAAAATGAAGCCTCGCCAAATAACAGTTCTCACTCAAAGTTCCCCGGGATGAATTGAAAAGGACATCTTCATTATTGCTATTGATGTTAATGTGGAAATCACTTACTGTTAATAATCCTGAAGGACAGATAAAGGCTTATTTTTACCCTCAAGAAGCTAGGTTCCAAACCCTAAAAATGTTATCTTAGTAAATGAATATTACCTGCAGATAGCAGACTTGGCCATGCAGAATATTTTAACAGTTTACTTTTATCTCTACCAAGTCCCATTAGAATAATTTAGCAGAAGGAAAATATCTTTGTCATGCAAATAAGTTTGATTTTTTTTAATAAAGGTGGCAATATAACTGTAGAAAGAGATTATCTGCAAACCTATATTTGAGCGTACAAAAGAAATATTTATTTTCTGTTATATTCCATAAGTCTTTGCTTTTAGTGTTTCGAGAAACCCTCCCATAAGAAATCTCCGTTTCACAGTTCAGATGTTTTATATAATTATTTTCATAGTAGCCTTTGACAATATAAACATTTATATATTCATCGTGTTGATTCCTGAAGAAAGGCAAACACCAATATGACAGCACACCCAGTGAAAGGGTCGTAGCCTTTTTTTGTTGTTTGGAACTGTCTTAGCTGACACAGCTGTAATCTTGAGAAACATATTTCTCTGTAGTTCTACAGGTGATAGATGTAAATGCAGGAGAAGAAACTGCAAATGAAGCATTAATTACCTTAAAGTTGGTGTCAGATGTTAAAGAGAATCTTAGTAATTTTAGAAGTCAAAAGGAAAAAGGAATGTATTCTCACCCATGCTAAAAATACACAGTATGAATCTAATTGTACAACAGCTGGTTGTAGCAGTCAAATACTAATACCAAAATTCTGGATTTAAGTGATCATTGCCAATTCATAGACATATTGCACTGTTGTAGCACCTGGAAGACCTAAGTTGGATATTAAATGATTCCTTGGCAGCATAAGAATGAAAACTTTCTTTGCTCTGTTTTTTTGACAGTTTGAGGAAGTCAATTCATACGAAAGCTGGGTTCTCAAAGAGCCAGATGTTGATAGCTTGAGACTTCCCCTTTCAATCCTTCCAGCATATGCTCTTCTATCAGGTAATGTCAGACATATATGTCAGATATTTGATTTTCAATATTCAGATTTGGGGCCGAAATGAGGAGATGAGCGATTTAATAATTTAAAATAGGCTTGGAAATAGTTAAATGACTCTTGCAGAAGGACATAAATATTAAAAGATAAAGACAATGAATCAGGGTCTTGCTTCAGAGTTGGGGAGTCTTCCAGTGTAGCAAACCAGCAGTGAGCAGTACAGTGTGCGGGTTACCCACAGAGCCAGTGCAGAGCCTTCCATCTCAGCCCTCTTACTGTCACTAGTAAGAAATAAACTAGGTTTATATTTATTTTTATCAAAAAGGTTATCCTATGATTCTGCTTCTCCCTCCACTGCTCTTATTTCCCCAAATCCCTTCATTCAGTGGAGACCCTTTCCTGTTGTCCTCCAGGTTTGTCCTCACACCGCCGTGAAGGTTGTCACAGGTGATGCCTGTGCTCAGAAAGCGCCCTGGCAATTTATATCTGGGTGAGTCCACATCCACTGATATCCACAATCCCACCAGTGTCTATAGACTTTGTTTCAAGCCTTATTGAATCAAGAAATTATACAGATGTGACTAGTCCACAGCAAGGTGATGTCTATACTAACATTCATCCCCCTCTGATCCCAGCATTAGTAATGCCAGCAAACATGGTTGAAATAAAAGTGTGTTTTGCTTAAGTGGTCTAAGAGAGAAGGAATTATACACGTGCATTTAATTAAGCTTTCAGCATTTTGCTGTTGGATCCCAGCTCAGAGTCACTTGGTGTGAAAGCTGCATGTCTTGTTGCAGCTCTCAGCTCTTACCAAATTTAGAGGTTAGAGCTTAATCCCTGATATGGAGCCCTCTCCCTTTCTGTGCTGTATATAGTTTGTACAGCTGGATACAGGTGATATCCTCTGGTCAGGAGACAGTTGGAGCAGAACTAGCATGAAGAGCGAAACACTTTTTTATGCTGGCAGACAATATCTCTCAGATCAAAGAGGGCACCATTTCTAGAGTGAGAAGAAGAATATGTGCTGTCTGCAGCATATCTGACCTTTGTGTAAAAGCCTTCAGCTTCTTGGTGTTCCACTCTGTCAAGTGTCACAGGGAAAAATGTATACAGGACTCGATGAGTGAAATTAAAGAAAAAAAATCTACATTATATTCACAAGACAGTTGTAAAAGGATAACAACATTCTCCTAAATATCGTGAAGTTTTGATGGATTCTCTAACTCTTGTTAGGTTGTTTAAGCTGTTCAGAGATAAGTAGAAGGGGTACAATTCCCCTTCCTTCTACCTTACTCTCACTCTTAGTAATTTAAATCAATTTACAGAACCTTTTACACCATGGTTGAAAATCTGCCTTCACTCTGTCATCAACAAAACATCACTTGTAATTATTTTTATCACTTTATACTATGTACAATAAAGAAAAATACCTAGAACTGTATCCCAAACCAAAAATCAAGCTCAATGCATTTAATTATCAACAACAGAAAGTGATTCCTGCTTCTCAGAGAGCTCTGATATAGGCATAATGAGTTCATTTAACCTCAAAGAAGTAATTAGCCAACATGAGAGGACAAGAAAAAGGAGTTAAAATGCCACAGCAGTGTATTTGCCTCATTTTCCAACAAAGTCATTATCACGTGGAAAGGAGGGCTGATGATCCTGACTTCCTGATTTATTTTATATAATGAAGTACTGAGGTATAAACAGAGGTAGAAAAGCTCCATCAGCTGCCTGAAGAGCAGCATGTTCGTTCAGACACTTCTCAGTTCTGAGAGAACTTTCCCAGTGTTTTGGTGCGGATACACATCTGTAAATCTGACCCCAATTAACTGCCCGAGCAATGTAAAAACTGTGCCACACACAAACCAACAAAATGATGTAAAAATCACCTTCTAATCCTATGTATGTCTGTTAATTACAGCAGAAACACTGAAAAACATTTAAATCTGAATTAGGTCCCATTAGTTCAGGAAATCTGAGGCAAATAGCAAATAACTGGTTTATCTAGAAGCTGTCTCAGCACGACTCTAGCAGGTCACTGCAGTGTCACTTCGCAGAGGGTTCTCAGGGAGTTCTTGCTTCCCCCACTTTTCCTGTTACTCTTTAGACTACCTGGATGTTGTGGTACTGCTGCTCTTGTAAGATACCAAAGATTCTTTTTTTTTAGATTTAGAAACCCCTTGAAGTTGCAGTGCAGGGAGCATTTTAACTTACACTGGAAGTAGCTTGGCCCTAAGTTTCTTAAAATTTCAACAGTACAGCTACTAATTAGTTACACTTGACTAAAAACTGTACAGTAACTAATCTGATCAGCTAGGACAACTTTTGAATCCTTCCAGTCTTTCTTGTAATTATATATTCTTAAAATAATGTTGTATAAAGACACAATAGAAAAGTGTGATTAAAAGCATGCAAAATGCCCAAAAATTAAGGGCAAAACTTGTCCAGGTGTTACCACTGAAAATATTGTGTCTGATATCAAAGCAAGAACTTGACTTGTTTCTATGGAAATTAAACCAGTGGCTGGTAAATTTTGGCTGTAATGAGCATTCTATAAGATTTTACTGCTGATTCTTGATGTGTTGAAAAGGATGCTTATTTTGTCAAGCATCGGGTTTTGGAAGGGTTTCAAAGTGGTCTTTAGGTCTTAAGCCTGTTCCTGGCAGAGCTGGGAGCTCACAGGGTACAGACACAGGGTTTACCTGAGGAACCACTAAAAGAGCTGAGGCCTCTGTGGCAAGTTCAGACAAGCAAGGTGCTTTGTAGTCATAGTGAAAACAAGTTAATAATTAAAGTGCTGACAAAACCTTAGCTGCAGTATCATGAACTTGGCTGTTGTAAAAACACCAGGATTAAGTGGAGGTGTGCGGGTAATAAAATCTTCAAAGGAACAAATTGTCTATGAATGTGTAATTACGGCTTTCTCAAGGATTTTAAACAGTTTCAGTTTAAAATGTGTGCATATTTCTTGTTTGCATTTTACTCGGGCATCTAAAGGACCATTGGCAGAATATTGTCAATGTTTAAAGCTACAAAATCTTTCAAACTACAACAGCCTGAGGCTTTTTGTGTCGTACGTACTAGTTTTACTATTCAGTGACTATCACTTTTACATGATGCAAACAATGTCAAAAATCAAAGGGAACAAATATTGAAGAGAGAAGAAAACCCGTCCTGAACAGAGCTGCCATCCCATGAACTTGATACAGGCCCACTGATACTTGTGGGACTTGACTCAGTCTGGAGAAATATTTTAAGACTGTATATTTCTATATAAGACAGGGGAAAGGGAAAAGAAGTCTATGAGGTTGGTGGGTTGGGGTTTTTTTTTTTGAAATCTAAACCCATTAGCATTTGGCATCAGCCTTGCAAAGCGTAATTGGTGTTGAGTGCACCTGTTTGCCCATGCAAGACCCGACATTCACAAATGCAAATTGACCACCGAGCGTGACATCCCCACGAGCAGCACAAGTGTGAAGGGGAGCTTGCAAGTGTGAAATGGATGCTGCAAGCAGTTGCACGGCTTCGTGTGTGCAATTAAAGGGAGCCTGATAATGTATGTCACAGCAACTTTCAGTGCGTTACGGGTACCGTACAATCAGGCTCACACACGATGCTGTTTGCCTCTTAGGGGCCAGATTTTTCATGTATTTAGGAATTTAGCAAAATATGAACGCCTAGGGAGTTTTAGAGAAGCACTCAAGTACTTTTAACACCTAACACACAATCCAGCTTGGGGTATCTGAGCACCTCAGCAGCTTTAACCCTCGGTCAGCTCATATAAAAAGGAACTTCTGTGGCTAACCTTACCTCAAGGCCTTTCGTGGTTTTTTTTTTGAAGTTCTGACTGTCAGCTGTAACATTTTCATTAGCTAGTCGACAGAGGGGCTGTTCTAACAAAAGAATGGGCAAACGCTGCTTCTACTTGAGAAGGGCACGCGTTTCACAAGTGGTCAAGTGTTGGTGGCCTATTTGTTGCTGCTGACTGCTCTTGAGGGCGTGCTTGGGAAACGGCAGGGTGTGAGCATCCCCTTCATTTTGATCTCCTGTATGAAAGAGGGGGAAGGGTAAAGGGTGAAGGCAAGAACAGGCTGTGAAGTGCCTCGATAAACCATCAGGAAAGGCATCTCTGATGAAACAGCACATTTCTCAAGGGAATGTGCTGCCCTTCGGGAAGAGTGTAATGAGTATGAAAAGTGATGTTAACATTAGCATTTCAGGGGTTGTAAATTATACATTGGAACACAGGGCTCATGTATAAGAGATTATCAAAGAACCATAAGGCAGCAGAATATCCTCTTTGGTGTTTTATGTGATTGGTTTTATGTGACGGTGTTTTATGTGATTGGCCAAAGAGAACACAGAGGTCAATTACTATTTTTGTACCATTATAAAACTGTTAGCGATGTGCAGATCTTATAAAACTGTGTCTTTTGGCCAGTATAAACAGATACCACCAATGCATGGACACACAGTGATTGGTATTGGAAAGGAAGGCCTTTTTACCATTCTGTACAAAGATGAGATCTGATGGAGGGTACTGAGCTGTACCACGTACTGTTACTGTATAAATTATAATAGCTTGAGAACAGCATTACAGTGAATTAGCAAAATCCGGAAAAAAAAAATTCTAAGGACATTAATCAAGATTTGCAGGCCTTGCAGACACCTGTAGGTGGTAGTTTTGGAAGCCAGAGAGTCACAAGAAATGTCTGTTTAGTCACATCAGTATAAATACAGCATACAAAGTTGTAATGACAAATCCATAGTCATCCTGCTACTTTCCAAAAACATGTGGCTGCTTTCAATGAAATAGCTGGGTAGGAAAGAACATTCCTAAGATGTTGTGTATTTCTAAACACAGCCTTATCATGAATTAAGACTAATCCGAAGTATTTGGTAGCTTTGATTCAAATATTTATTACCTCTTTACTCCCTCTATATCCTGTTTCCCAATTGCTCAGAGGAATTGCTTCAATATTACCAGTGCTTCTATAACTGATACTTACTGGGAGATTGTGTTTCTGGGGATGGTATTTCACACCCCATAAATCAGCATTTCAATCTCTCTAACTTACATGCTCTTTATATCCCATAATCTTCAGGAGTGAACGCTGGGAATGTGAATGGCAACACTAATAACAGTTATTGCCACTCTTTGTCTTTCCTGCTGTTCAGTTTTGTATTGTTGGGAGAGAAGGAGAAGCAGTGCATCAGGTTACACTTGTCCACCACAGGGTCCTTGCAGTTTCTGTGGGTTTGGATTCTGGTGTTCACCAGATATAGGATATTGAAATGGGATGGAGCCAACATAGCAATTCCTCTGGGCCAAAAGTTCAGGATACTGCAAATGCCGTTTGGGGTTTTCCATATCTGTTTTGCACATGGCTCAACAGATTGAGTGGCTGATGCTGCAGGAATCTTCCACAGTGTTTCTCTTCTAACATAAATATGAGCAAACCCCTCCTGTAACTCAATATGCCCATATAAAGTCCATATTGCCTATGTCCTTGAAGAGGGGAGCCAGTGTGCCCTCAAAATCTGAACAATGGATTTAATAACCACCCTAAAAGACTGTTTCTTATTCCTAAAATTCCGAGCATCGAAAGAATAACAGTATTTTGTTTCTTTCTTTTGTTATGTTTCTCTTCTTGTCTCAGAAGGTAATTTTTAGTTCAGGCAAGGCCGAAGACAAAGCAAAATAGATGTACTCAAACATATGAGTACCAGCAATGTGATTTCCTTGGCAATGATAATCCTGTCACAGCTGTCAAAATTTACTTCTTTATGCATATGACATTTTAACAGGATGGAAACGCCACGTTAGAATAAGCAGCTATAAAGGACTCGGTCCAAAATGACTATCAACAGCAGGCTCTTCCAGGCAATATATTGTTTACAAATTTCAGAGAAATTGCTTTACCAATACTGCATTTGATTTTGATGCTCCAAAGCTTAGCCATAACTCTTCTCTTTCATTATGGCAAAGGTAAAACAGGCAGTTAAAAATGTTAATTTAATTTCCGCAGGGATCCAGAGGAAAAGATAAATGTGAAATTATTATGCTAAAAAGTAAACAGTACAGGAAATATAACTCCTTAGGCTTCATGAGTCCTTTTGGGTTTTATCAGTTTGTCGTTGAGAGAAGAATCAGAAACAAATTATAATATTTGGTCCAGTTTGCCTTAGCTCAAAGAGAGGGGAATTCTGGAACGTTCACATGTGTAGGTGTGATTGCCAGTGCCCGTATCAGCTCAGCCCTTTGCAAAGCAGGTTTGTTGTGCTGCACTGATGTTGCCAAATTCCAGCAACGTTGCAGCCCTGGCTCTAAATATTAAACATTGAAAGCAGGGTAAAACTTCTCTTTTAATGGTGCTGCAAACAGAGTAAGGAGAGACAGGTAAGGACAGAGGGAGTCACCTCCTCTGTATCGCTTTGTAAAATACGTTTTTCCTTCCTGAAGTTTCTAGATATGCTAATTTAATATCCTAGATTGGATAGGACTTGGTAATTCCATTCCCTGGCAGCTCTGTAAAATTAATACTTGTATTCTCTGTTCTGTACAAAGTTGTTGATAACATTCAGGTGCAGATGTCCCCTACGATCTAGTTTATACCTGAACAAGGTTTTAAATATATAGCAACTGAACATCTTTCTGACAGGTACAGGGGAAACCAATTACTGTCTCTTCACCATCACTGCCCACTTTCCTTCTTGGCTACCCTTTGAATGATATGTTATTGATTGTGTTCCCCAGGAAGGTCTTTATTCAGTATTTTTTTTCAGAGCCTTATTAATGTGGGGATTAAATACAACACAAAGTTGTAACATTATCATTAGAGCAACTTCTTCAGGCTATGAATGACCGTGGTGCCTTGGAGGAAAAGCAAAAGCCTTGCTCATGTACTTGTCACTTCTAGGAGGCTTTATCACAAAAGTTTCATGGGGTCAGTGCCAAGTTACCAGAAGGACTTTATATTTAGACGTCTTTGCAATTTCATCACTTTAAACTCTGTTCACCTTAAAAAGACACCTCTCTGCCCACGTCTCAAAACAAAACAAATTGTCTGTAGGACAAACCGCAGGTAAAAAAAGCAACACATCTTTTTAACATTGTAATAGAGAACATATTTAAACTAGATAGACTAGATTTTCATGTTTTAACTCTTGCATTAACTTTGCAACTGGTTTGTCCTGTAATTGCAAATATGGCTCACTTAAAACTAAGCAGTGTCTCAGGTGAGCTCTGTCCTAGTGAGCTTTAATGACAATTTCAATATGGCAGAATGGTTTTAAAATCTTCCAGCAAATAAGAATATAACTGGCAGGATACAAGGACAGAATACAGCTGTATCTGTCCCAGTCATGCTGCTTTTTCCAAGAGTGCCTAATCCTAGAAACATCCAAGGCTGAGGAGACTTGCACATGTTGGTTTTGTCCCGTGTGGTCTCTGAAGCCATGGCATAGGTGAGGCATGACAACCATTAATGACTGAATAATTGCTATTCGGTTGTCTAAAACACCACAATAATCCTGCAGAGCTTTGATAAAAATATGTGGGTTTTATTGTCCCTTAATACCTGATCAATATTGTACCCTAATTATTTCCAGAGAGTTTTCTACCTGTTGTGTTTTTACCTCACAGATACAGGAAAGGTGTTAGGCAAGGCTAATCTGGTATTAATCAATATATTCCAGTGCACACTTAAAAAAAAAATCCCCCTTCTGTCTGGGTCTTCTATCTGGTTTTCCTTGCCCGGGGTTAATGCAGTGCTTTGCCAGTTATATCAGAGGATTCAGTCTTTCTTTAAAAGTGTCTGCTTGATGCTGTATTTTCCAACATTGATTTTAAAATAAAACTAGCTCATTATGGTAATTTTCATTTGTATTTTACCTATCATTCATGTGGAGAAGACATGATGTAATATTTGAAAAATATTTAAAATTGAAAATTGACCAAACAAGGTAAATTATTGTTAGTATTAAAAATTAAGTTCCTTTAAAGTATGTACAAAGCACGATGTTTCAGTTGATAAAATGAGTATTATTACGTTCTTAGATTATCTACAGAGATTCAGCTCATCTTGCTCTGTAATAAGAAACAGGAAATGTTATAAAGATGCATCTTGACAAAAAGCATTGTCTCTTAGAGGGAAGAGAGAAATTGCAGCAGAAGTGGGAGGGAAGCAGAGACAGTGTCGTGTTCCAGGGAACCTTATTGACCCTGAATGCAGCAAATGTAGAGAATATGGAAACCAGCCCCAAATTGCTTAAGTGTGTGGCATCTAACAAAGTGCTCCTGACATTTCCTTCTTACTCTGGTGGGAAAATGCATTTGTAACAGATTCAGAAGTCTTTCATTTAACATGTCAGTGTATATTTAGTTACCCTGACTGACACTCTTGCAGTCTGTGCACCAGCAAAATGACTTTGAATTCCAGCAGGATTTCATCCTGGGTTAGTACTGCATGAACCAGGCCCCTGGCTCTGGGGCAGATATGACCACAAAGTAGCACAAGATAGAGACTCTCAGCCTGTATGTGGAAATCTTACTCACTTTCAGGATCTCAGTGGGACTGATTAAGCTCAAAGTTTGCTGATTGTCTGCAAGAGAATTAGTGCCCAAGTTAATAATTTTTATTATTTTACTTAAAATTATATGTTGAATATTTTATGGTAACGATGTAACGATAGGAAAAAGAGGCAAATGCATTTATATTCTGCTTAGTGTGAGTTCTACAGAAGCTCCTGTAGAACAATGGTGGTGTGTACTGCATATGTCTAAAGAGCAAAGGTAGCTAAATCCTGGCTTCCAGGATAGCCACACACTACTCCATGCTCCTTTTCTCTTGTCGTATCCTGCCAAATATTATTGGAAGAGGTGGGTGGTCTGCCATTTAGGAGAATTATTTGTATTTTCACAATCGTAATGGGATTATATCTCCTCTCTTTAGCACATACTTAAGAGGTAAAGGAGAGAAAGAATTCTTATGTGAACTGATTATGTATTTAGTGGATGTGCCAAGACAGAACGTGTTAAATTCATTTGTTCTTCATTTGTGTTGTTCCTCAGTGACCATGACTGGGTCAAGTGGGCTCTCTAGAAGAACAAGGGGACGTTTTATATGCTGTTGGCAACTGAGAATATTCAAGGTGGAGAGGATTCCAGAGGCTCCAATGGGAGGCAGGCAGGAGGATATATGGAGAGGGTCACAACAAGGACTTCTGAGCTTCTGGATCAAGCAGAGAGACTGAGAAGAGCAGACAGCAGGTGCCCGAGTCACAGAAAAGACAGAAATAAAACCTTCAAGAGGGTTAAAGGGTTGTAGTTCCCACAATTCACAAGTCATTGGTTAATCTGAAAGTCAGGAGGCAAGGATGCATCTGTAGAGAAAGAGTTAACTAAGGAAGAGTTACTTATAAACATTGGTTTGTGCTCTTTCTACTTGGTTATGTTTTAATAAATTCTGTCCTTTGCTTTGACTGAAAAAGTTCTCTGTGTTCTTTGGAAATTGGAGAGGTCCTAGACAGATCTTTCTCCAAGTGGGCCATTTTGAGTCTCAAGACAGGAGGCTTTTGCCCCTATGCACTTAATGAAACACTTCAGATGAAAAAAGAACTCCAGGATGTTTATTGGCTTTATAAAAGGTTTTGTGTTGAAACTATGACAATTTTGTGTCTCACAGATCTGTTTGTACCTGATATTTTTTTCACAGTGCAAATCTGCTCCATTTTTTGTCACTGTCACCTACCACACTGGAGCCTGGTGAAGTGCAAGTCTCTCCAGCAGAGAACTGAAGCAGATTCATGTCTAAAGTGATCAGTAAAACACGGTCACTCAGCAGAGAAATGGATTCTGTGAAGGGAAGTTAGTCAGTGATGGAGCATGTGGCAGCTACCACAGACCATTTATCAGCAGTGTTGAACTAGTCTGGTACAGTGATTCCTGTGATTTGTGCCTGTCTGTTGGGCTGGAAGATGAGGCTTCAATTAAGGAAGCTCTAAGTCACCATTAAAATAATGTAAAGACCTGACTGACAGTGGATGAGAGCTACACATTTTAAATAACTTGCTATTGATTTTGCAAAAATTGATGCCATCAATATGGTGGGAGCAAGTCAGCACCATTATAAATTCAGCAAATATTCCCATAGTAAACAAGCCCACAATGGACAGAGAGAGATCAGTGTGTTCATTTGCAGTGGGACAAATCATTATAACTACAACCAAGTTTCAGGGAGATCATGGATGATTTTCGGAGGCACCATGCTGATGGCTGTAATTGCCTTTCAGATAAGCTTTATGCTATTTAAGACTGATTACTGCCAGTTTATTACTCATCTAAAATTGCTTGGAAAAGGGCATAAACTGCTTCATACTGAAACTGATAACTCTGCAACCTTGCAGTTGGCTAACCACATTTCCAATACATGCAATTCATAATCTGAATATTCAAGTGCTTTATATATTTCCCCATTGATCCAAATTTCTTTGTAAGTTATGTACAGGCTGAAAACTCAGCTATCTTGCTTTATGTTTTTATAAATCGCAAATAATAAGAAGGCAGCAGCTTAGGAGATGTGTGTATATAATATATTGTAAAATTGTGGAAGAAATATCATACTTGCATTGAACAATGCCATTTCCTAGTAGAAGGTGTTATCTATAATTGTATAAATAAGCATGTGGGTCTTACAAAGCAATCTTTTGTTAGTGGAATATGATTTTAAATCTTTCTTAGTGGCTAATCATTTCTAATTTAGAATTCTGCAGTTGCTCATTTTGTTATGGGTGGAAACATCCCTGCATTGGAGAACTGAGATCTGCTTTTATGGCTGAGCAAAAACGACCTGTTTGATTTTTACTGTGTGGCGAGCTGGATTCCAGGACAGGAAGTACTCCCAAATGGAAGGATTTAGGATGAATTACCAGCAGGAATCTATTAGTCATTGAATCTCATCTGCCTTTGCCCTGCCATCTGTAAGCATGAAAGGGCAAAAGGATTCCAAGGCAATCTCAAGCAGCCATTTTACCTTGGCGAGCCACAGAAATAAGGCAGATGGATGAAACAAGGAGAATGAGTCTTCGCATTTCTCATGACTCTTCCAAGCTTTCCTATCTGCTTTTGCTAAACTCAGATAACAAAATCTGGTACAAGGTGAAATGAGGAAGAGAGACAGGATCCATCTCCAAATGGTGTCCCGGCGTGTTAATGGTGTGCCTTGCTCTGGAAGTGGGTGGATGTCGCTGGGGTGCAAAGATTCTGGGAGCATCTTCCAAAGAACTATTGTGTTTCTTACTTCAGTCTCATTTTCAAGCCAAAAATCAAGCCTCAAATGTATTTTGAGGAAGATGACTAGTAATCATCTTTTTAACTTACAAAGGGAAGACCAAAGGTTGATTTGTGACTGCTCGTGACTGCATGAGTAATACATCTTTCCATAACATGATTTTCTCCATGAAAATGTCCTATATCACTTTAATTGCCAATCACAGTGAAATGAGAGACAGTAAATTATTTCCATAGTCTGCTGAAATGGTAAATTGCAGGAACCAAGGACCCCTTACAGAAATGCTTAAATCATAGAATCTTAGACCCACAGAGTGGTTTGGGTTGGAAGGGACGTTAAAGATCGTGTTTCCAACCCCCTGCCATAGGCAGGGACACCTTCCGCTAGCCCAAGTTGCTCCAAGCCCCATCCAACCTGGCCTTGGACACTTCCAGGGATGGGGCAGCCACAGCTTCTCTGGGCAACCTGTGCCAGGGCCTCACCACCCTCCCAGGGAAGAATTCCTACCCCATATCCCATCTAACCCTGCTCTCTGTTAGTGGGAAGCCATTCCCTCTTGTCATTTTCACTACATCCCCCTGTAAAAAGTCCCTCTCCAGCTTTCTTATTTAAATCTTCACTAAGATTCTTAACTTAATCTTACCTTAAACTAGTTCCATGTTATGTCTGTATGTTTCCTTTGATTTTGATAGAATTATTACACTATATGTCAACATGTAAAAGATTCTTTTTCTCCTAATATATATTTTTGCCTGCCAAATATCACTGAATTAGCTTTTTTGTACTGTTATATGTTACAGCACAAAATCTATATGCTAGTTTATGAGCAGTGGATACAATAATAAGCATCACTTCAGACTCTAAAGAGCTGCAGATCTAAAATTCTTTTCTGTGTAAGTCATCCACAGTGGTAGACACTAAGAAGAATAAGGTCATACTTAGCTAAGGTTTATGAGTGCAATTTCCTATCTAAATGAGAAAGCATTTCCATTTGAAGGCAAGGGGGTATTATTATGGACTCTCTTACTGTTTTTCCTACTTGTTATTATAGGCACTCTTCAGCTAATGCTTTCAATGCATTCACTTACAAATGCAGTTCAGGTCTTCAAAACATCAAAGCCATAATGACACAATCTTTTTGAAGTCTTTTATCAAACTGCTGAGGTTGACCTATTTAATTGTGCAGCCTAAGATGATCCAGATTGACTAGAAGAACATATCTATGCTCTTAGGGGTTTTATTTGTGCACTGGAACAATTTACGTAAGGTCAGTTCCTTAGCAGGGGTAAACTAGAATTGCTCAGTCAAAATAGACAGTTGTCATGGTTCCAATAGTCTGGGACCTGTTAATCCTCAAGAGGAGGCAAACTTATTAAATGGACATGGTTTTCCTTGCTGATTTATTTCATAGTATCCAGGGCTTTATGCAAAGGGCTGTAGTACAATTCACAGGTGATATTTGTGCCCACGGTCAGTGCTCATTAGGAGGTGTTAGGAGGTTGTTTCCTGTGATGGCCTCTGGTATAAAAGTACTACTGTTCATAATTTTACAACATGTAAGTTTAGTGTGACTCTGATGCAGTTTATTTATTTTTCTGCAACAGTTTGCTGGATGATCAAAGCATGAACAGGATTTGTATCTGCAGCCCGTTCACCATCCCAAAGGGCTGCAGTCACAGTCAAGTCTTACGGTCTGCAGTTTGTCATTCCAAATCAAACTGAACTTGGATGTCTGCCAGAGCTTTGATCCCAGGCAAACTGGGATTCTCTGAAATCCTTTGGGGATACTTCACAAAGATTGAGCGTAGCAGAATTCACAAAATTCAAGCAGATTTTATCAGAATTAACAAACCTAGTGCTGAGTTCTCTGAATGGAACTGAAGGCACAAGAATCACCTACTTGAGCTGCTGACAGAAGAGAATTGATATCAGTCTATCTTCACAGTTGAGAGCAGAGTCAAAAGTCCGATAGTCTGGGTACATTGGCAACATACATCATTGTTCAACTTTTTCTTTTTTTTATTTTTTAATGAATATAATGGTCAAGGACAGTGCAGGGATTTATAGCTCTTATTCATCATTTCAAATTTTAGCCAGGTTCAGCACAGAACAGAGGATAATCACAGCCATCTGATGGCTATTGAAGTGAACTGAGTCGCTGGTCATAGAATACCCACAGCCCTAAAAACTCATTAAAAGAATTTGGACAGATACTCACAGGGTGATACAGTGGAGCTGTTCAGGAGGCTGAAGATGCCAAAAAATGTTTTTCTGATTAGTCAGATTTAATTGGCTGCAGTGAATTTGTATGCATTTTTCAAAAGACTTACAACAGCTTAGCAAACTTGGAAAAGAACAATGAAAGCCAGATGTGAATGAGGGCTGGCTTTGAGGGACATAACGAACCAGAAAAATGAAAAAAATGACCCTTAGCTCATTACACTTTTGGCTATTGTGCCTAACAAGAAGGACAGAAAAACTGTCCCCACAATAAAGGATGAAAGAACTTGGAGTGATGGTCTGACTTTATAATGGCAAAGTTATGGCTTCAGTCTTGGAAATACTTTGATGTGTATAACTTCACAAATCGAAATAAGCCACTGGGCTTCTAGGGACTCCTTTTGCAAATGAGGTTCAATACATGTGTGGTTAATGTATGTACTGACCATTTTTCTTGTCTGTGTTTTACCTGCATTGTATATGTATGTATGTATTTTTAACTGAAATGAATCCAGCATGGTCTCCCAGTACTTTATTTCAGAGCATATTCTTCAGACATCTGTGTTTTAAGGTGAAGGACACAGTATGGTGCCTCTGCGTATTGGTCCAACCAGTGTTTGCCAAAGGCATGTTCTCTTACAAACAAAGGGAAATCACAGGAAAACAGTTCCTTGACTTCTAGGAACGGAAGATGAATGTGCAGGACCCAAATGAGGTTTATATTGATCTGGCAGAACATGATATCAAACGTAGGGACAGAAAATGAAGTGAGAAGGGTAGTTGTTCTGAACTTTGTAGGCTATGATTAAATTGTTATTGAGCACTGGAACAGGTTGCCCACAGAGGTTGTGGAATTTCTGTCCTTGGAGATGCTGAAAATGCAAGTGGACACAGTCCGAAACAACTTGGATTAGTTGATGCTCTGAACAGGAGAGTTGGGCTAAGCAGTTGCTAGAAGTCCCTTCCAACCTTTACTATTTCAAGATTTTATGGAAGGCATTAACTGTGATTGAACCAAGATTTCCAGGGATCAAACATTAGCACTGTTGGCACCTTGTCTGAAGTGCTCACTTACCATTTTTGGGACTCAGAAGGTCCCATGTTTCACTTAACTCTGATCAGTGTGTGTACCTAGTTTATACGGAATCATTTCCTAGGGCTTAGGTTTTCCACTGGAGCAACTTTAACAAATGAGGTACTCAGAGGCACACAGCAGCACCTCTCAGTGTTGTGTCCTAGAGTTGAAAACCCTGTGTCCTCCTAGGGACTACCCTGTGGACAAGCTGGAACCCTTGCAGCAGCAGATGAATTTCACTTGGTTGTACCTATTTGTGGGTGTATTCAGTTACACATGTTAAAGGACATGGGCAGTCTCATTTCCTGTCCCTCACGCACCTTGGAGTAATGTTTCTTAGCTTGGAAATGGCACAAGCCCACATTCAGTGGGCACCAGCTGTGGCACTCTCCAAAGGGATGCTCAGGTTGTTCTCCAGGATGCACAAGCAGGGCAGCACCTCCAGCCCATGTCTGATCTCACTGTCTGTGCTCTGAGGACAGAGCGTCTCCTCAGACCATCAGCTGTCTCTCTCGGTGAGATGATTTATCATGACAGCCACGCTCTTTAGTCAGGGGAGCACTTGACAGAGGGAGTTACTCTCCAGAGAATGGACAGTTTACTTTTTGCTGCTGCTCTCCTGGGGCTCCATCTCTCCTGGGGCATTCCCAGCTTACAAGCAGAGTGGAGTTTATAACACTAAAGAAAATGTTTACATTGCAATACTTTATCTTAATCTTCTGTTCTTCCCAGTGATCTTTCTTATAATGATCTAAACTGTGAAGAGTGTGTTGCTGCTTCTAGAAAACAGAGAGGAGATCAAAGGTCTGTGTATCTGCAGATTTTGTCTAGTTAGTGAAGTGAATGGATAGCAAGGTAAGGACAGCAACTGCCAAGAAGAGGAAGACATGCACTCTAACTAAAAGAAAATCAGTTACATATTCACAAAAGTCTGATTTTACTGTTTCAGTACTTTGTTGTTTAAAAGAAAAACAAAAATGACAAAAGTCAAGACTCCTCTGAGATCTCTAGGAAACCAGAGGGGAAAAATGCAGCATGATTTTAGGGGCCAGCATGTCCCTGCGCAATTTAAAAGCAGATGCACTTGCTGATCCAGTAAGAGGCTAATTCCTGCCTTTTGTCATTTTATTCAGACCCTCAAGGCACTTATCTCTGTCTCCTCCTCTATTTATATGCAAGCAACTTAAGTTAAAGTGAATTGTGAATGATTCTGAAGTCCAAGGACGTAATATAGCCCTTAATTCTGCCATTTTTGGTGCAGTACATAGCTTGATGCTCTATTTATTTCCACTGTGAAAATTCTGAAGCTGCGGCATTCTGACCTCGTGCATTGTCTCTCCCAGGGATCTCATTTTGACTGCTGCCTTGATGTTTCAGACAATCCGAGGTTTCTGTTTGAAACAGATAGAGTTTTGAGGTTTTTGTTAAGAAAGCACACTTTTCATCAGGACCCAAAGGACAGAGAGGGTTTCTTGACTTATTCCTTCTTTCAGATCCAGTGAGTGAACAGAAATGAATTTCTTGTGAGACTGTTGATTCCTAAATATTAAGTATTCGCGTGGAGAAACCTTTTGCAGTTTTCTGCTTTGACAACTGGCTTCTGTGCCATGGAAAGAGTTTCATATTCATATTGTACTGGATGGCTGTGCCTTGTGATATCTCCTATCCAGTTGGATCCATCACATAGGATTCTATCACTGCTCAAGACCTGTCAGCTCCGAAGAACATCAGGCGTTCTGTCTGTTCCTGTTTCAGTGGAATATCTCAGAGATGGCTTTTTACTTTTTTACTTTGGAGAGAAACTCAGTTATTTTTTGGTTGCTTGGTAAATCATTTTATCCAAGATACCATTAATAATAGCTGAAGTCAAACTTAATGGAGTGTATTCCCTGTTGAATGTCTGTTAAAGATTAAAGGTTAAAGCAAGGTACAGAGGACATTTTCATTTTGTAAGTGAGAGAATTAAGCAGGTGATCTACAGTCCCTCTTCCTTTCTTTCTCCATATCTTTAGACTTTAAAGTGCATGAGCCAAGCTTGGTTCACAGGTGGGCAGTGTAGGAGGTCAGAGATGGCTTTTAGCTTTTTGCATGATTTATTCTGTTTGGAGAATTTCGTGAGGAGGTTTTGTTTATCTCTTCCCAACCATGGGAGGCTGAGCTGACTAGGCAGTTCAGTAAATTACTCTGAAAGAGCGAAGCTTTGTGGTCTGTTCCCGGATGATTGTGTCCCATGTGACAAGCATTCAGGACGTTGCTTTTTACTGATAAGTTTGTATTTTTGTTGTGATTTTTTTTTTTTATAAACCAGCACATTAGCCACTCATCAGTGATGTTTTTTGCAATATCTAAATAAAGCACGGATGTGTTTTAATCCCATCTGTAGGGATAGGAACGGAAAGGTTTAATCAACATGCAGAAGATCACAAGGGAAATCAGTACTAAAACCTGAAAGGTAACGTAGACTTTAGTCTAAAGGCTCCAAGCACAAGATCTCTTACTTCAGTCTCTCTCTTTTGTAATTACGAGGGGAGAAAATCCTAGGACACCAAATTGTTCTTGAAGTACTTTAAAAAGTAAACTACATTCTGAATAAGACTAGTTAAGAATGTATGAGAATTTGGGGTTTTTACTAAGTCATCATCGCTTTGCATATCGCTTTGCATATCCCTAAATCTCTATAACAAATTGATGAGTGATTCCCTAAAACATTTGTGTGGAATTCCAGGCTCTGTAGCAGCCAGTAAAAATGTTCCCCCTGTCCCTAGCAGAGGGAAGTAAATGTATCATTATATATAAAATAAAGGGTAAAGTTTTTCATCCCCTTCACCAGCGTAAGTCTGACTGTAACGTGGTTCATGAGGGAGAGAATCTGGCTGGTGGCTCCAGACAGTGAGGATACATTTATTTCAAGTCACAAGAGCCAAGAAACTGTAAGTCCAAAACCCAGTGGGATATTCTTTCATCCTAACTGCTTGTGCAGTCTCTGTCTTCGGCTACCAGTGACCTTGGGTCTCCCATTGGGGCCTTTCTAGCTGGCAGCAGCAAACCACAGAGTTCATATAAAAAACTGTAACAAAAAAAACCCCAACCCCAAACAATAAAAATTTGGGGGGGGGGACACACAAAAATCTGTTTCCTCTTTTAAATCTGAAGGACCTTAAAATTCTGAAAAAACATGTCAGACTTGAAAAGTTTTGTTCAGGAATGCAATTGTTTCTCAGACTAAGAGACACAAGATGATAAACTACTGATACGTTTCAACTGGGCAAGAAATTTTAGGATGAGTAAAGACAAAACCAAATTAGTGCTGATGGCATTAACACTTCAACTGAACGCAGTGTTTCATGAGTCATGTAATTGCTTTGCCACATTTTGGCCTTGGCAATTTAAAAGCCTAAAATTTTGCTTTAACCAAGATTTTAACTCTAAGGAGAAATTAGTAAAGACATTCAAAGATTTAAATTCACTGTGAGTACTGTTGGCTGCATGCTGGATTTCGAGGATTTTCTGCTTTATATAAAGCTAGAAAAAAATTCTATCAAAAACTTTTCTCTTCATGAAAAAAAAAAAAAACCAACAAAAAACAAAGGGGCAGATTGTTTCCTAGCAGAGCATAAAAGAGGGATTGCTGTGCTTTCTATTAGAGCCACCAAAACAGGTTGCACAGAGGACAGTAAATTTTGTTCATGCTGTGCAGACATTTTGAACCAGATGACAAGTCCAACAGCTTGGATTCTCTGGAAGGTGAGATTTCAGTGGCTCCAAATGAAAATGAAAAAGCAAGATTGAGGGACACCAGAGTGAAAGGCACTTGGATGAGTGACAAACACAAATCAATCAAGTTTATTATGCCCTGTTTCTCCTGTAGAATCCTGGGCCCAGGAAGGCAGGGTGCATGACAGGTATATCCAAAAGTGTCAGCAAATCTACTGCCTTCAGCTCCTCTGTGTGTTCCCACCCAAGACAAACGTTGCCAACAAAAGAATAGCATGTCTGCATCATTGGTGGCATATTCTGGGAAAGCACATCTCGCTTAATTTTGATCTGATTGTGCCATATGGTGGCATTTTAATTCTGTATTCAAATGCAACATTTGTTGTCTCTGCCCTCATCATCCAAACCCCTTTGTGAAATTTATGGCTGGTGAAGAGGAGATTGGACACAGCAAAGGTGGGTGTGACTGGGAGTGGATGAAGTGCCTTGGCAGTTTTATGGGATGAACAGGACAGGGAGGCTCAGCTGGGGAAATACAAGGAAAGCAGCAAGCGGTAGAATTTTTGCTAGAGAAACAGGTGGAGGTAAGCAGAGCAGGGAAGGGTGGAGTGGGAGAAGGCTGGGTTACTGGAACGTCAAAAGTGACTGAAGAAGGGGCAGTGGGAGGAGATGTTTGTGCCAAGAGCCTGCAGTGCAGGGGCTGTGAGGAGTGTGGGCTGTCAGAGGAGGAACTCAGGGCACATAATGCAGCCAGGCATCACCTGAAGGTGAGCCCAGCCAGGGATGGTGCTGTATGGAATTTAGCAAAACTTTCCTTTAAAGGAATAAAGGAGGGGGGAAAAATAGCATCATTATAGTGACTCATCAAAGTCAGGTAACTACTTGAAGAGCCATAGAGGGATTTATTTGCAAAGAGACAATTTTATAACAAGGAGTGGGATGTTATGCCAACACCTGATACAAAAGCAGCAGCCAGTCCCTGTCACGTAACTGTTCTGTGCAAAACCACCAGAAACAAGGGCAGAAAAGGAGCCACAGCACAAGGAGTGATGAAGGGGGCAGTTTCCTCACCTCTCTTCACAGATCTTTGCTCAGTAACTTAATTACTGAGCACCAATGAGCTATTCTTTAAATATACTCTTCTTCAGCCTTCAACTTCTTTTTCACTACACAGTCATATAAACCCAGAAAAATTAATGGCCACTTCTTCAGTAAGAGGGACACACAGATCTTTGTTTGTCTCTTTGTTTTTTAATTTGTTTTATAAAACAATACAACTTCTCTCCCCTAGTCTCTGAATTTTATTCAAACCAGCATGAGTCAACTTTAAAATTAACAGGAACAAAAGTTCCCAGGAGATCTGTATCATTTAAGACAGTAGGAACCCTCAAGGAGAACATTAGGCTTCATAATTTGTACAAAATCTTGCATATATGACTGAAAATATTCTACAGCTCTTGACTATATGTTGGAAGAATCTCTAGACTATAATTTGGATTTTTCTTTAGGTAGGCAGTACGAGTTCAGTTATGTTCTGGATGTGAGTCAGATTGTTTCTGCTAGTTTTGTCAAAGCAGGAGATGGTTCTTTAGAGGGACACGTGTTTTTTTATTGTGAGATTATTTCTGTCACTTCAAAGATGTGTCCTTTGCACACCTCCTTAGTCTTTCATTTCAGCCATTGGTACAAAGGAACCGATAACTCTGCTGGGTTTCAGCCAGTGTGGTGAATTCAATTTTATAACACTGGACTGTCATTGCAGAGTTGCAGCACAGCGTAACATTCCATAAAATCAAGCTATTTATTATTCAATAGAAATGAAAGAGCATTTCTCTTCTTTATTCTCCTTTTTTTTTCCCCCACTTTGTACTAAGTGGTAATATAAATCACATTTTTTACTTATTTCGGGAATGCATGTTTGTTCTCCTGTGATTCTAAACAAATCTCTAAATATTAACTGTCCCTGAAATATTTTGGGCTTTTTGCTTCTGCTTAGAATATAGACTTAGACAGCCTTGTGGTGGGCAAATAATCTTTTTGTTATGTGATGAATCTGCAGGCCCTTCACAACAAAAGATCTCCTAAAGCAGCAGGGCCAATCCTTTAAGTTGAGAAACAGTCTATCAATAAAGGTCAGTGTGACAATGTGATTTATTGAAATCCTGTGCTGCTCCTAGCAGTTAGTATTTTATATTATATGATACACGGCAGGTGTTTTTATTCGTATTTGGGTTCCCCACCGAAACCTTGTTCAACCTGTTTTATTATTTATCGTTGCCTTTTAGAGGTGAAAGAAACCAATTTATTCAGCTTTCATAACCATTCCTTACAGGTACAAAGAGGTTAAGGACTAACAGGAAAAATCAATTGGTTAATAAAATAGTTAATTGACTAAATGCTTCTTCTAAGAGGCCCTGAATGCAGACTGTGCAGAACCAAAGGAGGTTGGTTTAATTGTAATGGCATCTCACTGCATGAAAGCCTTCACTGCAGACAAGGTTTTCAAACTTGAGTGTGCTTGTTCCTATCTGTGGGTATGTGTTGTTTACACATGGAGTAAATCTAGGCACCCTAATCAATTTTCCCCCCAGTTTTTAGTCTCTACTTTTCCCTTTTATGGTCATGACAGATGGCAAAATTACAATAAAAGCGTATCTAAACATTGAAAATTCAGTCAACATGTTCATTATAGATCTGGAAAGAATTTTAAGATAAATGTATAAAACACTGACAAACAAAAGCTTCCCAGTTCTGCCTCATTCTGCTGGACTGTCTGGCAGGTTTTTTAAATTGGTTTTCTGGTGCTGTTGTTTATGAAATCCAAGACTTTTAGAAGGCACGAGGAGGTAGAGGGTGACTCTCTATAACCACTTCTGAAATTCTGTCAGAAGAACATCCAGAGCTGCTTTGGGGCACAGTAATGCCATGCTCTGAATGAAAATAATAATAACCAATATCTTCAACTGACTTGAAGAACCATCACTCAGTGGGAGCTCCCGAGGATCTGAGCTCCCCATGCTTTCGTGGCGTGTTTAATGTAGTAATAAGCACATTTTAAACAGTGATGGCTAAGGGACACCACTAAAAACCTGAAACATACTTTACAGTAGGTACATTCACTTTTTCCACATACCTTATGCTGTAGTCCCCCAGTATTATATATGTAAAAAAAAATTATAATTAGAAAAAAAATAAGTTGCTTATGAAGCTCCTTGTTATATTGCACCAAAGAGGCCAAGGAAAGGCAAGGGAAAATAGGATCTGTGTAAGATCCTTTCCTGGGCTTCCCTTCCACATCTCTGGAATCAGGAATCTGCCAGGGCACAAAAAATTTCAGTGGTGAGAGGAAAAGCACATGATGAGGCACATCAGGTTGTAGAGGTTTTGGGGCTAATGAACAATGATAATAACTGAGGAGATACTCAAATAATGTGTAATAGAACAAGAGGGTTATTGATTGATTTACAAGCTATTTCAGTGGTGACAGAAGAGAGCATTTTGAAATACATTTGTGTTAGGATATGCACAAACTATGTACATTTTTCATCCCTATATACTAACTGGTGTAGCCCAGTCTGCCACTCAGTTTTTGCTGTATCCTTTCAAATTCCCTGGGGTGAGGATTGCTTTCCTCGTTTGAAAACCAGACAAACCTGTTGGTGGAGTATTTGGGATACTCCCCCAGTTTGACACCTCATATTGTCAGCAATATTCTCACATACCATGGCAAAAGCAGGGAAGGAGTAGCTGAGCCATCTCTTAATCTCTCTTTGTCTCTTCCTTGTGGCCACCATCAGGGCTGGCATTCAGAAGGGAAGCTGATATTCACACCTGCTGAGCACCATCAGTCTCATAGACACCAGTGCGAACGCAATACTGAGCCCTAGTAATGCTGGCAACAAATGCTTCTGGGTCAATTTATTTGACATTTAATTTCCAAATACTGACATTATTGTCCTTTTATCAATAAAATACCTCTCGAAGGCAAATTTCCTTTATTCCATCCCAAGGAATGGGGGCTTGCTTTGCCTGTGTCACACTTATCCAGCCCAGTTATGGCATTTCACAGCTCCCCACGTCCCCACTGCACTTACCAAGGTGTCTTGAGTTCATGGAGTCTGTCAACAAGCTCCACACATTTAATTGAAATGTATTAAAAGCAAATCTTGTGATTTCAAGACTGTAAGTTGTGCTGATGCTGCTCCGTGTTTCATTTGCCTGACTCCCAACGAGGACAACAAGTTGATAAAGGACACGCTGTGAACGGCAAGACCTTCACTGCTGCCTCCTGGTGACATTCAGACAGGAGAGAGATTCCAACAGTTAAGGTTAAAAGAAAGGGGACTTTGATTAACAGCAAAGTAATGCATCGAAATTCCAAATTATGCGGGAGTCTGTTCAGGCTACAATTCATCTTGTTTGTTTTTAATTTTAGACTCAATGTCAATGCGAGATTTTAACTCTCTGGTTACAGCTCTTTATGCATATAACTCTCTAATGTAATTGCGATATAATCCTCAATTTTATTAAGATCCAAGTTAGAAAATATCAATGTGTTATTCAGAGTATTACCTTCACTGGCAGTGTAAGTGAGCACGACGGCCTGGGAGCAGCTTTTCTGAGAAAGTGTATATTTGCTTCTGCTATCACCTGCTATCACCTTCAGTATTGAAAGGTGATGCAAACACTAACACTGAACCCTCACCAGGGCTGCTGAGCCACAACACTTGATCTGTACAGCCAAAAAGGTGGGTTTATGCTGAAGCATCAGGCTCTGAACTGCAACGGCTGAGGCTGGGATTGTCCTTCTCTGTGGGAGTGGGGAACTGGCAGGGAGGGCAGGGAGGGCAGCTGGGGAAGGAACTTCTAAAGGCACCACAACAGCTGTGTTAGAGCCTGAGTTAGAGCCATTAGCTCTGCAGTGCCCACCATTGTAGCACCCAGTGCTTTGTGGGCTGTGGTTCTGTGACAAGGACAAGAAATAGACACTAATTTTCATTTTCCTGCTCTCAAAAGCACAGCAACAAATGGCTGGTAAAGGATTTTCTGAAAAGGACTGTTCACATCTTTCCTTATGGAAACTGAAATTCTGACAGGCTCTGTTGGACATGGTGCTTTGTTGCAGTTCAGCCACCCTGGCCCAAAGCTGCAAACAGTGCTAGCCTGAGATCTTAAATGCCAAAATCTTCCTCTTTTTTCAGTGGCTTCCTTGTCTACAAAATCGACACTGACATTCTAGGACGTGGTACTGAGAGAACTGCTTCTCTCACATTCAATTTTGATCCCAAACAAACAGCTTGAGATTTCACATTGGATAATTGGGCTTTACCTGCATTTTAAACAAAAATCCTTCTCCTTTCATAAACTGCTTGAGTTGGGAGACGTGCAGAGCTTTTGCTGAAAGAAATGCATTAATCCTTTTAAGTTTGATAAAAGGTTCTTTTATACCATACTGTACAGCTTCCTGCTGTGGGACCACATTTGTGTAGAATCTCCATTTGTGGGGAAAGAAAGACACAGACTCCTTCTAATGGTTGGAAGGAAAGACTGATAAGGGAAAATGCTACTCACCTGGACTTAAAATTGAACGAAATTCAGGGGAGGTTTGTTGCATTAACTGGAGTTAATGGACATGGTCTGTCCTTTTTATTCCCCCCGCGTGTCCCCAGGAACTGTAGGTGATCTCCCTTCCTTTGAGGCTAGTGGTGTAGCAGGCCCAAAAGTGATCCCTCTCCAAGGATATGGAAACCCTTGTTCTGCTGCTGTGTCTGCTGCAGAGGCAAGTCCTGCGTCTGACAACCACAGTGTGAGGCACTGCAGTAACCTGCTGCCAAGCAAGCAAAGAAAAATGCCTGGTTTCTTTTGTCTCAAACCCCAACTGGCCTGGATTTATTTTGGCATCTCTGATATTTTGTTATTATGACCAAACCTTTGCTGGGCATTGCTGGGCAACATGACATTCAATAATCTTGACTTACTGTATCCCACACATCAATAGTGCCCAGTGTCAAGCCATTCAGACTATTGCTGTTGATTGATCAGGCATTATTATTACTTTATTTTTCTGTCTCTTTTCGTTTAGAACATTCCACTTTAACCAGCCAGTGGAGTAAAATATTTTGACCTTCAGACAAGGCATTATGTGTAGAGTAGCTACAGTAAAACCTGGTACAGTTCTAGGCATAGTTCTCCCTGGAAACCTTTGTGTTGTGTGTTGAGCTTGTATCTGAATGCAAACACAGACCAGTTAAGCCCAGTTCCAAAAAACAACGTAAGCAAAACTTCTACAGGTAAGTTCACATTTTATGATACGAATTGATCGAGAGGAAACAACAAGCTCATTGTTGTAACACAAGCAGGAAAGGAGATCCCTTTGCTTCTGTGTTGTACAACATTAGGGCGAGCATAAAAATGCTAAGGAAAAGGTCAAACAGTGAAATGTTGGGAACAAGGTTCTCTCCATCCAACAGAGGCTGAACCTAAGCTGGTGTCTGCTCTGCCTTGTACAGAGCTACCTCAGGCTCCTCTCCACCCTCCTGCTGGTAAATGGGAGTCTTGACAAAAGCTGCCCCTCCGTCTGCTTTTCACGATGTTGATTCTGGGCTGTCACAGTTTTGTGCAACCTCATAAACCCAGCACATCCAATTCTGTTACCTTTTCTGCTGCTTACAGCTAAAACAAGGTACCAAAAAATCCATTCTCAACTGCATCCTGAGCCAGGGGATCACCTCTGGAGGTTTTGGTTTCAAACACATCTTGCCCTCCGTGTGTGTTCCTGTGCCATCAGTGCTGTAAAACCCCAGATTAACACACATAAAATGTACACCCCCTGTAATCCAGTTTGGCCAAAACAAGACCTGGTCTGACAAATCCCCTGGACTGAAACTTAGAGATAAAGTCAGTGGGTTTTTTCATAAGGATACTGGGTTTATTGTATAACTAGGGTATAATTTACACACTCTCTCTAGCCAGTGAAATGGCTCCATAGCATTGTTTATGCAAAATGAAGAACCCCAACTTCATTAGAAAACAGACAAATAACAAGACACCCTTATTTTTACTTTGGGGGATGGCTGACACAATAACTAAATCAAAACATTCTGAGGATTGAAATGGATTTTTTTCCTGTCCATTTGGAGAACAGTCACTTTTTCAGAATACCCCAGGAAGGTCAGCTGCCTACCAGGTACCACAGGTGTTTTGGAATCTGTTCCTTCTGCTGAAATCTATGAAAATATTATCTTGTAATAGAGAAAAATTCCTTTTTTTTTCTTTAATGCAGATATTAATAAGCTCATGTGAGCTACTTCCTTTGGGAAAGTAGTATGTTAAAAAAAAAGAAAAAAAAAAGAAGAAGAAAAAGTGACTGTTTAGGTGTATGAGAAAGGCAGGAGAAGCATTAATGACAGGCAGTGCCATAGCCTGTGATGACAGTGTCCAAGAATTTACAGTTTTAAAGACCCCTGCAGGTGGATCTTTCAAAATCTGCATTTTGGACACCTTCAGATCTCCTTGGATGATCTGTGAGTATACAAAAGGTGTCATTGCACTCATAAGGTGAAACCGCATGCCAGTATTTCTGAGGTGTCTCATCATACACTAAGAAAAATGAAGCAGGAATATTCATAGGGATAAACACCTCCAAGTCATCAGAACTCCCTGGGATCCACCCAGCACAGGCAGGGCCTTTTGCCGTTATAAGAAATGTCCTTTCTTCACAGATATTAATCATGCTGACTTACGTTTTTGGAGTGTTAAATTCAGCCTGCCTTAACAGCACAAATAAATTCAGTCCTTGAAGGTGATGCTAACAGAGTGATGGCCTTATCATTTAGATTGCAGTGTTCTGGCTGGAGCTGGTTTGACCCTTTTCCCTTTATAGGTTTTCAGCTGAAAATGTGACTTTGGCAAAATAAAATTAAAAAATATGCATGAAAAAGTCCATTTTGTCAAAATGTGATCCGTGAGGGAACCTGAATGAATTTCAAAAGCAATAAGCTGGCTTGGGATGTAAAGGGGTTTTTAATTATTAAAACCTTGCCGGATATACATTTTTGCACCATTCAATGAACTGTGGGTGCAATTTATTTAATAGGCACACATTTAACCGGGCAACTTACACCACCAGAAAAGGATTTCAAGCCTCAGCCAAGTGGAAAATCTATCCCAAGGTATCTGTGTTGCTTAGTAAAACTAGGAGATTTAAACAGTCAAGATACAAGCTGACTGTGAAAGCACCTACCACTAATGTAAAGCTATGCAGTTCTTAAATGGTGCTGACAACCCTCACAAACCTTTAAATAGCCATTTCCAAGCTGGCAGATCTAAATTGCAGGAAAACAAAGTAATCACTCAAGGAATTCTTTGCAAATTAAAACAGTTCCTTCTTGTTGCTTTGTGTTTTGGAGCTTCACAAACAATAATACAGTGTCAGAAGCCATTTGTCTTTTGTACTTTTGCTGCAAAAGTAAATACTCTGTCAATAATGAAAAGAAATTGTTGGCAGATAATGCTGAGCACAAACAAGAACGGTACATTTCACAGCTGATTCAAGGAATAAATATTTGCGTGTATCTTATTTTTATGTAAAATAAGTGAAGAAGTTACTTGTTTTTATATCACTTCTGGCCTACTTTCATTATCTGAATGACACCTTTGGAGGGGTTGTGTTTGTATAAAAGCCTAGTTCAAGGTCAGGATACCATGTGAGTCATTAGGTATGCTCACAAAGGACCCAGGGTTTGTGCTGCCTCTCCACAAAGGATGGCATACAAAGTGGAAAGAGGAGAGTCCTGACTCAAAATACCCCTGAAGATGTTTATGCAACCTGGCATTTGTGGCAATTATGAAAATAAAGCCAAATTCTGATGCTCATCTGCAAGAAAAGAATTGCTTACCAGCATTGTAATTTGTGATAGGATTTTGAAGTTTGGAGAACAGCACAACACAGCATGAACTGAGATTGCAGAGGGAGAGCAAAACGCAAGTCCAACAAACCCAGGAACTCCTCAGACGTTCGTCTGGCAAAGAGGCTGAGCCCTGGCGTGAAGAGCATCGTGGCACTGCCTGTGCCTGAGAGGAGAACCCATCCCTGCACGAAGTTTGAGTGCCTCCTGGACCTCACCAGTGACATTTCCTTGGCAAAGCCATGGATTTATATCACCAGCCTTAGTGCTGGAATATTGCTGCTACACCCAAACAACCTGATGGCGTCTTCCTCCAGGCCAGGATTTCAGTCCTAATACAATTAAGTGAAACTATTAGTCAAATACTACACAAATGTTTGAGTATTTGAATATTTTTATAATATTCCTGTGAAGAACAGAAATTGTTCTGCTTACCTACATACTCGGCTGCTGAGGTAAAAGAGCGGATTTCACTTCGGCAACAGAAACCCCAGAGCTGTGAGGTGCTGATGTCAGAGCCCTCTGTGTAGATATAATTCACTGCAAGTAAAGCTGGCAGCGTGGCCTCAGTGTGGCATGGCAGGACTGACTGAACCTGGAGCAATATTACTTTTCTGAGGTTCAAGACAACTCTTTCAGTGCTACCAGAGCCAACATCCACTTGTACCGTGGAAGAAAAGACCCTCCAGAAATTAATCAAATCTGTGGTGCTCAAATAGCCCCCCAAAGCCAAATGGCAAATGGCCAGGCAGGGGCTGTAACGAAAGGATTCTCTCTTGATATCAGTCTTGCCTTGAAGACCTATTTCCACTTCTTCCTCTCCAGAGCTTCTCCCTGGTGCTAAGGTCATAGCATAACAGATTAGCAGAAAACAATCCTCAACATTTATTTTATTTAATTTTCATTTTAATTTTTTTAAGCTGATCAGAGCTCAAGGAGCATTTGGACAACACTCTCAGGCACATGGTGGGATTGTTGGGGTGTCCTGTGCCAGGCCAGCAGTTGGACTCGATGATCCTTGTGGGTCCCTTCCAACTTTGGACATTCTAAGATTCTACAAAAACAACATTACTTTCTATGAATAACTGGTTACATCCTTGGTTATGCACATTAATACAGTCACTATTAAAACTGCAAAGTTAAAAACCAGGTGTATCTGCACAGATATTTTCTAGGTTTCCATTAAAAAATCCACACTCCTTTTTGCATCCTGAAATTTCTCTATTCATTACAACAGTAGCAAAATCTGAACCTGGTTATAGTTGGTATTTTTCAAACAACCCAAATCTAAAGACAGGCACATCTGTCTGATGAAGACCGACATCTTGGCATATCCCAGATCTTCACTGAAGAGAAGATTGCTCCAGGCACTGTAGCACGTTGAAAAATAAATGCAGCTGGTCCGTATATATGTTGGCCTGGTCCAGTTGTATGAAGAAAACTGTCAGTGTGAAATGTTAAACTGGGATCAGCTGTGCTGGAACACTGTCTGCCAGGGTTAAAATTACTGGAATAATAAGCAGGACCTGAAAGGAGACTATTATATCAGTTAATGTATACTGAGAATATTTAAGGGTCTCTCAAACCAGTACCTTTCAGGAGCCAGCTCTTGTAATGGTTAAAAGCAAATGATCTGGGATACAACATCTATGTGCAAATAATCAGTGAACAAAGTGAAACGTGTGTCAGCTCTTTAGAAGCTGCACTTTGTGGAGCCTCACAAATGATGAGCATCCAGTTGTTTACTGCAAAGAAAGAGATGTGTGTGTATTGATACTGGCTAGAACTGCAATTTGCTGACACCTGGCTTAAGCTGAGCTTTAAAGTACCAGATAAAAAGCCAACCATATGGTATAATTTGGTGGCTTTCTCTGAACTAATGTTTCACAACAATGGGTATTCCATTCTTGTTCGAAGAAAAGGTCCAAGTATTGTGGGGGCTGTGTTATTCTCAAACACAGAGTTGGCTGGGCACCCTCCCGGTGTAACTGCACCAGCTGGGAACAGGAATGTCACAATGACTCCTATTTTACCTTTCTCTTTTGCGGTCCTGGCTGTGCTCAAAGGAGTTTTTGTCAGAAAGCTCACCTTGCCAGGAAGATAAAAAACCGAGAGCAGGAAGTAGGGGAGGCATTTTATGGCATGGCCTTCAGCCCTTTATTTTTCAAAGGATTCTCCCTGCAATTTATGTCAGTTTGAGTTAGAAGTATGTGTTAGTTCTGCCCTTGAGATGTGGTGCAAGTACTGATGATAGCAAATATTCATCTCTGGCAAACATTTCGCTGAAATGAGGGGCTGACAATTTATTAAAACTAATTTCCAAAGTCACATCCAAATATCTTCCCATCCATTCAGCAAAATCTGTAGTAGTTTAAGATAAGTAGCAATACACAAACCCTTTTAGTATTATTGCTCTTTTCACTGGGGGGACACTGTAATGAAACAAATGGATTTTTAAAGATGTGCATTACAAAGAGTACAGCAGTATTGGTGGGATAGCCTGAAAGGAGGGACAGGTTATTAAATTAATAATACCAACTAATTGCATCAGCTGCTCTCTCTTGAATACCTTCCTAATGTGATACAAGTTTAGCAATGGGACTCAAGGCAACGTTCTCTGCTCATCTCACATTTAGTGTGTCTGTACAGCAGATGTTGCTGGAGGTATAGAGCTCATTTATCTTAGAGCTGGAATCCCTGGGCCTGACCTAAGGAGCAACACAGAGCTCAGGATGGGAAAACCAGTCAAGTCTGTCCCTAAATCCTCACACAGGTCTCACAGTGCCCACCGAATTCCCTGCGGTTACTGCTAAACTGTGATTGACCCCCAGACTCTGCAGCTTAAACCCATCCTCTCAGGTATGTATATATTATGATACAGTACATTTCACTCTACATTATGATGCAGGAATGACTGTCAAACATTAGAGAAACTACATGCTTGGAAGGTTTTTTCAGTGGAAATCATGTGCTGGAAAGAAATCTGTTTTATTGCTGCCAGTAGTTAAAAATCTGTCATCAGTTTGGAAGGGACATAAATATGCTTCTGAGAGAATATAGTTCTCCAGGTGATGCCAAAAGAACCATTTTAAACCTTTTTTGATAAAGACACTTGCAGAAAGCCATGTAGATGATAGTAACAGTGTTGATAAGCTGGCATGAGAATTGTTTTTCTTGTGTGGTGACATATTGCATTTTTATCTATATGGGGATAGTTTGACATGATCCATTTGGCCATCTTCATTAACAGCCTAGTATGGCAAGGGGAAAATGAAACACTGCAAATGTGTGATGAAAGATAAAACAGTAGGTAACTTCTGATAAGCATATTATGGCTCATCCATCTTGGGCAAACCTGAGTTTATGAACTTTCCTTCAGCAGCAGGGAAATAAGTGCTCTGACTAATAATAACAGAAGTTGAGTCCAATTGCTCCCTCCACAGAAGAGATATAACTCAATATTATCTGAACCAGTGAACCTGCTTCACATTGCATTCATTTTCAGAAGTACTTTTTGAAAAGCCACATCCTGGACTTGAACATTATCATTTTCAGCCACTAATCTCCATTTCAAAAACTCCTACCTGAACAGCAGAGGACCATCAATGTAATTATTGTACATATATTTCTATTGACACTCTCCAGGCTTTTTTTCAGCGAGTGGATTTAAGCTAAGTGTATATTGTCAAGGTTGTTACCTCTTTGGTTACTGAGAGATGTGTAATGGTTCTTCTCAAAGAAGAACAAAAGAACAATCTCCTTGGTCTCTTGTCCTTCTAAAGGGACATATATACCTAGATAACATTTTTTTAAAGTGGATTTTCTTGCTGGAGATATAATTAACATGTCACTGAACTGTCCTTGGTGTGTCCCTTGAACTTGCAATGCATCACATGAGATAAACTCGGAGTGTCACCTGAATGATTGTGAGGCTGTATTGTGTGACATTTTAAATTGAGAAGGCTGGATGTGTGTGGCTGATTTTTTTTTTTCCCTTTGGAAGAAGAAACAAAAATCAATCTGCGAGCAGCAAATATTTTCCTTCATAGTGAGGACACCTCTGGCCTTAATTTGGGAAGCTGGCCAGACAGCAGCTACAAGCTGAGATTTATAGCTGCACTTTAATTTCCTTGAGTAGCATGCACACAGATTATCCTGTGCGAGCACAGCCTCTGTTCCTGTGGGGAGCTATGGTGCAGTTAATTGGGCATGGCATTTGGAGGCAGGAGAGCTGGTCTTAGTTCTGACTCTGAGACTAACTGTCACTTCAGGAAAGGCACTTTGTGTTTGGGCGTCTGAATTAGAGGCACTAATATCAGTGTGCCTCACCTATAAATGAGCAATTAAAAACTATTAACATCAAATAACTGTGACCAGCAATTTCCATGTAGATGTATCATTCCCTGAATATAGCTAATTATTATCCCAGTGTCAGACTTTGCCTCTTCCCTTTTTTACTTTCATTGGCTTTGTCATTTTCTAGTTGTTTTTGGATGTTCTGACTCAGCTTCTGTTAAACCCAATTTTCAAGTAGCTCTGTACAGGAAATCTGGTAACATTTTGAAGGCATTCTGGTCTTGGAGAGCTGGGCTGGGTGCTTCTTTTGCCAGGGCAGATCACAGCACAGGATTAGGGCCGTACTTTGTGCAGCACACCTAAAGCATTGGAAAATGATGCTCCCTCAAACAGTGAAACAGTTGTGGGACAAAAAAGCTCGGGGGCAGGATGGGGAGGGTGTTTATTGTCTGCTTAACTGCAGAGATTAATGTGTTCGAATACTGCTAGTTTTTTTATGGTAAGATGCAAAAAAAACCCCCAAAACAAAAACAACAAAAAAGACATTATTAGAATGGAAGTAAATATTCAGTGAGATTTTTTCTTAGAAGAAAGAATGTAATTAGTTAGCAATTTTGATGCCAGAATAAAGGACACAGTGTAAACTGAAGATAGGAGAAAAATTCCATCCCCCTATGGCTTATGTTTTAAAAAGATTTGTTTTGTTTAAGTCGTATTTCATTTTCTTCCGTGTCTTATGGACAAGATTCTGTTATAGGTCAAAGCCAGTGAATAGTGTTTACAGCTCGAGAAACAAGAAAATCAGAGACACGAGAATTTTTAGGGCCTTTCAGTGGCGTTTCTCATTTGGCTGTTGGTTCCTCATGCATTCACCGCTGTTGTGAGCTTAGGCTTTGTTTTGGGAAGGACTCATTTGCTTCCTCAATGTTTCTTTGTGCCCTTTTATTACACTGGATTTCTCTACAGCAAAAAACCTCTTGGCCACACTATGTACACTGTCCTTTAAAGGAACTGCAACTTGGACAGGAGGTATGAGCATGTTTGCTTTACCTTTTTTTGTGCTGTAAACCAAGAGCTTCTCAAAATACCAGCTTTACAAAGCTATTCCAAATCTGAGTGGCTGTTCTGGCAATGTTTCACTGCTTGTTGTGTATCAGTTACCTCCTGGATACTGCCGAAGAATCCAATAAAAAGCAGTTTTGCAAGATGGTTCTCAGCATCTCTGCTGGTGTTTGCCTAGAGACCATCAAAACTGGCTGATGTGGCTCTCCTGCCTTGATGCTGTTCCAAAACATGGGCTTTACTAAAGATGGTAAACATTTTCCTCAAAACAACATGCCACAAGTTTGATTTTACTCATAGCAGTTTATGTCTGAAAGACGCTCACCTTCCATATAAGATAAATTATTTCCCATGGGTAAAACAAGACTAAGTAGTCATCAAGATTTGCTTTTCAAAGTGTTTTTTTCATCGAGTTCATATTTATTGTCTTAAAATTTCATTCGGAGGAATAAAAGAAAATACTTTCCAATGAAATTCAGCACTAAGGATGCCTTTTAAGCACAAAAGATCTGATTTGGTGTCAGTGGTTTACAGATGAGAGGTGGGCTATCCGTTATCTCTTTGCCAGGATAAATACTGTGCTTTGAGAGCTCTAATCAATGTGGAACATAAGCAATAGTATTGGAATAACAATAGGGAAATTACAGGGAAGAAAAAAAAATGATTTTATGAGAATCTCAGGGGAAAACTTCAGAAATGTTCATAAGAACTCTCAGTAGAAATCCCTGTATTCAGTTGTTATAATTCCAAAGTTTTAAGTTATATGATGAAATCTGCTAAAGTCCCACTAATTCAATGAAGCTTTCAGACATGGTTTATTGGGAAAAATGAGAGAACAGCACTGCATTTTCTTGCCTCCACTCTGAGCAGTTGAAGCCACAATGTGCTCCAATGCCAGAAATAACACAGCTGTGACAGAGGTGAACTCTCTCGGTCACAAAATGTTCTTTGCAGAGATTTAGCCTTGCATGATTCAAACCTTCCCTGACCTGTGCACTGCAAAATTACATATATACACACACAATATTTTTTGTTGATTTAAAATCTACCTTGCCAGGAACTGCAATCCAGTATTTTCACTGTAATTGTTATATTTTTCTAAACTTGTATGCATCGTGGAAAATTAAGTGAAACTGGAATAAACGGCTTTGTCAACTCCACAATCCTTAAGTAAGTTTAATGCTCACCACTACCATTGGTATTCAATATCACTAGATATTTTACCTTGCATAATCACTGATGGACATTGATTTTGTCTTTGCTCTTCACAGCACAGCAAAATTAATGTGAAAGTCAGAGTTAAATGAGTCCCAGTGCTGTCCTCCACTCTGCTGAGAGTACGTTTCAGACACTGGAGAACTGGCAACCAGCTCCAACCTGCAGTATCTTGTATTGCAACAACTAATGGATATGAACAGTCCTCACAGGGGGGATTCAGGTTACCTTTGAATCGACTTTAGAGGTTAGACTCCTGCAGCAGACAATGAGGTTAATGTATGGCACTTTATGAGCTGAATAATTCTCTTCTTTAAATTAAATTAAAAACTTTAGTTCTTTCATCTTCCTTTCTGAAAATTATTCTGAGTCACTTGCAAAAGTGTTAGCAATGAGAAGTTAAATTATTATATAGTGTAGGGTCAGAAAAATATTATGTACTTAATAGTCTGTTTTTCTAATACGAGTGAAGGGCTTGGCAAAGCAATACTTGCTCCTCTACTTTTCCCTCTCAGTCTAGAACAGCTTTGCAGGCTTCATTTAGGTCATAATCACATCACAGAGCACAAAATCCGTGGTGACTGTGAGGCCAAGGCTGGGCATGTGGGGACTGCAGAAAAATGCATCAGGAAAAACAAGCAGCATGTGACTGAGGACAACATCTGGGTACCAGCTTTGGTGCCAAAGTCATGGTATACTGAGGTATGTTATGGGACAAACTTCTCCTTCACTTCTCTGCTCTAGTGGTGGATGGACTGCGGTTATATCAACTGCAGGAGGTGTCCTGAAAACAAACCAAAATGCCTCTGGGGAACCAGAGAGCAGCAATCCTTGTAGGACTCTCTACAGCCGCTTTGTAGAGAGCACCTCTGCTGGGAGGAACGGGTTAAAAGTAGAAGACTGGCCAGGAGGACTGTAAATTCCTGGAGTGACCTGCAGCAACTCCTGACAAGTCCTTGTGAACAGGAGCCAGTGATCCTCTGCCATGGACCGAGTTTAAGGTGCCTCTGTCTCCACTTCTGTGCCTCTGCCCAGGGGTTGCTTCAGGGATCCCCCAATTTGCAAGGTAACAGCAATAACTTTACTCTTTGTGTTCTAGCTGTCAGTTTATGATTGCTCCGGTTACCTGTCTGTGTCAACTCTCATAACATGTTACCAGATGCTATTTAACATTCAGGGGTAGGTACAGAGTGTGCAAAGCGGTTATTGGTGTCTACACAGATTCTCTAGGACACGGTGAAAAGAGTAGGCAGGGTGCTTGGGACTGATTCTCAGTATTGCCAGCTACAACAGATCAAAACTTATAAATCAGCTCTCCAGAGACTGAGAGATTTAGACGGAAGAAAGGCAGAGTGGTCTTGGATTTTGAGGCTCTTCTCTACTTTGTCAGCACATCAAAATATGTGATAGTTTCAACCCGAACAATTGATTTTTAGGCCATTCAGAAATGGATTTCAGAGAGAGCCAAGCTTTCTAACTTAACAGTCCACATGGCAAATGCTGCACTGGAAAGTAAAGTTACCTCGACCTCTGCTGGTTTGGGCTGAGATTTTCTTCCCAGTGGCTGTTGTGGGGCCATGTTTTGGGTCTGTGCTGTACACTGCATTGATAATAGAGATGTTGCTGTTATTGCTGAGCAGGGCTTGCACAGAGCCAGGGCCTCTTCTGCTTTTTGGAGTGCCAGGCTGGGGAGGAAGTTTGGGGTGCATGGGATGTTGGGAGGAGACTCAGCTGGGACAGCTGATCCCAGCTGACCAAAGGGATATTGCACACGCTGTGACATCATGCTCAGTTTACAAAGTGGGGGAAGAAGGAGGAATGGAGGGACTTTCTCCTGGAGGCAGCTGAACACCTGCCTGCACATGGGAAGCAGGGAATTAATCCCTTGTTTCACTTTACTTGTATGTGTGGCTTTTCTTTCCCTATTAAACTCTCTCTATCTCAACCCATGAGTTTTCCAGCTTTTACCCTTCTGATTCTCTTCCTGATCCCTCTGGTGGGGCAGTGAAAGAGTGGCTGTGTGGGGCTTGGCTGCTGGCTGGGGGTGAACCTCGACAACCCAGGAAGAAGACAACAGAAATGAAAAAAGGAAAAACAGAGAAGAAAGGTTACAGGGTTTGGTACTGCAGCTCTTGCAGCAGGTCCTCTTTGATTCTGCTTTTTCTGGCTTCATGGTGCTCAGGGGTTTTCTTTGCTACTGTCAAAGGACCAGTCCTTATACAAAAGCAGTGGCTCAGGAGGGAGAAGGGACTCTTGCAAGGACTTTCATCCAGCACAGGAGGCAGCCTTAGTTCTGAGAAGGAAAACTCTTTTGTAAAAAAAGTCAATTCTATGAAAGAAAGAAAGAAAGGAAAGAAAGATAGAAAAAAAAAGATAGAAAAGAAAGGAAAGAAAAGAAAGAAAGTCAGAAAAGAAAGACAGAAAAGAAAGAAAGCTAGGAAAGAAAGAAAAGAAAGGAAAGAAAAGAAAGAAAAGATAGAAAAGAAAGAAAAGAAAGATAGAAAAGAAAGGTAGAAAAGAAAGATAGAAAAGAAAGAAAGACAGAAAATAAAGACAGGAAGGAATAAAAGAAAGAAAGGAAGAAAGAAAAGAAAGAGAAAGAAAAAGAAAGAAGAGATTAGTGCGTTTCAGTGTGAGATCGCCAAGACACACTCCTTCAGAAAACCTCCTTCCTGCAGGAAGCACAGTGAGCACTAGAAAGAATGCGTGGGATACAAACTCTGCTTTCAAACTTCACTTGTTGTTCCTGAAAACTTCCTGCTTTGCCAGAAACTATAATGAGGTGACAGAATATTTCAGGTACTGATTTTTGCCTGCTGCCTGCATGGAGGAGGGAGAACTCAGCACCATGCCCAGCTTTCAAAGTTCCACTGAATCTCTCTCTCTCTTTTTTGAAACTTTTGAGTTTTCAAACTTCTCTACAAGTAAATGATTGGAAAGTTAGTGATATGTGCAAAGAACATTTTTTCAATTAGCGATGCCCATTAGCTGAATGAGTCTGAAGGGCTGATATTTTTCCCCCTGAATTAGCAGGTACACATGTGGAATTTGGGCTATAAATCACTACTTAATAATTCACTAGAAAATAAATAGGACATAAAAGATAATTAGAGATTTGTACCACTTGCCTTCACCTTAATTATGAATGAAGGATATTTGGCATTGTCTGCAGGACTGTTAAATTTTGTTATATTGAGATGGGTCTGGAAAAGGAAGATACAGGAAAGTCATTTTATGATAGAATATCGCTTCTGGCAGAGTGGGTCTTGTACATCATTGCAGGAGAGGTATCCAACAGTTATGATCTTAAAATCTAAATGCAGTGTGCTGGACTAAGAATGGTGAACAGGTTTGTTTTGCTATTTCAGTAATGACCTGTTGCCTGGCTCACAGAAACACATATGCCAGCCAATTTCACTGGAACTAAATTAATATTATATCTCCATGCTGTAATAATAGTTAACTTTGGCAGAGCAGAAACAGTTGGATATTCTTTTCTGTTCTAGGATTTGCTGGAGATACCTGGAGATATAGTTTATACCAGCCTTTTAAATTCACAATGGATTTGAATACTCTGCTGTAACATAAGCCAGCACAGTATGAAACACAGGTTTTTTTCCTTGTCTAGGCTTTGTTATCTTTAAAAAAAAGGGCCAGACTTTCAGTCCTGCTCTGTTCCCTTTGCTGCTATTAAACAACCAGGTAAGAATTCCCCTTGCAGAGCTGGGGTTCTACATGAAGACAAGAGAGTTGCCTGTGTTCCACACTTTTTCTGTTGCTGGTCACATCCTCTCCCAGCTCAGGAGGTACATGGGACACGTGTCAATGAGCCCAGCAAGCTTATTGTGCCTCAACATGCTGGAATTACTTCATCGGTGACTTATTGCCTAAAGAAATTCAAGAAACCTTCAAACTGCCTTCTCTTGTAGAAGCCAAAACAACCTTACCTACTCCAAGGATCAGGGACCACAAAGGTGCCACGAGCTGGCTGGGGTGTAGTAAAATCTCCAAGTGTGCTGGTCTAGTTTATATAAATTACTGTGAATGTGAACTTTCAGTCCAGGGTTCATCACTATTTGTTATCCAGGATGGACAGAAGACTTCAATTCTTCTGCAGTCATATCTACACTTCCTGTAAATAGTAGCTGTGAGGTGCAGGAAAAAATCCCAGCTCTTTCTGCTACAGGTCAGTGTTCAGTAATTCATTGCCTGCTTTCCTTCAGTTTGGGAGATTGAGAACTCAGAGGGCTGCAGCTTTAGCTCTGCATGTTTGTGGCCATGGGCTTCCAATCACACAGCTCCTGACAAACACGGCAAACTTGTAAAAAAAAGTGCCCATTTTTCAGGTGTTGGCCACTTCAGCAAAAGGACAGAACTTTGAAGTGAGCTTAGTGAATGGGGAGAGAGTGGCAGATGGAAGATCTGGAATGTTATACTGTCTTTCACTCTTGCTGCCTCAGAAATATCCCACTGAACTGCGATTTATCTGCAGTTTTCCTGAGAACTTTGGATTAGACCCAAGCAGACTGAATTAGAGTGTATCAGCCTGGAACAAAGTCAAGCCAGGCCATCATCTGAGAAGATTAAGAAAAGCCTTTCCGCTGGCTGGAGATGAAGAATGTTCTTCTGCTGATTTTGACAGTACAAAGGCAGCACGATGCCCAGCATAAAGCAGCACCAATTGCTGCTTTACCTGCAACATCCCAAATGGGTGAGCAGTGAAACTATGCACAGGTTCTTTAAAACACATTATTTCTGCCAGGCTCTGATTCACTTAGTTCTTCCTGATGTTTTTCACTTTACTTATTTATGACTCAGACTGATGTCTAGTCTTCACTGAAGTGGCACAGTCAGTGCTGAATAAGAAAAAAAAACCCCAAAAACATGAGTGGCCTGTCAAAGACATGTTGGCAGTTGCTTTCAGAGTATCCCTTGATGATTCTACAGATGTCAAGCAGGAATAGTGGCAAGATTGAGCCATGGCAGTTCTGCTTGTCAGGGCAGATAGTGGGCTTTGGAGTGATAGAAATGATAGACAATCTGCTGATCACACTGCTGATATCTGAATGCAGGCAGGGAACAATCCCAAGGGATTGTCTTTATTTGAAGAATTAACTTCCTATATTGACGAATATATCTACCACCCAAAACACAAGTAAATATTTTATTCCTGTGGGATAATGTGATGAGTCCTACTTTCATTATAAGGTGCGGAAACACTAAAAAAATTCAGACAATTGTCTGCTAAGGCAAACAAAAATCATACTGACAAATAACAGACTCTAAACCTCCAGCTCAGTTTTCATTGCAGCTACAAACATAATAGTGATGTATTTTAGAATCTGTGAACTTGCAAGTAGGTATTATAACAGTTGGGAAGTAGGAATAGCAGAATGCAACAAGAAACTCATCTCCTGAAGGCTCTTAATACATATTTAGAATAATAGGTCTTAATTTATGCAAGGTGCTTAAGCATTCCTACTAATTGTAAGCATGCTAGTAGTCCCACTGCTTTCAGCTGGTGATTATCATTAAGCACATGCTTAAGTATCTTGTAAAATTAAGGTTTCAAGAGAGGTCTGTTGAGTTAGAAAAGCTCAGTTATGATCTCAGACTTCACTGTTTTTTCCCAAATCCATCTAGATTTATAATCATTTTGAAGTTTTTTTTTCCCCTCATTGCAAGTGAAATATCAAAGTGATAAAAATATATCTTTTTGAAAGAGATCTAGGTATACATAGGCTTTTTGAGTTGTAGATTGAATGTATGATCTTGCTTCTTCCACTTAATACCCCTAACTCCCACAAGATATTGCTGGTTCATACCAGCTCTGCTCTTGAGTTTTCCCTGTGGCACTCACTTGGTTTTCACAGAGGCAGAGAAAGATTTCAAGTCTTTGTCTTTTTTCCTTCTGAGACTAAATGAATGCTACGCTTACAAGAGGCTGTTTTGTTTTAACATCTTTATAGTTCTCAGCTTTTGGCACTGATTTTCCCAACATAAAGGCTGAAAGGCCCTGGGCATTTGCACATCTTCAGTCAACTGCCTTGACAGCATTGGGGTGGGTGTGTGTACATTGGTCAGTTAATAGTAAGTCTAAAAGTTACTCTGAAGATTTACGTGGATTGTAGGGGTCAGACTGAATACCTCACCAGCTAAATCAAACCCTTAATAGCTGAGGTCTTAACTCTTTTCTTCTGTGACTCGTTGCATAATGACTTGAAGAACCAACAGTACTCCTGAAGTTACCCATATAGGATTTCTCCTGCTTTAATTTGTCTCGAGGAGGATTCTAACAGAGTCAGCAGCTTTCAAGAAGCAACACCTTGATTCCTGTGAGGCAGAGCATTGTGAAGCAATCCATTCCCACGTGTCAGGGTTGCATCTGCTGGTCACATACCTGCTCTGGAATAGCCTTTTTCATGGCTTCAGCTGGGGAAGATAACTCCAGACAGCATCAGCTCTTCCAGCTAAGTCCTCACATCTATTCTCTGCAGTGCTCCTGCCAGACATTAGAGCACATCAGATACCATATGGATTTTTTACTCTGCCCTTGATCCAGTCCTTTCTTTTCCTTTCCTTTCACAGGTGACCCTGCAGTTTGCAGGTGAGGCTTCTGAACAAAACACAGGGTGAAAAGTAAGAGAAAAGAAGGCAGCAGAGCACAGGAAAGGACATGGACAGGACTGTATTGGAGAAGATAAGGCTTATTAGCAATTCATTCATCTAAAGCCTTATTTCATAGAATAAACAAGGTACCTTTTGACCACTGATGTGACTGCAGGGTGACAAGGGGAATTCAAGTGCATCCTGCTAGCAAGGCACTGTGCAATGTGGGTTCACTTCCAGTATGAAATCAAGGTGAGAAATATACCCCACATCACGACTGTAGTACAAGGGATAAGTATTTAACATGCTTCTTCCAAAGCAGGCAATTGCCTTGCCAAGAGGTGGCTTTCCATTTACAGACCCTGCAGGACTGTCCCCTGCTCCTCCCCACACAGGAGGAGATGTTCTCTGTGCTTTTAGTAGGCTGCAAGGAGAGCTGTAACAGCTCAGCAGCTGGACAGTATAGGCCTGATTATACAGCTCCTCTCTGTCTTGGTGGATGAGCACTTGTTTTCTCTCGTAAGGGCTATACACATTTCATTTATGCATGCTATTTATCAGGCATGTAAACATATACCTAGATGAAGGTATAGGTCTCAGAACCTACTCGAGACACAGCAGTGGATGCTCCAGGTGTTTTGGGCTGTGCAGGGCTTCCCTGGAGGATGTCATGTGCTCACCAGTAGGGTGAGGGGCACTCAGAAGTGCCACCTGTGCCTCGCAGTGATGGGCCAGATCGCAATTCCCTGGCTGGTATTGATAGCAATTATTTGTCTAAGGGTACTAATTGTACCAACATAACATCTCTAAGCCTGACAACCATCACCCGTGGGCTTCCTCTGTGCCTTCACAGATCCATGGCCTTTCTGCATTGCCACCCTGTCCAAGGCTTCCTCAGTACCCCACTTATCTTCATTAACATCCCTTTCACATTTAGACAATCCTGGGCTGCCTTAGAATCAGCTACAGGCACTTAGAGTGTCCACTTTTCTTCATTTTCCCTTTCTTGAATTCATTCTGACTGTTTTTTTCCTTCTCTTGCATGACAGTCATATTTCCTCTTTGCCTGTGCTGCCAACTTGGTTCTAGATGTACCAGAGTATCAAATAATGTACGTAAAAAAATCATCCCTAAAATGAACATGAATACCTGGAAGGATAAAGATGCAGTGTTGTTCAGCATTCTCTGGAAATAGCTTCTTCCTGATTTGCATTTCTTTTTTGTTTGTTTGTTTGCTTTGCTGCTGTTTCTTCGTTTTTTCTTTTCCCTCCTCTGCTGTTCCTTTCTCTTCTTTTTGCTTCTTGTCCTCTGTCCTTTGATATTGTATTTCACATCACACGATCCTCACAGTTTCTGACATAAAGTAATGAAATGGGACATTAGCCAGCATGACAGACAGCCTCCCATTTCTCCTGCAGTGGGATAATTCCCTGTCTTCCTGACAGTGGCCTGCAGAAGCAGCTGGAGTGTATGTTCTTAACAGGCAGAGCATATGCTCATACATGTAATGAGCAGCCCTCCTTTTATGTTTTCCCCAGCATTTTGCTGTGCATTTGCAACAAGTAGTAGAAGGAGGAAAACCAATTCTACATGAAGTGCTGAACCACAAAAGAAGTGGCTTATCAGATTTGCCATCAGTAAGAAAGGACTGCCAAAAGGACTAGGACAGAAAACGATCCCTGGGATGATTTTCCCATTTCTGCTTTGCTCAAAAGGATGCACAGTTACTGCTTAGTCTTAGCTTATGATCTCTTGCCAGTACCAGCTGATTTTCTGAAATGGAGGATAAGAGATGCTGACAGCTGTGCCCTGCACGGGAGCTGCCAAACTGCAGCACAGCCCTGTCAGGCTGCCATGTGGCTTCAGGCCAAACAAGATATCGATGACACATATAATGAGATACTAAAAGAAATAGCATGTATCATGGATTCTAAGGAGAGCTGGCAGAGCATAGGGATGGCCTTATGTTCCTAAACACAGTATAGTGTAGTACTGGAAGACTAGATCTTTATTAGAACTGTGTTTCTGAACCTGAAAGGGGAAAAAAAAAAAGGCAGGAAATGTAGAACCCCAGGTATAACGAGAGGAATGATGAGTTACACCAGAGTGATCATGCTGCAGTGACACCTGACTATGGTTTGGGAACAGGGAAAACTGGCAGTGGAAAAGAAAAAAAATGTGGAGAGAACCAAGGGAAAGGTACAGAGCAATGGTAAAGCAGCAAAAGCAGAGGCTCAGACATGGGGGTTAAAGGAAAAAGGGGGAAACAACAATTGCTATGATAGATCCAGCCATCTAATGTAAAGAACTAGTGCCACTGAAAATGTGGAATAAAATAAGCTGGACCAATTAGGGAGAATTAAAATTTTGCAAATGCTAACACATCCTGGAAGATATTATTATTTATCTGAGTTAGATAAATAATGTGTTAAACTCCTGAAAGATGATGAGGCCAACCTGAGAAAGTGAAAATGCACTGAAAGTGTGATACCATTCTTTAAAAAAACATAAAACAATTCCATTTTCTCTCTTTATGTTCAGTCTATATTGAGTCAACAGCGTCTTGAATCCTGTCCTGTGGCCAAAAGTATATTTTTATATCCTGCTACCCTTGCCTATTAAATAGTCAAAGCACCTCTGTCTCATCCTGAAATGCCTTTTGCTGGCATATGTCTGAACATCACAATTCTGAGACAACATACTTTAATATCTTTGCATCTTGGATCTTTACTGTTAGGACTCTCCAGATAAATACTTCTCTGGAATGCTTTAGTTCTTTACTGTCTCCTTAAAGTCTGAATTTCTTCCTAGTTCCAGAAATTTATCTCTGAAACTTTACTGTCTCCTGAGAGATCTACAAGAGTTGTACATGTAATACCAGTGTTGTAACCCCTGTGGTATAAGAGACTGAATTGGCTGTGCTACAGCTCCTTCTGGCAGAGAGAAAGGGAAAAAAGGGGACGCTGTGGCTATATCCTCATTGGCAGTGGCCCAGAAGCCTTGGCAGTGCTGATCAATGCAATGGGAAATTCTCGTGAAGGGAGCACTCATCCATTATCACTGAGGTTTTTTGAACTGGAAAGAGGTTTGTATATGCCATGGATTTCTTTCTGCTTTCAGTAATCCGTCAGAATATACTTCCCTTAGCCACCTTGTACATATGCCAGAAAATCTCCAAGTAATCTGGTCTAGTTTCTCCTGTAAATGCTTGTTTTTATCATCTTCAGAAAATCTGTACTGCATCTGGTAGGAGGAAACGGGTCCAGCAAGCATGTTAGGTTTTCTGTTCTGTACAGAACCCAGTCATGAGCAGATCTAGAATTTTCCTCCCAAGCGGTTTATTGCCAAAACAGACATCTCTTTGTGTAGTGAGCCACGGGCTCCTTTCTTTATCATGCTGCTTTGCTGGCCATGACTCAGTTCAGATTATGCCTTTGATTTATGACTAAGCATTGCCATCACAAGTGCCATGTTCCTAGTCCTCTGTCTTGGGCTGGGTGTCTCTGGGAGGCTTGGACTCACCTGCTGGAAAGATGCTGCGTCCATAGCGCAGGTCAGTATGCTCTCCTCTGCCCTCCCTGGGCCATTTGCTTTTCATCTCAAATGGGATCCACAGGATTTTGTCACCTTGACAAACACGGTGTCATCATCCATAAATGGGGAAATCCACATCCATGGGTTTATAAACCTCCATGTTTATTCTGTGTTCATGCCACAGGCTTACAAACGAAAACAAGGATCCTGAGGTAGCCCCGAACTGCATGTGGGCAATAAAATCCTCTAAGCAGGTCTTCCTTTTGGACTTGTGCTTTGCTTCAGTGATTTGCTCTTGAGGTGGAAATTCAGAGCATAAAATTTAAGACTCAACAGAGAACTGATGTTCTCAGAAAGGCTATGGCTCCTGTTTTGCATAGAAAAGAGATGTCTGAGCAGGACCAGTTCAGTTTATTGTAACAGTGACCCCCATCCCTTCTTTATAACCCATTCTTTTCCCTTATTACTTTTCTTCAGGATGGTCATGAATTTCCCTCCTGACACACACAAAACACCCCCACTCTTTTTAATCTGGAAATGAGCAGAAATAATTTACATGTCCTATGAATTATACATATTACCTCTTTTATTCCTTTTGTACCTTATGCATTTGAAATTCTCCATGTATAAGAGAGGTTATGGAAGGTACAGAAAGCTGTTTGTGCTGCTTCATGTGACCCAGTTACTTCTCAATTGTCTCATGTTTTATGTCCTGCCCATGGATTCCTTGGTAGGGATCTATGTGTGGAGAGGAGGGATGCTATCACTGCAGCTTAGTTTAGTTAAGCATCTACTGCTTCCAGCTGCTTCCTACTGCTCTCCCTTTTCCTCCAGGGCTGTATTCCCTTTGCTACTGATGGCATCATTGCATGTGTGGTCACCCCCTTGCCCAGTTTTGTTAGAATTATCTGGGCTAATTAACCACTGCTTAACAGCAAGGGGTTTAAACCTGGTTCATTCCTGCACAAGTGGATTAGGGAAACTGGTTTTGTATTTAGATCACCCAATATGGAGGATGCCATTCTTCAAGAGACAGAGTGGAGAATCCAAGTGGTAGATGGAGATGATTAGCAGCAGGAGAGGGTGACTGGGATGAGCCCTAGCTGAAGCACACACATCTGGCCGCTGCCCCAACTGACACAGCAGTTCAGTTTCCTCTGGCAGAATTCTTTTGTTGCGACTTTAATCTTTCTTTTGTATAAAGCCTTGAAAGGACACTTTAAAAGCGGTTCCTAGTAAGTCTAACATGGACTCTGAGCAAAACATTAGACAGAGAATCAGAAAAATGTTCATTGGAGGAGATCTCTGGAGGTTATCTGTCCCAACCTCCTGCTTGGCACAGGGCTACTCTGCTAACACAGGTCAGGACAGCTGCAGGTTTTCCTGGCTGAGCCTGAAAAGCTTCCACAGATGATGAGTCTCCATTATCTCTGGATAACTTGTTCCAGTGCTGCACTACCCTCAAAGTAAAGAAATTTCTCCTAATCCCCTGCTAGAGCCTCTCAGGCTATAGTTTCTAGCTGTTGCCCCTCATTTTGCCATGTGCCACTACTGAGGTTTGCTTCCATTGTCTTGTAATTCCCTTGTAGGCTGCAATTTGGTTGTCCTTTAGCCTGCTCTTCACCAGACAACAAGCTCAGCTGCCTGAGTCTCTCCTGATAGGTCGTATAATTTTGGTAATTCTCTGTGTGTTTCTCCCTAGTTTCTTAACATTCTTCTTGAACTGGGAAGCCCTGCAAAATCTGTCCTTCCACAACTGGACACAGTGTTCCAGGTATGGTTCTTGCCAGTGCCCAGCAGAAGGGAACAGTGACACCCCTCGTTCTGCTGGCCATGCTCCTGCTCCCCAGCCTTGTGTGCAGTGCCTTGTCTGCCATGGGAGCACAGTGCTGCTCAGATCCATCCAGCCTGGCACTGCCTCCCTGCTCCTTTCAGCAGGGCTGTTCCCCAGCCAGCTGGTTCCCGGCCTCTGATGGAGCAGGTGCAAAATCAGATGATTCCACAGGTGCAGGGTTTTGCACTTCTTGAGTTTCATGAGGTTCCTGTTGGCTTCATTGTCAGTGTTCTCAGGGTCAGTGTAAAGTGACAGGTTGGTGCTTGAATGCCACCCAGCTCCTCCAATTTAGCATCCTCTACAACTCGTTGCTAATTAACCTTTGAGCCCAGCAGTCCAGCCAGTTTTCAATCAGTCTTACATAGATTAGTCCAGTTCATACCAAAATACATGAAGATACAAACAATATTAAATAAATTCTTTGGAATAACAGAACATGGCAGCACTGTCCATTATTCTGCTTACAGTGAATTCCAGCTTTTAAGTGGAACTCCATCCAAGCTTCCATCCAAGCTAGTGCTTAATAATTACTATGTATAATGACTCCTACTATTGCTAATGTTACTTATTCTTAAACAATGAAGAAAAATGAATTTAATTTCCCTTTTTTTCCATTGCTCCTAAAAATATGATTTCTAACTTTGCCTTTCAGTCCAGGATTTCTCCTTTCTGTAAAAATCTGCTCTTACTCAAGAAAGTGTTTTCTCACTTTGTTACAGTGATCTGGCTGCGAATGAAGATCTCCCCAAAGAAGAGGAGCTCCTTGGAGGGATAACTTTTGGCTGGATTGACAGACCCTGTTAACAGCAAAGAGGAAGTTTGGATTGGACCAAATTCAAAAGCACGTCATCAGCTTGTGCAATGTTGGAATCCAGTTCTGGGAGCAGAGACACCCAAGGCCAGTTTAACGAGGTGCAGTGTCTGTCCAGCTGAAGCAAAACAAACCCTGTAACCACAGCACTAGTAAATCTTTCCTTTGGAACAACGGTTTAATTCCTGTTGCCTGGTGCTAGGAGGCTGCTAAGAGACTTGAGAGGTTTTGAGGATGAGTAAGAGAAGCTGTAAAGGGGATTAATAAGGGAAGATTATGAGTACTAAATATGCACTGCTTGGTCAAAGAATGACTAAGGGGGATATACTAATTATCTGCCAGTATTACAGAGCTGTAAACTTCAAAGAAGGAAAGCAATTGTTTCGCACTGTCACAAGGTATATAACTAGGATTAATGAGGTGAGATTTAACAAAGGAAAATGTAAGCTCAATATCTTTCCAATCAGAGATTAGTCAAAGGAATAGCTTGCCAAGAAATTAAAAGAGTGGAGTCTTACCTCTAGCATCAGAAGAGTGCAGGGTTAGAAGCAACAAAATGAATTACTTTTTCCAAAACTGAAACTTTTCTTGAAATTCAAGAACCTCATATGGGATCTGGGCTTAGAATTTAAGGAGGAATGTGAAAGTTTCATTTATTTTTAAAATTTTAGATTTCTTTTGTTGATAGGAGGCTATGATAATGAAGTGCTTAATCCTAAGAGATGGTTTCTATCACTAAATCATGTAAAGTATATATAAAATGCCTATGTGATAAATACATAAATATCATTCCTGGTCTTAGAAATGCCCTTGAGACAATTGATTCAAGATTATGTTGTATTTAGCCTGCTGTGTGTGTAAGAGAGATATAAAATTACAGTGAAAGGAAAAGGAAAAAAGATAAAATAATTTGGCCTATACTACAATGTTACATGTTCAATTCTTTCACAATGTTCCAGTCTCCTCTAAATGATACTTCTGGAATGTATGTGGCATCAAATAGGGTCTAGCCATAAGTCTCTGTAAAAAGCAAGTTTGGAAGGATGTGGCATAGAAGCTTTGTTGCTTAGAAAAGAGAAAGGTGGATTGCACTGCTGCAGTCTGGACATAAAGACAGCATGAGCGAGAATCTTGACATCTGCATGTGAGAGCACACATTTTAGTCTGGTCACATCCCTAAAGTAGTAATAAGATATCCTGATAATGTGTCAAACGTCAGGCTCAAAGCCCTGTTCCTCACCTCATTGAGGTGTTTGACCAAGCAGACAAGTGCCATCAGTTGAGATGGCAGTGTGAGAAGCATTTCTGAGCAAGTGGTGAGAGCCAAGCAGGGGGACGACAGACAGACCAAAATTAAATCTTAGAAGACATCCCTAATTGAAGTTTCCACAGTCATTTACTTCCCTAGAAAATGCTGAAGTGAAAGTTGCTGGCACCGGGAACTACCGTTACTGATCTTTCTCCCAGCAGTGGCTGCTCAGAGCAAAATAACAAAGCAGCAGATATCCACAGAGGTCCTGAAGCAAAGTCCGAGGCCACTGAGGTACCTATGCCAAGAGACAAGGTGATACTTGTGTTTATCAAGGTAATTGATGGAACACTGGCCCTACTCCCTCAGGCTGCAATTGTCCCCTCTGCAGTGACAACTGTGCCTGAAGTGGCTACTAGAGAAGAAACAGGTATCCCAAGGAGTCACTGAGACCCTGTTGGGCTTGAGGAATAAGTACTTTAAAATGATGTAGATAAAAGATATACCATGAAAAAGGCTGGAGTAAGCTTGAAGGGACGAATGAGAGGAAAGCAGAGCAACAACTCTCAAACATTTGATTTCATAGCCTCAGCTTTCCTTAAATATGTTTTATTTATATGCTATGTAAGCATGTATATAAAATAGTAAAATATTTGTTATAATGGTATATAAATCAGTGATACACTTTTACAGCAGTGATAACAAGTTATTCTTTAGATGTTGAGTGTTTATGCACACACATCACTTTTGAGGTACAAACTAGAAGCAGACTTAATTTTAAGAGGGGTAATGAAAAAACTGCAACTTAGCTGGTTGAGACTACAGACAGAAGGAATATGGAATGATTTAGCAGGATGCTGGAAAGTAATCTGCTGCTTGTAAAAATATTAAAATTATATTTAATACATTGGAGCTTGTTAGGACTTCAGTTTTACTGGAAAGGTTCCCTTGACAGTGGGTCAGTGCTTGTTAATGGTCCACAGAAATGTTTAAATGTTAAGAGAGAGCAGACATTCCTACAATTAAACTATGAGGGGATAAAAGCCCAGGGTTCCTTTTTTCAGGGTCCCTCCTCGGAGGCACCAGCTCAAGTTGTGATTTTGTTATTTAGTTATTGCACCATGATCAAATTATTTTAAGGATCAAGACATCTGAGACTCTGCTCTGGGAAACCGGGGGCTGAGGCCCCAGGAAAGACCTAAGGATTGATTTATTGCCGGAGCAGTGATTAGGAACTCCACCTGTAGATGCAAACATCCACACTTTCTTCACTATGATTCATGTTTCGCTTGTGATTTCCAAATGGACTTGTCGCTCTGTGAAATCCTCCAGTGGAAAGGATCCTTGTGGAGTCAGAGTTAGCCTGGGCTCTGTCAGTCCAGACACACGGCCAATAACACGTCAGAGTGGAATTGGCTGGATGAAACATTTTCATACAGCTGGAGTAACACATTAAGCTGCTTATGGTCTGAGCAGCTGAGCAATTCACCTGAATAAGAGCAAAATCTCATCAGATGGAGATAGCTATGTACAGAGAGAGCACAGACCACATCCCTGAGCTCAGAGGGCTGAAGTGCCAGGTTTGGCCTGTGGGTTCACTCTTGCTCTGCACTAAGATAGCTGACTGCAGGTGGCACAGGAGGACACAGCCGGCTGCCAAAGACAGCACTGCCTTCTGCTTGGGCTAATGTGGTCTGCTGAGGAGGAAAAGCACCATACCCTGCCATGTAAATATACCCTAAGATAAATCCCTTAGATGATGTGCACATTTTCTCTCTTGAATTTGGCCCTGAGTGGTGCAGCTTATTATATTCACTTTCATCAAAAACTGCGGGAAAAAAATAAAGGACTTCTGACAAGTTTGTTTTTTTTTTTTTCCTGAGAGATGCAATACCAAAATTTAAACCTGTTTGTTTAATATCTGAGAGTTAATTTGTACCCACACTGCTTTGGTGGTTTGCAATATGCTGTGGGCCAGCCAGAAACTGTGGAATTAGCTGCATTTCAAAGGTTATATTCATGTGGAGCTTAGGAAATACTTTGGGAGCTTCTGAAAGAAAAAGCTGTGTATAAAGTGAAAATTGATATGTGAAACATCAAAATGAATTCTATTTTTACAGCTAAGCCCTAAACCCTGACAAATAAGGGCTTATGACTGAAGCAGTGACAGTTGACAGTTCCTTTGCTATTTCAACAGGTGATGAAATAGTGAATGGAATGTGAAATTTATCACAAAACATAAAATATGTAGGAATAAGATAACCTGCAGAACTTTTTTCTTTCTTTTTTAAATTAACATTCTGCAAAATGGTTTGGGGTTTCATTCAGTGTCGCCCACAAAACACCCTCCCACCCATCGTTTTGATCTTTCTAATAGAAGTGTCAGTAAAGAAAAGGAACATTTTCATCCCTGGTGTGCTTGAAGCACAAATGGGAGATCACTGAGGAAATGCCACCGTCTCTTTCGATTTTAAGTGCAGTGAATGGAATAGATAAACATCAAATAAGGGTCTTCTCTTTTTCAGTGTGGGAGCTGAAGCCGGAGAGCAGATTTTGGCTGAGGTAAAAGGCTCGAGCTGTCAAAGATTTCTGGCTTCCCAGAATTCCTCTCCCATTTCCCAAGGTTAAACGCATTGCCTCAAGGCAGCTGCTTAGAATGATAAAAGGGGCACTACAGGACAGCGGTGCTCTTTGTAATGTTAATAAACCTTGATTTTGATATCAGATGCAACCCTGGGAAAACCTGCCAGGTTTAGACTTAAAAATCTAACACTATTTAGCAGAAGTTCGTGTAAAGAAGTATTAGTTTGGGAATGGTGATGGGCTAGTTTGAGTGACATATGAAAGCAACAAATACACTCTCTTCTCTGCCTTGTCAAGTCTTCCTCTTGTTTACCGACAACAAAAGGAATCGCCCGAGTGCTAATTAAACTGAATGTTGTATTGAAATGCACTGTGAAGGCTCTACTACAAATTCAGCTTTTCAGGTTAACTGTCAGCTGAGCGAGAACTCCCCGAAAAATGCATGGGGTGTGATTTCCACGAGGAGCTGCTTCCTGCCTGGGAACTGTGCCTGGAGCCCAGCGAGGTGTGTTTCCTTGGGGTAAGAGAACCACAAAATCATAGAATGCGGAGTGTCCTCAGTTGGAAGGGACCCACAGCGATGACCAAAGACCAGCTCCTGGCCCTGCACAGGACACCCCCTAAAATGCCACTGTTATTAGCACGGAGTTTTATCCAGAAGCATGTGAACTTTATGAAATGCTTTTCTTCCCAACATTCTGCTTAAAACTGACAGTTGTCTAAATTGTATTGGCCATTGAGTCAGGCTATCATTGTTAGCCAGATATTTCTGAATCAATAATAAATATGTAAGTTAGAACTTCAGGGGAGTGACTCAGAATAAAGTAAAATGAGACGTATTTATGATCAAGGCAGCTATAAATGAACAATGCATTTTGGTCATGTGGAGTTTGGCAAAATGGAGCTCCAGCTTATCCTCACAAAGCAGGTCTGCCTCTTTGAATCCATGAGAAAACTCCCACTGACTTGAAAGAGGTTTGGATTTCACCCACAAAGTTGTGCTGAAATCTGAACAAAGGCAAAAAAAGACTCTGTCAGTTCACGGGATGTGAAGCTGTGTATTCTCCTCCTTCAAATTCACCAGCAAGACTCGTTCCCATAATGGAGTCTGATGAGCAGTGCCCCCAAAATGCAAAAATAATATATTAAAGAAATCTGAAACTGTTAGTAGTGCACACTGTAAGTGGAAGGAATCACACTATCTTATACCATCCCATTATCCTCTTCTTCAAGATGATTCCCACTGTCTCTCTGGAATACCTGGGACACTGCTACACTTGCCAAGGAACAAAAACTCCTGGAGTTCAGTGGCCAGTGCAGCCCAGTGAACACCCAGCAGCAGGTTCACTGCACGAGCAGCTGGACAACCAGAACACGGGGCTGCAGTGTGTGAGCAGGGTTTGGGTGGAAAAATCTGGATCTCGGCTTTTTAGCAAAAATGAATTCAAGTTAACTTTGCATAATTCTTTATTGTTACCTTGGGAAGGCACTTGCATTATATGTTCAAATATATATCCCATGAAAATCTGTACATTTCAAAAATATTTTTCATTTAGGAAATTCTCACTTATATCAAGATTTTTCACCCCACCTTTCCAAGGAAATAGGTAGCAGTAGGAAGAGAACTGGAGAAAACACATTTATATGCTTTCTGAATTGCCTTCATATAATACTGAATTATTTCTCTCCATTTTTCCCATGAAACTTCACAATGAAAAGAAATAGTTATGAAGATCCAGATATTCTAAAAACATTCTTGAAGCATATTGTTAAAGCAATACTTAATAAGCAAGGCATAGCCATTACCCAGTGATTTGAGGTTAGATTTATAAACCAGGTTATTTTCCTTTTAACCACAGAAGTGAGTAAGGCTTGATTTAATTAATAGTTTCTCTGGGTACATGTGGCAGTCCATTAAGACAGTGTGTATTGGCTCCAGGTATATATTAAGAAGTATCCAAAAGTTCCTTTATAATAATCAGTAGCATGCCATCCTAAATAAATATTGTATTAGGATTTTATATCTGATTCCTAGCACAAACAGCGAAGGATAGTGGCTTAACCTGGGATTATGCCTTGCATGGTATGTTCTGTTTGAGGTTGGTTGGTTGTTTTTTTTCCATTAAATCCATCAGTGTTCCCAGAACTTGATATTTGTCATCCTAGAAATGCTCAGGCATTATTTTGGAATTATCCTTTTGCTCTGGAAAATTTTGACTACTCGTTGCTAAGTCTACGTCTTTACTGCCACTTGTTCAGTGGGAACTATTTTTGTTTGTTGTTTTCTTTCAAAATCTTTTTTTTTCCCAACAAAACAGCCTCAGCTGCCTTTTTGGGGCTTCCCCCAAATGAGCCACTGCTGTTGTCCCCTTGTTCCAGCAGTGCAGTGAGTTGGCATCCAGTGATCCTGGGCAGCTTCCAAGAGAGGAAGGGGTAACATTAGACACAAACAAACATATTAGGATAAAAGCTCCTCCTTTACTCTGGAAAAGTTGGAACTTTGCTCCATCTGAAGCTTACACTCTCATCTCCAGCTATTTTCTCCGGCTGGAGCAGCAGGACGCTCTGGTTACAGCTGCTGTGCTGTTTGTACTTCACACGGAGCAGCACTTTAAAACATGATCAGAACAGTAGTGCCACCTCTCCTTGGCAATATCCACAGGTGAACTGCTCTTTAACAACTCCTCTAATGTCTCAACAGCATCAAAGCCTTTCTCTCAGCACCTAGCACTTTTCTTGGAGCACCTGGTTTCTCTATTCCCACAGAATGCTTTTGTGAGTATATTCGTACACATTCTGGCATATATTCTTACTTATCTGAGTTTTTCCTTATCTTTTCGGTTTTGAAAAAGTTTATCATTGAAAGAGGTTTTTTTTCCCAGGCAATCTGAGAATCTTGACCATCTAAAATTTCAGGACTGCAAGTGGGATATAACTAAACAGACCAATCCCATACACACCTTTCTCTAGGATACTCCAGTCCAGAGCAGTGTAACATAATTCACTCCCTACAGAAAGAGAAGGAAAGAGTGAGATGCTTGTTACAGTGTTAATGCTTGTGCCAATATTTAAAGAGAAACTCAGATATTACAGCTGCAGAAGAGCCTGCAGACCTCAGAATAGGAATACCAAATTCTAGATTATGGGGAATAGCCACATTATGCTTTAAAAGCATGTGAGAAATCTCCACCTGTGGAAACGGGGCAGTTTTGCACATGTGGTATGACTATTTATGATCTTATTCTCTCTTGTTTTGTTTCACTGTTGCTGTGTCTGTATGCACCTCTATCCAGCGTGGAGTTCATTCTCACCCTGTCCTGGCAGTTTATTGGAGTGAGAATCCAGGTCAGCATGTAAGGCATAGGAATGATAAAGTCTGAGCTTCAGCCTCAGGGTAATGCCCTATTTCTCCAAGCAAAATCTCTTTTCTTATGAATTAATGGTTTGTCTGGTCACCATCGATCTTTCTTCAGCTGATCTTCTCTTCATTGATCTTTCCTCAGCAAGAGAAATGCCAGTCAGCTCATACACTTGATCTCAGAGCTGAGGATAAACACAGTCGGCGTCTCGGACTCTTTCTCAGAGGGTATTTGGGAGTCTGTTCCCTCAGCACTTGTCTGCATATCTCTTCCATGTAGAATAGTCCTTGAGCAGTGTCACTGATTTCAGGAAAATTATATTAAAATTATCTGATAGTGGTTGAAAACTCAAATGGCTCCGGTGTTTGAAGAGGAGAAGGAAGAAGTGTCTGCCTGGTGTTCTCTCAAGTGTCTGCAGGATGCTGTTATTCCAGCTGGGGTTTTACATCATGGTGTGGGGGTAAAACCCAAGTTGTTACAAGTGAAAGGTAATAAATTTATTGAGCTAAGATCACTCACTGACGTACCTTAAAGCCCTTTTGAGTATTCAAATAGCAATAAAGCACAGCATTATAATTTATTCACATATGCATTTCTTCATCTTCAGCTGAAATAACTAAACCACTCTGAATACGCTTTACTTCCTTTACTTGCTAGAGAAACCGTAATAAATTAGGAGATGTTTTAAAAAACATGTTGTATTGTTCTGTTTATTGGACCATATCTTTTGGTAGATGCATGGAGAGCTACCATAGGCATCACTGGGAAAAGCAACAGTCATTCAGTTCACCTGAACTCTATTTGACCATCAGAGGAAGAATAAAGGTATAAAGCAGCATTATAGCAGGTCTCATTTTTTTTTTCTTCTATGCCAACCTTCGTACTTTAGTGCAGAGATAACTCCATCAATCATTTAAAACCACTGACCATGCCTTGCACCAGCCATCAGCTGTAGTTCATACTGAGCTTTCTGTGTGCTCCAAATGGCTTTACATTTTATGTGCAGAGCTGGGCTGAAAATTTATAGTTGCTTTCCTTCTGACACCTGGATTTCCCACCTGGAAAATAAACTCCTTTAACTACTTTAAATCTTCATGAATTTCTTGCTGCCTGGATCTCAAAGGGCTCGATTGTGACTGCTCCTGCCTGCCCATGCCATGAAGCAATAATCCTATTCCACTGTGTGTGAGTCTGGCTGATTCACGGGCTCCAGACACAAAGCAATAAGCAGACACTGTATCCTCATTTAAACCCAGGTTCTCAAAAACAGTTAGGAATCTAACAACTCAATTTCAAAGGGAATTTGATGCCCAAATGGGTCTGAGAGTCTGAGCTCTACTCCCTGCCCCTAGATAGATAAACGGGGACAAGAGGAAAGTGCAGGTGAGGTTGTTAGCACCTGTTCTAGCCAGCAGAGTGTTGTGATTTGCTGTTAGTAGAGGATTGGAAGAAAAAGATTGTTTCCTAATATTCCTCAATGAAATTACTTGTTTTCTGGTATTCTTCATAAAATATTTCATTGGGTTATTTAGTTTCAGGCTTAGAAGATTAAGCTTTACCTTTCAGTACCTGTCTGTCTATAATATTGTTAATGCTATTACATACATCCTAGTGTCACACAGCTAGGTATAGCTCTATGGCTGTCTTGAAAATAACTCTGTTTAAAGGCACCAGTGTTTTTAGAGGGGGTTATCTTTGTCACCAAACCTGTCTCAAAGCTACACCTACAGTACAAGAATATCCTCACAGACATTCCCATGGGGGAGGAGATGTGCAAACATAAAATAAGTCAATCGGAACTGGTGAGTTACCATAAAGGTTTTGTCCTTAATAAAAAGCTGCGCAGATCTCTGAAGTGAGATTCTTTCTTGCCATTTCTGCTTGGCATTCACTGATTGAATCCCATTCTCAGAACATCCAGGGGAGAATATGATTTTTTTAGAATGAGGGGAGTCAGGCCCTGGCACAGGTTGCCCAGAGAAGCCGTGGCTGCCCCATCCCTGGAAGTGTCCAAGGTTGGATGGGGCTTGGAGCAACCTGGGCCCATGGCAGGGGGTTGGACTAAATGGCCTTTAAAGTCCCTTCCAAACCCTTCCTCCTTTGTGTGAAGTGGAGGACCTTGGCTCCCAAATGGCACAGCCCTTTTCACCTCTCAAGACCAGCAGTTTCCAAGTTCTGTATCTGGGAACCTCTCTCATATTTGCAGAGGTACCACATAAAGCTGAGGGAAGGCTTGAGAAGTGTGACCAGAGTTTCTGTGATTTGCTCCCACAAAAAGTGTTGGAGCTTGTTTTTACTGCAGAACTTTAGAATCAGGAGGTGGACTGAGCACCTGCCTCGAAGTGCCATAAATCCACTGCAGGCCATACAGAAAACCAAGCCAAGTAATTACTGAGATGTTGAATGATCTTATATCATGTGCTTTGGCGAATGAAAATGGTGCTTCCAGAAGTACCTCCTCCAAATTTCAAGTATTATTTTGTGTTGGCTTTTGTCAGAAGGCCATCTTATTTTGTTCAGCTGGAAGTCAATCCAGATTTAATGCACTGGGCCACTGTCACTAAAGCAGTTTACCTACAGCTTCATACCACCAAAGCTAAAAATAAACTACAGCTTATTCCACTTACTAAAAAGTCAGTTCAACATGTCATGGGGCTTATTAGCACATTGAGAATGTTCTTCATGCCTTAATACTAGGGCATGACTCTGATGTAAAAATGAAATGAAACTATTTAAATTGACTTGGATACTTATTAAGGAGAGGGTTTCATTTAATTCCCTTTTCTGTTTTTCTCTCCTTTATCGAAGCAGCCATCTGGGCTTGATAAGAGGTAGGGCAATGACAAGTTTATTCTATGAAAAACACTATAATTTTTAACACACTATTACCAAATGAGACTCAATAGACAGAGTGTGTAAGTGAAAAGTGATTTGCCTCGTGGAAAAAAAATACACTCTGGCTGTATGCTATAGAGATCTTATTGTGCTAATTAGAAAACTCAGATTTGTAGGCATTTGCAAGTTGAACAGGTGACAATAACTGGTGATAACCAAGGACTAATTATTTCAGCTGGGAATTAACCATCAGGTGTTCTGAGCCAAATAAAAGGGGAGGGGAGGGTTGGAATAGCAATGTGCCCTATTTACGTTGAAAGAATTAGCAGGATTTTATGTGGGATTAAAAAAAAAGTTAAGTGAAACAAATACTCCCTAGGCTAGTACTGTGTGTGACTGCTATGTTTCCATTTCTTAAAGAATTTCAGAACTTGGACTGAGGGAGCGAAAGGAAATAATAATGAAGAGCTGAATGATTTGCTTGCTAAAAAAACCCCACTTCTTTGTTCTCTTGTGAGTTCTGCTAAAGTGAAAAAAGAGTTAGGTTAACAGTTCTTAGAATTAGAACTATTTGATTGAAATTGTTATCTCTTGTTCTAGTTAGAAACGTACACTCTGGTGTGTAGGTCTGTGGTAGGAAAGATTTGGCTGTTGCAGGTTCCCAGAAAAGCTGAAGGCAATGAGCTCTGAGAACTGGGCAGTGCAAAGGGCACACCAAACAGGGTTTGTGTGGGCAGAGCTACTGCAGCCTGCAGAAATTCAGAGCTGGATGCAAGAGACACAAAGTACACACTGATGATTCCACCTCGCCCCTAAATTCCTTTACCTGAATGCTTGTTGTAAAGCTTAAATACTAATGAGTGGGGCTGAAACCAGATAGGGCCCTGGAGGGTACCAGGAAACTGATAAAACAGCAAATAGGTTATAGCAAACATCACCTTTCTGCTTCTTACCGTCAACACTGGTATTTTTATTCTTACATTTTCTTTTTCTGACACACCATGTGAATAAAAGTGACAGCACTTTAAAAATAATATCAAATTCCGAGAGCAGTCAGCAACTTAAATTGGAATTTCAGTCTTTGACATTGGAAACAAACATACAAGACAATTTTTAGCATTCTGCGTTGTGCAGATAAAGACACAGACTAGTAGCAAATTCTTCTGAGAGACATGCCTGATAAGATTATAAATTAGGTTTTACAGAGAAAGTGCACTTAAAGAGAGATTTAATTGTTTGCCAATAAAAATCTCATGTTGCATGGAGATTTCAGAGCTCATTTTAACAGTTGTTAGTATTCAAATGCCTTGTTTTAACACTTTAGGGGTTTGTTTGGTTGGTTCGGTTTATTGAATTCATTGTTCTCACTCAAAGCATCACGATTTTTCTGACTTTTGTGTCTGGTTTAAGATTTTACTTCCTTTTGCAAAGTCTGAATTGCTGTAAAATAGCTGGAAAATGTGGTGTGTAAGTACAAATCTTTCTGACTTGTTAGACTTAAAGAAAGCTGAAGTGTGAAGGTCTACAACTGTGTGCTGGAGATTGTGTGCCATGGGCAGAGATTGTGTGTTGGGCAGTGATGTGTATCACTGCTTTTTTTGGGCATGTAAGCTCTGATGTTGGACTTTGGTGCTCATTCAAACCATTGGCAAAGTCCAAACAGAAAGGAGTGTGAGAGTACATAAGAATGTGTTTGCATAGATGACAGCGTGTAACCTCAGCTGGTTCTAAACTGGAGCCACAAACGGGAATGAAGCTGCCTCTAAAATGCGGGAAAAGTTCTGAAACACTTTCAAGTTCATCATTGGATAGATTGCGTTAAACAGCCAAGGATTTTTATTTTTAGCTCCACTGTTCAGCTTCAGGAAAATGTTTTTGAATGCTTAGAACAAAATTTTTGCTAAGTTGCCCTTGCCTGAGGGAACAGGTGGCAAAGTGTCCACTGGTCTAAAAGTGTGAACCCGTAAGTGTAGGTAGCACAGCTGCCCCTTTCTGGGAGACTGACACCTGAGGGTCTTATCTGAATCCCATTAAAATAATGAAAACACAACTGACAGGTCTTTGGATCAGGGCCACTAGGAATACCAATCCTTTAGGGTTCCTACCACAGATTGCCAGCAATTTAGCTTGTAAATATAATTTCCATAAACATTTGCTAATCAGCATTGGTAATCTATTGAAATCTCCATGTCTGTACACTCACAGTGACAGACAAGGTGGATTTCTAAAACATTAGCCTGATTCTCTTCACATCATCCCTTCAGCCTCACAGTTTCTACATATTTAACCTTCTGTTTCTAACAAACACAATCCTTTGCATCAAAGGGCTTTAGGGCACCCAGTTTTGCTGACACACTCGTGCTGTGCTTTATTTATGCATCATCAAAGTATGGTACTGCCCAAAAGGTGAAAGACCTCTCTCCCCTTCCACTCATTTCCTGAGCAGACCAATATCATCCAACTTCAGACGCTGACAAATGTAAATTGAGGTCCGTGAAATTAGAAAAGTGCTGAACTAGAGTACACAGAAAAGTGTGACACTCTCCTGTTGTGAATAACAATCTAATATAATGTCTCCCATAATGAGAAACTCGGATGTGGGATATGCTTTACCTATTTGTGATGTACATAGTAAAACCTTTCTAATGCTCTTGATGCACAGGGAAATTGCACACCTCGAACTCTATTAATGCTACTTTTGTATATCCACCAGCAGGGAGAAGACAGTCTTTGCAAGGTTAAACTGAGGGTCAGGACACTCTTTTGAACTTTCTTGCGGTAGTTTCTCAAAGTACAGAGTCTTAGGTGGTGGCCATGTCCTCACTGAGATACTGAATTCCTGACTAGAGATTTAGAATTGAAAAACAGAAGCAAAAGCTTCTTAAACATCTCTCATAGCCTTCAACATAAATTATTAAAGGAAGAGGCTTCCAGAATCTTAAATGACAGCTTTTTTTTTTTTTTTTTGAGTTTGTAAATTCATAGGAAATAATGAGAGGGCAGCTGTGTCTTATAACCATTTCAGAAGATTGCTGATGAATTTTCAAAGAGCTTTTTCCTGTTGAATGTTTACTTAGAGTGTCTTGGTCTATAAGAAAGTGGCTTTTTATTTTGTTTTTTTGAGTTTATCATTATATAGTATTCATGCATGGCCTGCAATGTTTTCTATTAGCTCAAGTTGAGTGGAAAAGAAAAATGGGTGTTAAAGAAGCCCACTATTTTTTTCTTCTAGTCTCATTATTTCTGTTACAGTTTTGACTGAAAATGGACTGTCTTTCACTTGGAATTCAGTAGACATTATTAAGATGTGGTGAAATTTCAGTTTTTGTGGTTTATTGATATTTTAGGACAGAAAAAGAAAAAAAAAAGTAAGATTTTGGTCTTACTTGATGTGCCTTTAGTCACCTTTTGTACAGAGGTAGCTAGCAACAAGTTCACACAAGCTGAACTTTTCAATGCAACTGTATCTTGGTCACTCTGAGAAAGGCAATTGTCCATTAGTCCCAGATTCAGTAATTAAACACCCAATACATGGCAGTACTTAAGCATATCTATCATTTGGCATTTATGAGAAGTCTTGACTCTAAAAATACTGTTCCCAAAAGGAAGGTTATTAATTTTTGGAGCAGCCTTGAAGTGCATTCCTTTAAAAGGTGGATTTGCAAAGGGGTGGCACTGCTCACGTGTGGAATGCCTGCAGGACCACGGCCTGGGTGTGCTGTGCACACCCTCTGCTCACACACCCCTACACCTGCTTTGGCCTCATACACACGTGGTTTCCACTTGGCATTCCACAGCATTCCAGAGGTTTGTGCCAGCCAGGGCAGCAAATGACACAGTAGTGTGGAAACGTGTGCTGTATCATCTTTTGATGCCCTGGATTTTGGTGTTCAATGGAAAACAACAATAAATTCATGGAGCTTTACTGCCTCCGCCAAATGTGACATCTTTCAGAGTATAACATGCTGAAAAGCTTGCACAGTCTGTGCCAACTGCATGATTTAGCTGCTATAAAATCCCTCTGAATCAAAACCATTTTGAAATAAAGAAGAACCAGCCTGAGAATTTCATTGCACTGTTGGATATCCACTCAAAGATCAATCACCTGTCCTCATTCTGTATTCCTGCTGTATTTTTCAGCTTAATCTTTTCTGCAGCTTACCTATTTCATTAAGGCTGGAATTTTAAAAGACAAGCAATTGCATGCAGAGGCAGAGAGTCAAGAGTGAGAAGTGTCAAACCTGGACAGCACAGTTCTGTACAAACTGTGCTGTGCCATTAGAAAAGGCAACTCTTTCTTCCCTTTTTGTTTCTGTGTGACTCTGTAATGCCCAGATATGCTCAGTACAGGTGTTCCACGGTTTGGCATCCTAATATTCCTGAATTCTGTCCTACTCTGAGACAAGCTTGGTGCAGAAAAAACAGGCCTGTCTGTGTGAGAACAGGTTAACGCACCTGATTCTCTTCAGTTTTCCTACCCAGATAAAGTTTTATACAGTACTCATCACATTTCAAACAGCCTGTGGATGTCCCAGTCTGGAATCTCAACCAAGAAGTGAGTTGTTCAGAAACTAAATGAAAAGAAAATCTCCAGGGATGGTACATGAACTAATTGGAAGTGTATCAGCAAAGGATTTTTTCTGTGTAGGAAAGATGCTTTTCCCTTGGACTGTTGCTCTGAAAGGATGTCTAAACAACACAGAGTGATGCATAATATTTGAATCATGTGAAAGGATTATAATTATTGTATTAATTTGTTGGTTCACTCTGTGGGACATTTCTAAAAATCCACTCTAGAACAGACTATTAAAATGATAAATTATCATTGCAACATCTGATCAAAAATTCGGTAAGTTAATTAATGCTTCTTTTGTCCTAATAGCTTATATAATGAGAGGGAAGTTCGCTAAATTAAGCATACTAAAAAAAATTTTGTCACCAGTTTGAAGTAGGTGGGGTTCATGTATTCCAAAGCTGTAAGAAGATTTAATAACATGGAAGTGTACCTGTTCATGTTTGTGTGTGTATGTAAAATGCTCCTGTTAGACTTGGGACATCCTATGGCTCTGAGCAGGACTGCTAGCAGTAGTTACCTAAAGTATTTATCATCCACTGTTTAGAATATTTGATTACAGATTTACATAGGAAAGGCAACAGCTTATAATGAGAGTATAAATCACCTTGGAATAGTGCCTTGACTGGAATGGAAGTGAGTACTCCTTGTCTTCACCCTAGGAGCATGCTAATAGTGGTGCATATTTATTTCTAGGCCATGTAATTAAAAACAATTTGAAGAATTAATGTTCCAGCAAGTAGAATAATGACTGGAGAGCACAGTATGGATAAAAATGCTTTTTTCCTTCTCATAATGAAGTGTTTGATCTTGACTTCCCAGTTTTTCTAGCGTTCATTTTACGATCATCTGGTTCTGAACCTGTCATGAATACTTCTGAAAAGCTCTTCATTGTCCCCTTCCTCCTTATTAAACACCTGCTCTGGTGAAAGGACAAGTTATTGCCTTCCTCATGGGCACAGCAGAGAGAAAACATGGGTGAGATCAGTTGATGGCAATAGGTGGTGACTGAGAAGTACCTGCTTATAGGGCAATAAATCAGAGATCACAGTAGGAATTTATTGGTTGGAAGGTACCCAAAAGGGAAGGTGTTTTTCCCTTGGTACAGATGGAGCAATAAACACCATCAGGAAGATACTGCGCCGTGTCAAAGGCAGACTGATTGCTTGATCTCTTTGTGCACCTCCATCAACTTAGTAGGAATTTGCTTCTGACTGAAGGGAGGGGAGAAGAAGGTGACATGAAGCATAGTCTAAGTGAGCTTGAGCCTTTGCTGTGTGACACGTGGCTTTAGTGGAGAGAGACTGCAGAGTCACTGACTGCACAACGTCCTGATTCACACCCCAATTCTGGGGTTGCTGAGAGAGAAAGAGAAAAAAAATAATTACCAGCTTACTTCAGTTGATGTTTCAGCAATGCCTTTCAGCCACTTCCAGAGTCTCCGAAGGTTCATTGCAGTGCAGCTCATCACGAGATGTCTGGCAGGCTTCTGTGTTTATTAATTTGACTGGGGTCATCACTACAGCTCAGCCTCGGGGCTAAAGCAGACCATGCAACTGGTTTAGGTGTTAAGCTTCTGTAATCTAAGTACCAAAGCAGTCAGAATTTAGGCTGTGTATATAATTTATCCACATTTGTAATGCCGCTCTGCTTGTACTGGTGGTGTGTTGATTACAAGAAAACATATGTAGAAAGAAAACGCTGAAGTTCTTCATTTAATGAAATCCATCAGGAAAGTCCATGAAACATTTAAAAAAGTCCCAATGAGGAGTCCTGGCTAGATCCTGTGAGTTTGTTCATGGGGAATCCTCTGAGGCTCAGGTGAGAGGTGAATCAGGACAGTTTCCCAGAGGGATGAGCTCATCCTGAGCTGTCACATGTGCTGATTTCCTTCTCTGGTGGGGACAACAAAGAAGGGAAGGGAAGCATCCACATATGCTATGATCTTGTCCATCAGTGCTGCTGGGTTTAGCTTAGTTATGAGCCTTAGCAATTCCATATGGCTGTTCTCTTCCTGTAGGGTTTTGAATAGAGTTCAGTCCAGATGCAGCAGCGCTGGTTGTTCCTCGTATGGCTCAGGATTTCGTCTGAGAGAGTCGATCTCTAGTCCTTGATTTATCTTTTTGTTTGTGTGTGTGTGTGTGCAGCACTTCTTTATTGTATGGTATTAAATCTCCCTTTAGGGGTTTTTTTCCTCCCTCATTTTCCCCCTCTAATCAAAAGAAATAGGTACATTTTGTTCTGTCTCCTAATGACTGTTTTTATTCTAAGTATTTATGGCCTTTACAGGAGCAGAGTTAATACTATATGATGTCAATATTCTTCCAACATAGTTATGCAGCCATCTTACATTTATGACCTTTTCCCCCTATAATTAGTTCCAGCTGAAATTAGATTCAGTGAGAGCCTCACTCCAATTACAGCCAAATCTGAATAAAACTGATTCCACTGTGGAGGAAAAGAGAGGAAAAAAAAAAAAAGGAAGAAGAAGAAAAAGCCCTTTCCAGTTTCACTGTAGATAACTAAGTCTTGCATCTCTGCAGTATATCTGCACTTAATAAAAGTGAAAAGGTTTAAGAGCCAGCCCTGGAGAGAGCAGAAAATTCTCAGCTGTGCCAATAACTTCAAGCAAAAGTCCCTTCGGTTTTTCATGCCTCCTTCTTGCCTGTTGTTTTCCCTGTGTTCCCTGAGGCAGGAGAGGCCTCAGTACCCATCAGTGTCCATGTCTCCTGGTGCTGAGGGGGCAGCAGCAGGTGCTGTGCAGTGCCTGGGTGTTTGCAAGGTCTCTTTGCTCTGGCACACAGGTTAATTCAGGACCAGACCCACAGTCACCGTGGTGGGGGTGTGTCTGCAGTGCACACCTGGTGGTCCTTCCTCCTGGTGGAGATGGATTTGGATGCACACAGCAAGCAAGGTGGGGACCTGATGGCCAGCTGTGCATCCTCCCTTTCTTTGGGAAGAAACCGGATGCATGAGGAGAAGCACAAAACCATAGGTGGGCATAGCCTTTGACTACTAAAACCCTGGATGAGTCCGGATATCAGCCCTTCACTGCAGATGTGCACAGCTGGAATAGAAACAGCAGTGATGGGTCTTGAGATCCCCACAAAAGCTTTGCAGGTGTTGGCTGCCACAAAGAATTATGTGAGAAATGCAAGGAGTTGCTTTGAATTCAAAGCCATATTTTGTATTAGCCAAATGCATCAAAAAATAACATGAAGCCTTTTTGCCATTATCAGAGATATTTAGCTGGGATTAAATGTTTGTTTACCTCAGATGGGTTTGCAGCCGGGTTTATACTTTTATCACCTCCAGATTGGATTACTGTAATCCTTTATTTGCACATTATCCTCAGCTCTTTTTTTATTCTTTTTTTTTTTTGGCCGTTGAGTCGGTGCAGAAAAACAAAAATTGATTTCTGGCACCCAGAGGAGTAAATTACCTCTTATCCACACCGAAATCATTGTCATATTGGGGTCTGATTCCAATCCAAATTGATCTTCAAATTAGATTTTGGATCGATAATAGCCTTATAATGGTATGACACCGTTAAGGCTCCCACCAGCTGCTGTGACACAGAGAAGCCGATGAAAGCATCTCATCACCGGGTATAATCTCAGGGAAATTAATGCACATCCCATTCCATTACCTCTCTGCTGCCTGTTCCCCCAGGGCAATAAGGTACAGGGGTCAGCACTGCCACCTCACACAGCCAACTCCCCAGGTCAGCTGGGGCTCCCTGGCCCTTCCCAGAAAGCTGGGCAAAGTGCTGGCAAGGGATAAATGTTGTGTTTCTAACCCTGAGCCTTCAATTCCAATTAAATGCCTTCTGAGACATGGTGAAATGGCTCTGCAACGTTAAGTGAAATGAATCTAGAGATTAATTAAAGTTTTATATTAAAAATTGACAATTTAAGGAAGAGGAATAAACATTTAGTGAAGAGAAAGAAGATCCAGTATTCTCCAAAGCCCCTCCAAGAAGCAGGGATTGCAGCTGAGGTGCAATTTCCCTCCAAGCTTTTCCAGGCACTTAGTATTTCAGAAGTGATTTATCTGGAAATATGTGTGAGTTATTTTGAGGCTGTTATGATTATATCATTTGATGAGATTTTTTTTCTTCTCTTTTCTGCACCGAGGACTTTAAAGTGAGAGAGACAGTCTGTAGATAGCTTGTGGTTTGTTTAATTAACTGGCTTTCTTTTTATGGATGGCTGCTTGCAAGGCTGCTCTTTCATTTAGTGATTGTTTTTGTTATTAATGGTTTCAGACAGAGCTCTTCACGTATCAAGTGCAAGTTTTTGCAAAGCCAATGAAGGAATCACACAAGAGGTTTTTTTTTCCTCCTCTTCCCTGCCGCTCATGTTTATTTTCTGTGGTGCTGCTCTCCGTGGTCTGCTGTGGTTGTTAGCACTTCGCATCAAAAAAAAAAAAAAAATGTTCAGGAGCTCAAAGTTTTCTATCTCAAATTTGCAAAGGGCTGTTTGTTTGGCAGTGGTGTCAGGAAACATTTTAAGGTTTTAAAATTCATGCTAATGTAGTATGTTAATAAAAATTAAGAACATTCTTAGTCCTAAATAAGAGGGAGGGGTAGCCCAGGAGAATAAATTTGATTATGTTCGTTGTTCACGTAACTGAGGAGGTGTTACATCTGTGATATCACTGTGGTAGGAAGGTGTCTCTTGTCTGCAGGAGAGGAGGATAGAAGGAGGTAAGGAGAAAGGAAGGGACTATTTTATTTATACATTACTTGGGGAGGTCAGAAGAGCTGGAGCAATAATGGAGGTGCTGATTAACAACTGGAGGGTATGAAATAAATATTGTGTGCTTCCCCCCAAAAACGATCACATGATTTTCTTTTACCAAAGGGAGCTGAAAGCAATTACTCAGGTGAGCCCCTCCTGTGAAGGTCCAAATTAATTCCCCAAGGACTCTCTCATTCCAATGGCTTGTTTTCACCGGCACTGTAAATCTGTATTTACATGGTCTGACCAAAATCCATGGCACTACTGGAAGAGGCAGCCCCACCACATGTCTTTTCTCTGCTTGCTCATTCCCAGGGCTTATTTCTGGTGAAAGTAGTGGTCATTATGATTCAAGTCAAAGATCTCTTTCGTTTTCTGAAGGATCAGCTCCTTATTCTGGCCCTGTGCAGGTCTCCATGAGCATTTGCACAACAGGACTGAGAAGAAGGAACAGTGAAGGAGGCCAAGCTGTGTTTTTGGTGGTAAATGAACCTCTAAAATCAGGATGAGTAGACCGAGTTTCTGGTGGTTCCCACCCTACCAAAACAAAGCTCAAGCAGCAGTTTTTAGCACAATGTGTATGAGGACAGAGGGCACTGAGGCAGCAGTAGCTCCTGTAAGAGGAAAGGGTGGTTAGCACGGTGTAGTTTGTGAGAACCATGGCAGGAATGTTTTGCATGTGTCCTTGGAAGTAAGTTCCTATTCTCTTGAAGTATCTCCTTCTTCCCACTCAGCTCAGCCAGAGCTGGTTCCACTGAGGCCTTAGGAGCTTTGTGTGCTATTCATGCTGCGTCATATTTTCTTCCAGCATCGTGCCCTTGAGTATTTTACCCATTGCATTTATCTCTTCTACTGCTAAAAATCCTTCGCTTTATCTTGTTAACTCAGTATGTATGTGTTGCTGTTTTCAGGCCGAGGGAGTGAAAGTAAATAGAAAAATAAGAGCATAGGGACCATTTCAGGAAAATAGGAATGGTCAACTATTTTTATCTTTCCCTTCTGAAGGGAATGAGGTGAACATTTTCTGACAAGAAACTCTTTAATAGTTAAAGTTTGTTTTAAACCCATGTTAAATCTCAGGCTCTCCTGAGAAGTGAAATCTCTTCTCTCCTCTCATGGGGCAGAATCATTCAATTGTGTCTCCAGATTCTGGCCTTAAACATTTCTTTATTGCATGAGTGCAGAAGAACTGGTTCTGTTTATGGTTTCTCGTTGGAATGCATTATAAAATCTTTTGTAAATGTGTGAATGTTCCTTGCAGTTACAGGGATCCAGGGTCCCATTAAAATAAACAGAATACTCCAATAATTGTTGTACAGACACTCAAAGCATCTATTCCTCTATGCATTGTAGAGCTTGCACTGGGGAGTTACTTAATAAAGGTGACTTGGATATAGAGACAAGCACAGAGGATGAAGGTAATATAATTTTAGGGGCACATAGAAGCCTTACATTCACTGCTGCTGTTGGTAGGAAGGATTAAATTGCTGAAATAATAATCAAGAGAAGAAGAATAAACTCTACTAGAAAAAGCAGAAGCTGAGGGTTTCTTCTCAGGCTGTAATTTGAGGCAAAACTTCTGGGATTCAAAGTTTCAAAGGAATTCAATGGTTTGGGAAAGGGTAAAGAAACCTTTTTTCTTCATACATATAAGATGTATTTTAATTTAACAAATGGTTGTGGCAAAGTACAGCTCCTTTGACTGGAACTGTAATATTTCATAACCCAGAAGAACTTTCTTCGACTATGGAGAAACCACTAAGCTACTATTTGTTATTCTCATATATCAGCAACAGTGTAAGTGGTAAATTTTCAGTAGCTGTAGTGAAAACAAATCCAGCTCAAGAAATACTACTACTGTGCCAACTCATGGAGGAAAACCATCAACATGAAAGCCTTGTCCAGCCCATTTTATTTCCTGATTATAAAGCATTTTAATAGTTTTCTTTACTATAAAAGCATGAATGTCAAAGATGACTTCTTGCTGTAATTCCCTCATTTACAGAGGAAACAGCTGTTCTATAAGTAACCAAAATATAGCATGCTTTAAAACACTGAGAAAATGAAGTTCCTAAAAATGTTTTCTTGTTAGAAAAATTTCCCTTTGTCTTACAGAGATCCAGTTTGGCTGGAATGTGCATCCTGGCAAAATTAGACAATGACGTTTTTCTGTCATAGTGCCAGAGCTATGGAGGCATCAGTGCTCTTCAGATCAGAGTCTGAAGGTGTCAAGTAATCCATTAAACACACTGGGATAGAGGAGAGGGGAAGAGTAAGTCTTTCAGGGCTCTGAAGGTGTAGGATTGACAATTTGGTGCTGCGTGGCTGCTAAGGGGTCTGCTCGCCAAAGCCAACAGCTGACAGTGTGCTCTGTTTTTACTATTGTTTTTACTATTAAGATGGTTGTTGTCATTAAAATTAAATAGAAGTTGTATCCTGGAACATCCTGTCCAGCTCACAGCAGCAAACAGCTGTGAGAGTGGTACTGATTCATTTTTAAAGTAGATCCTGAAACACAGCTTTTTTCCAGCCATGTTAGTTCCTTTTTTTTTTTCCTTGCCAGTGGCCCTGTGTATAAACATGCTTGGGCACCATGTGAGCTACCCTGAAAGCTTATTTGGTTCTCATCCAGCATTTATATTATGTCTTTCTGAGAATATGTAAGGAGAACAATAAACACCTTTTCTTTTGCTGGCACACTCAAATGGACTTTTTCTTTACCTCGTATTTCTTAATTTGAGTATATTTTCCCTCATTTATAGCATATTATTAGTTCATACTGTACAGACTGGAGAGAAACAAAATACTCCTGTGTGGCCTTGGACTTTCAAAACAAATTCAAGGCAAGCTCAGGAACATCTGGATGATTGTAAACAATCCATGGCAGCTCGCCTTGGTAGTGAGACTGAGCCTTTACTGTGCCCACTGTATTTTACACCACTCGATTCCAGATATATCACTAAATATCATTCTGAACACTATTATAAGGAAAACCTGAACTGGTGCCAAAAGTACACGGAGTTCTTTTATTTGTAATTTGCCTTACAAAACATATCAACTGCCTTTGTTTTCATAAAAGCAGCACTGAAGGGTTGCACACAGCACTGGTGTTCCTGGGAGCGAGAATGGATCGGGAAAAGTCTAATCATTGTAATTATATGACTGAAAAAGAGAGTCTTGACACATTAAGGCACTTAAAAGAAGGGAAGAAAATACCACACAGAGAGGGAATTTGTTCATCAGATTCAGAAGGAGGTTTAAAAGGAGGCTGCAATAAAAAATCAAAAAGTAACTTAGTGGTTTATAATTACTCACGTGCTTGTTGATCCACTTTACATTTCTTTTGTGATTCAATGAATCAAGCATTGAAAAGAAAATGTGTGGATGGAATAAATATCCCCCATTACACAAAGCAAGGACAAAACTTCATGCTAAAGCATGAAGACATTATAAAACTTCTGTGGAATTATTAGCTCTGCCTCACCAGTAAATTGATTGCTCTCTCGGTGGATGTTAGTAAAATAAAGCTTTAAAATCAAGATGCCAGACTGTAAATTACCTTTTTCAATTACCTATTTGAGTTAATTATTCTCATGTCAAAAAAAGTCCATAAATAACATAAAGGATTATCGTATGTGTATTTGATACATACATATTTGAATTTTGATGAGTTTATTACATTAAAAAACTGTGGGTTAATAATTGTTTGGGGTAGATCTATGGTTAATTCTGGGAGAAAAAAATTAATTTCTAGGATTGATAACTGTGATGAATTTGGGACAAGGAGAATTCTAGGATAAGGTCAACCCAGAAACTAACCAGCTGTTAACTTTGGAGCATCTATTCCTTTAACAAAGCTTAAATCTAATTTTTTGTATTATTAATAATTCTATGAAAGAGTATGACTGTGGATGCTTCTGAACACAGAGTTGGAAATATAAAAATTTGTGTTTAAATAGGATATTAGTTTGCTGCTTGGTTTTTGGGTTTTTTAATGAGAGAATTCCAAACATCATCAACTCACTGTTTGCAAAAGATAGCCAAGTGAATATTTTAGTTTCCAGCTCCATGTATGTACACACACAACTGCACCGTGAAACAAAGAAAAGCTTCAAGTGAAAGCAGGAGGGCATCATAGCTTTTCCAACTATTAACACACTCAAAGCTGAACTGACTGCTGATGCCTTTGTTGAATTGCAAAAAACAGTATTTTGTAAATGCCAGAACTGTAAACCTCATTTGGAATTATCCCGATATTTCATTTCTAGCTCTGATGTGGGTTTGTGCTCACAGATAAATTCAGTCAGGGTAGACTGACAGTTCTACTGCACAAAGTTCTGCTCCTTTCCCACAGACCAGGATTGCTGTTGGTACCATTGCACAGCTGACTTGTGGTTTAATACTGGGCAAGAGAGATCCTCCCTAAAGTGTCAGGGAAGGCTGAGGTACATCTTGAAGTACTCTGTCTTTACACGTAAGGCTTTCTACCAGCTTTCTGAGAATGATTCTACTCCCAGATTTCTGCTTGCAATAATAAGGACAGGAAGAAACAGGCCTCACAGATACGGACTCAAATAAATATTTAAGTTTAATAACCTTGGCCTTTCTTTGCACAGACCCTGAGAAGTTCATCTGGTGGGGGACACAATCCCATTTTGCAATGCCAGCACTTGGATCTACTACTTGAGCCCAACTTGAACCCCTTACTTAAAAAAGAAGTGGATGCCAATCCATCCTGTATCAGCACAAATACAGTTTTGACTGGACTGGTAGCAAATCAGAATTGGAAATTACTTTTTAAAATATGGCCAGTTCCAGTCACACCACAGATTGAATAATGAAAGGTTGATCACTTTCAAAACATCCCAGGTACTCATTCATGAGCAAGCTGTAGGTAGATATACATTGTAATAAACCTTTCACTAGAAGTTTTGAATAATGAAGATATCTGCAAAATTTGAAACCTATCTACTACTCTTTCACTACCAAAAAGGGATGAGTTTATCAAATGTTCCTCAGTAAGGTAGCTCAGTCTACCTGGACTAAAGGGTGCTTATCTTTTCTAGGGTTTGGGGTGGGGATGTGTTCCTATTTGCACATTAAAGAGAACTTTAAAACAAACTTAAATTAAACCTCAATCTTTATGTAGAAAAGATTGGATTTTAAAGTTGAGGAGTTTTTTCCTTAGAGCTAGAAGTCATATTCTAATTGTTTTCGGTAAAGGTGGCCTTCAGACCTACATTTAGTGTACTTACTTGTCAAAACTTCCAACTACTTCTGCAGTACCATCAGCACTATAAAGTACAAAGTTGTGTTGTCTAAGGAAATTTTACACAGCTTTTTAACACTTTTTCCCATAATGATAGCTTATATCTGTAAGTGTGACTCAAAGTATGTGTGTATGAGTGTATGCATGCAAGGCTTTATCAAATAGTAATTCTGTAGTTTATTATACATTTTACTGCAATTGGCGGCATTAGTCTTCCTTGTTATCAGCCATTTTCTACCTGACTTCCTGCAGCTTTCTTACAAACGTGTACCATTAAGAGTTATATTTGCTTTCAACTAGAACCAAGGAAGAAGAAAAATGCCATATGAGTACATTCAGTATAACTGATTTGAATGGGTTTTTTTCTTAATGAGTTGGCTTGTGCATGTGGGAAAGCTAAAAGGTAATTCAGTAGACTTTGTTAAATTACTGCTAGTGGTGCCAACTTGACCAACCCTTGATCCCAGGATATGTTGAGAGCAAGATTGTACAGATATCAACAGAGAACAAGATCTTTAATATCCATGTTAGTATTGGCAATAATGCTGTTCTTTGTGTATGGATCTGAAAATGTGGGGGCTTTCACAGAAGTAATGTGTGCAAGAGGAGTGTCACATTCTGTCAGTGATCTACTCTTTTGACACACACAACAAACATATCTCAGCCTCATTATTTGCACTTTAAAATCCTGCCTTGTTTGCTTTCAGACAAGGTGTTTTCTTCACATCTGACTGGCAGGATGACAAAAACAGCCTCACAGGTTTGAGACATTCCCCCTAGAAAATCCCAAAATTAAAATACTTACCATACTGTTCGTGCCATCGAGGGCCAAGCCAGAAGACATGTTTTGGAGTAGGTGCCCTTTTGTTTCACTGGCAGAAGTGTTTTGTCAAAGTTTCTCATAATTTGACACAAAATGATTTATACATTTGGAAAGAAATCTGTTGGAGGGGCCTGACTTCAGCCTGGGCAAAAGGAAGCTGGTAAGTGCACAGCTTTTAGAATATCAGTATCTCTTTGACAATGTGAATTGCACTGATAAACTGTTGAGCTAAAGTCTTGCACAAGAGATACAAAAATGGGTGACTTCATGAAATTTGGCAGTTGTCCTTCTACCTGGGATGTTTTATATGGAAGTCAGATTGCAAACAGTGGGGAAGAAGGCATTGTCCTGTCCCCCTCTGCTTTTGTGCAGGACCACATTCAGCATTTGGAGCTGCTGAGGGACTGGCTGATTGATTTTTACATATGACTCCACAATGACTGTACATACAAATTGGAGGAAGGATTCTACAGCTTTTTGAGCATTAGGTATCTCTCACCAGAGTAATTTTCATGCTTTTGGACTGGAAGCCATGTCTCCTGAAACCCTAATCCTGGCACTGACAATGACATGGGTCACATCTGTTGGCAAATCTTTCTGAGCCAGGTCTCCAGAGGGACTTTGGTGTTTTGTTGGCTCTTGGAATAGAATGCACAACCCTGCCGAACACAGAGTCAGCCCAGAGTGGGCTTGGCAGAGGCAGTACACTGAACAGGGATGTTGCTTAATGTAGCAAAAAAGGGTTAGAACGAGAGGAGTAAAAACTGTCAGATGTGTGTTATGCTTAGATATATCCTAGAATTGTTCTCTGGGAAGTAATTCTACCTCTCAGGGTAGAATGATGTCTACATGTACATGTCTTCAGACATGTACATTTTAGAAAGCTAAAGGTGGGTAACATGACTCCCACATTAAGATACCTGACCCTGATTTAGATTCACTTCCAGAGATGAATCTTGAATCTACACCTCATTTTATCTTTCAGGAAATAGAAGCACAACTTCCTTGCAGTGCTAGGAAAAATATTTCCACATATTTTTAAATCTGTCTGACTCTTGTGGTGTGAAGAGAAATACGGGTATGAGATAATAGCAAGATTTTTCTGCGCAATTTCAAGATTTATTTACAATTTAAGTGGAAAAACATAGAACTTGTTCATCAGCCATGGCTCACACACTATCATTAAACGGCCCTTTTAAATGTTGTCACCGAGACTAAAACCAGCGCTCCCTCTTTTCTCCTACCCAACTTTGCCCTTTGAAGTGTGAAGGATGAGTATTAGTCTCAGTAGAGTCCAAGCTAGAGACATTTTTCTAGTTTTGTTAGGCACTTTGCTCACATTAATTAGGAAAAATGTTTGAACCATTTCTAATAAATCAAGTCTGTAATGTTGGAAGAAGTATTCCCATTATTTTGAGCACTGCTTCATTTCAGTGCTCTTTGGAGCCTACTTGCTCCGTGCTCAGCATACACCTGCAGAAAGGGGGGATAGAGTATGAAGTGGTATCACTTCTAAATCAAAAGGAGATTAACACTTTAAAAATGTAATATACCAATGATGCAGTGCTTATTCTTTTCACTTGGGCTGGCTCAAATCCTCCAGTAGGTAATAGAAGATAATGCCCATTTTTGGTGTTCCACATGAAAGGTCTCTTATGGACAAAAGAAGTGATGGGATTTTATTGCCTTAATGTTTGCTTTCTGTGCTGGAGTCTCACTTGCCTCCAAGGAATCCAAATATTATTTGCAAAAGTAAAAAATGTCACTGAAGAACAGCAGCTATGCACTTGAAGATAATCTTTTTTTTCACTGAAGCATTTTAAAAAAAAAATCTTTATTCCATTAAATTATCAATTAAAGAGGCGGATGTGAAGGTTTTGAAGTTTATATGCCAGCATCACATGCAGTTATCTCCTCTGTGATGGTTGCAGAGTAAAGAAACAAGAAATTGCATACTTTAAGGATCTGATTCCAGGTTCTGCCAGACATTTGGCATTTGTATACTACTAATTGATTATTGATACAAGTTTTAATCATCATTAGCAGCCAACTCTCTCTGAATAATGCAACCTAGAATTCTTGTGTCTCTAAACTGGTGTTTGCTCTAGTAGACCACATTATAGGGAAAATGCTCTTGATGGATATCCTGCAGATGGAGCAGCTTAGGAAAACAGGAATGGTTGAATGGAGCCTCATTTCTATTTTATGCAGAGTGCACAGAAGGGTGTTTTCCTGCTATCTGCTCACCTCCACTGACTGACACTGTAATTACCCTTATTTCATCGTGCTTGGTGGAGATGTCTTGCATCTTGAGCTTTCTTTTTGGCTGTCCAGTGATTCAATGTGTTTTCAAGTTACCTGGAAATTCTGAAAAGGCAGCCAAAACTTAGCATCACGTTGGAAAGTGCATGTCAGATAACTTCTAATGCCTGTATTTACTGCAGTGCTATACCACACAAAGACACGGGTTTGTGAAGAACAGGATCCAAGGAGCAGCACCCTCTCAGAGTGAGATCACCTCATGCTGGTAACAGCTTTTTTCCAAAAGTAAAATGCAAAATCTGTCATAGCTAAAAACAAGTTTTCCATTTCTCCAGGATTATTATGTGGGTTTGGGTGGTTGTATTACATATTAGGACTTTTATGTCTGAAATGAGAATGTGAAGTCCAACTGATTGTTAAAAACATGGCAAGTCTAACCTTGCCTGACAGACTATTTATCAAAATCAAGAATTTCTTTGAATCTTTCAGAGAAGGCTTGATTAAGGGTGTTAGGAAATACCATACACAAGAGCAAATCTGCTAATCAATAAGAGATGCTTCATCATGCACTCTTGTTCCAACCAGTATTTATATGGATCAGTCATTCTCTCCCACTGAATTCGATGTTATCTGCACTAATGGAAATGCTTCATTTCCCAAATATTGCCCGTGATGTCTGAATGCACATGTAGCAGGAGATTTTGCTTGGCACAGGCATTAAGGACTGATATTAGTCAAAATAAACAACTTGTATAAGAAAAGCTCTAAAATCAGAGAATGATAAGACTCAGAAACGCCATGAGCATTTTATTGCTTTCCCTTGTCTCCAGCTGAGTATTTGTTGTTATTTTAGCATTAAAAGGGTACCATAAACACTTACAAGCTATCACTGAAAATGCAAGAGCCATGACTGAAACTCAGTGTTTACACTTGCAGCTATCAGAGCCTTTAGAGAGCTGAGACATTCGTGTGAGGCTTTAAGCACTAAAGTAAATGAACTCAAGTTTGGGCAGTGGACCTTGCAGTGAAAGCATGTTTGAGCACACTCTTTGGGGGTTGCCTGTTGTATTGTGCTGTGCTGTTGTTTCTAGAGTTACATATCTGCAGGAATGTGTGCAGCCCATGGTCTGGCAGCAAGGTGGGGGCCAGCAGAGTGATTTGGAGGAAAACAGAATGGGGAAGTCGAAGTGGGCAGCAGGGGAGGGGGGGATTCTGCCCCTCTGCCCCACTCGGGTGAGACCCCTGGAGTACTGCATCCAGCTCTGGGGCCTCCAGCATAGGAAGGATGTGGAGCTGCTGGAGCAAGTCCCGTGGAGGCCACCAAGGTGCTCCAAGGGCTGAAGCCCCTCTGTTCTGGATACAGGCAGGGAGAGCTGGGAGTGTTCCCCTGGAGAAGAGAAGGATACGGAGAGACCTGAGAGCCCCTTCCAGTGCCTAAAGGGGCTTCAAGAGAGCTGGAGAGGGACTTGGGACAAGGGCCTGGAGAGACAGGACAAGGGAAATGGCCTTAAACTGACAGCAGTTGGGGTTAAATTGGACATTAGGCAGAAATTCCTCCCTGTGAGAGTGGTGAGGCACTGGAACGGGTTGCCCAGGGATGCTATGGATGCCCCACTCCATGAAAGTATTCGAGGCCAGGTTGGATGGGGCTTGGAGCAACCTGGTCTAGTGGAAGGTGTCCCTGCCCATGGCAGGGATTTGGAGCAAAGTGATCTTTAAGGTCCCTTTGAACCCAAACCATTCTGCGATTAGGCACAACTTAAAGCAGTTTCCTTAGGTCACTTGTTCCTAAGGCTTGGCAGGATTTCTTTATGGCTGCAAGTTTTATAACTCAATAAACGCTTTCCCAAACGGGGATATTTTCTGGAAAAACTTTTAGTTTGTTTGGACCTGGAAGAATTATGGCCTCATTTTCTGTTCTCCGTGAAGGAAACAGAAACCAGCCTGAAGGAACCAAGAGCGTTTTGAGTGTTTCCAAGTGTAACCACTGGTGATCTGCAGGACTACAAGCAGTAAGTTGAGCCAGGTCATACTGTTAGTTTTGGATTTGGTGCAGGACAGGGTAGTCCAATGGAAAACTTAAATGTGGGGGAATTACTCATTCACTTAGTGGAAACCAGCATTGATTGACTAACTAATGATATTCTATTTAGTTTGCCCTGCTAATTAGCGCATTCACTTTTCTCAAGTTAATTAGTAAGCTTTAGCCAATATTGACAGTGTTGGTGGATTGGATTGTACATACTTTTTCTCATGCAGGACATCTGTATTTGTCACGTAGCCCAAAAGATGGACAGAATGGGAGGGAGCTGCACAGACAAATTGAACCAAATTTTTAGCTGGTATAGCACAGACATATTTAATTATCGTGATCTCAGGAAGCAGATTACAGAGAAAAGAGAGGCTGAGAGTAAGGACTATCTTGAGTAAATTTCTTTTATTAACCCATACACATGTATATCACAGTCCTGTTGAGCTGCAGCATTTCTTGAAGTATAACCCAGAGGTTGCACATGTTAAAATGCAGTGCTTTTAAGAATTCGCCTGCCTTTATGATAGATATGATTTAAATGCCAAAGATAATTAGATGGGTAAATTTTTATGTGGCAGTTTATTGATGGAGGGATGGAGGGTTGAGGCTGCAGGCAGCTGTCAAGAGAAGGTAAGGACTGTCTTCCTTTATCTGAGAGCTCATTTTTTGTTTAGTGGCTTTGTTGGAATCACTTTACAGTAGATACATATGAAATAAGATACTTTTCAGCATGTGATCTGAATAAACAGATTACACAGTTTAATCATTTTAGTTCCTGACAATGCGTATTTCAGAACTGAAAGTCAAGAGAGATCAGGAAATTCGCAGAACAGAGCAACAAACTAGCACAGGCATAATAATAATGTTTTACTTGTTAACAAGCATCTACTCCCCCAAATGGGGGCCACTGAATTTAAGTAACTTCCATGGGGGGCTTATTTGTCCTTCTTGTGCACTTTTTGTTGCAGCTGTAGCATTTTCTGTTACTGCTTCCCCCTCATTATCTCAATTAATGTAACAACTTCCCATAAATTCAGACCTCTGAATACATACACAAGATTCACCAGACACCCTCATTACTGTAGCCCCCGTCCATGGCTGAAAGGCACAGGGCCTGATCTACTGATCTGTGTCATCACTCAAACCCTACAGCAAAAGTCCCAAAGAGTGGAAAATGCTACACCACCACACTGGGATCCCTCTTTACTTGACTTCTATCCCTCTTTACTTGACTTATTCCCTCTTCTCATACTTTAGATTACACTTAGTTGTGTCATTTCTCTTTAGGACTGTATCTTCAGTGGTAGCACCTTCTTTTTAACTAATACCACAGTGTACTGGTGAAATGTGAGTCTATCAGGGGGTTTGTGCAACCTCTCTGCACTAAGGTGTCCCAAATTGCGTTGACTAAGGAGCCAGTTTATGGCAACGAGATCACACCAGCTGGAAGCATGGAGGCAGGAGTCCCGTATTTCTAATTCACTGCAGGGACTAAGGTGGGTTCAACAGCAGGAAACGTCCATCACAGCAGAACTTGCTTTGAGATTTGGGTTGGCTGCAGTGAGTGAGAGAACAGCTCAGTAGGACTCACCTTCTCCCTGGCATCTTGCCATAGTTAACTTGAGGACCTGGAAACCTGAACCACCCAGCTGGTCAGGACTGTTGGGCTCCCAGGGGATGTCTTGTCTCCCTTTTCCAGTGGAATCCTCCGAGACAGCTGCGATATCTGATCAGTTATATATCAGAAGAAATATTTCCTGTACGTATATTTTAGAAGACAAATAATTTTCAGTTTGCCTTCATCTTTTGACAGAATCCACAGGTGACACAACAAAGAGAATGAACTTGTCAGTATATTTTTGAACATCATCTCTCTACTCATGTTTGCTTTAGTTCTGGAGCTTTATACAAGCTAAAGATCCTTGATTGTTGTTCCTACAAATTACTGCAATAAAAATAAGACTGCACTAAGACCAAATATTACCTTTTATAACTTCTCCACTGCCTCTGTGTGATTATGAGCACGCTGTCTTTTCAGAAAATCCTAATAAAGAATTATAAATATATAATTTGTTGGTACAATTGGGATATGTTTCTCTACTATTTTTATTTTCAATTTTCCACTGAAAGGACACAGAATACCACTAAATGTGATGATTTTCAATTCTTCACATGGGTTTATAATTTATATTTCTGGAACACTAACGTTCCAAAAACTTCTCACTCTACACTTTAATCCATAATGCATAGCTCTCACCATCTTTTAATCATCTGCCCTGTTTAAATGTTGCCATATCTCTGGATATGATATAATATATGAATGTTTAAAAAAGTTGATGCCAGGCTGCCCTCTAGACACAGAAATTCGCTCAGTGAATGTGTGTGAAGTGAGTGCTTGGAGAGAAGCAGCTGCAAGAGCGAGTAGGGGGTGTTCTGTTCTCCCCATCACTTCTTGCCAGGGAATGAACCTGCCTGGAAATGAATTTGAGGCTTTCAAATCACTGCTCTGTGAGCTTCTAAATCTGCCTGTCCATGCTGGAGCACCAACACCACATTTTTCCATCATGTTGCTGCTTTTAAGTTTACAGAGTGTTGAACAGCAATTTATTTATTTCCAAGGAACCATAGAAATAGGAATTCATACATGAGCCTGAAGTAATCAAATCAGGCCTACTCTTAACACAAAATTCTTTAAGGTTTGAGAGAATAGGCTATCTTCTTGGAATCACATTACAGAATGTGATAGCCAGTTATGTTTTTGCTTTAACATTGTATAGAATGGCATAAAACACAGTATCCTTCATTAACACTGTGAAAGGCTGTTAAGAGGAGATTCTGTGCAGCTATGATTTGACTTAGTTGTACTGGTTTCATTCCTGACAGTTGCTGTATGGCAAACATCTTGCTATATGTATTATCTGTTCTCTGTAGGGAAGAGGGGATGATCTATTCAGTCCCATGTCAGGCTTGTTCCTGGAGAGACTTACTTGAATCCTTACTCTCTCAGACACCCTCTGTGACCTTTTCTGAGCCATCTAATCTTTGGTACTTCAGTTGTCTTCAAAATAATGAAAATATTACTTCCTTATGCTACAGGAGCTTTCCTGAGTCCTGTGATACTTTATCAGGAGCTCTTACAATACATCTGTTTTTCAATTTGCATTTGCACCCCGTGAATGACTGAGTCAGCATTTTAGAGCAATAATATAACTTCCCACAGCACCCACTATCTCCACGGGGACTTGTACAGATACTGTGTGATTTATGAAGGGGTAGCTGCCATCCTGCATCCCGTGACTCCTTCTGCTGCTTTAGAATGGCAAGCACAGGGCCTGGATGCCAAGTCACAGAGAAGGCTGTCTAGCAGGAGCAGCTGGCTGCTTGGCAGATGCATCTTCAGAGCAGCTTTGAAGCTGCCCATGGGTCTGTCACGTGCTTTACCTACCAAGAGACTGCCTTGGCTTCTCTGTCCTTTATAGATGCCATTTTCTATTAAACACCTTGGGTCCTTCGGAATTTTTTATGTTGTGCATAAGCTCTTAGTTCGTCAACAGGAAAGAAGGACTTCGAGTTTAAAGAGTGGCAGAAGTGGCGGAAATGTTGGTGGGAGATCATTTATAAGAAGCAAAATGTTCAGCGATTTTAAATTCGATTTGAAAATAATTGCTAATCTGTGATCTGGAGTTATGTTTTATAAATAGGAAACAAATGAAAAAGCTCAATCGTGTCAGAAAAGCAGGTCCCTGCACAGATCCCGACCTGGTTTCTGGAAAATTTAAGAGCATTTTAAAAATTAGGCTACTTTGATTTTAACGCGTGAGTATTTCTACAACTGGTTTTATTGATTATAAATAATTAAATAAATAAATATGTTATTTGACTTTCCATTCACACAGAAAGAAAGCAAAACAAGTGATTTCTGCATGTTTAAGCCCAACTAAGGCTTTCTACTTCCACACTAATTTTTTAAAAGCAGTTCATCACTGATTTGTCAAAAATTATTTAGAAATGCATCACACACTACAGTTCTCATCCTTTAAATAGTTCTGGGAAAAAAAATATAAAATATTTCCATTTTGTATAAGTCTTTTATTAAATACATTATCCTGTAAAGGTTTCAGGACAAATTTATTTTCCTAATAGACATGAATGTGTTGTTTGTACGCTTTAATTTCTATTTCAGATTTTCTTCTGCAAGTTCTTAGTTCTAAATACAAATTCAGCATAAAAATGTCAGATGTTTCTTTCTTTGTCTTTTTTTTTTTAGTTCCCAAAGTGAAGAAAAACTGAAGTTTTTTGTGTGAGCTCAGAAATTTAGTGGCTGTGAAAGTGCACTGGTTGAGAGCACAGGTAATTTCAATGGGTGCCTGGCTTTTAATTTGTCTAAAGAGTTAATACCAAGTTTTTCATCCAGGTTTCATTGGCTTAATGTCAAGGTATATACTCATGTAATAGTGGGCATTGTTGATGAAACAAAGAAAGATTGCTCCATCAGCGTTTGATCCCTCTTGTTTAGCTGTGATTAATCCTGCCTGTCCATATATTAGCCCAAGAGCCCATTTTCAAACTGCTTTGGCCCCCTTCAGTAGATTCCCAGCATTACCATCTGGATGTTCCAGAAATTCAGATTTTGGTCTGTGTGATGGGGTTAAGCTGCAAAAATGGGCAAAGGTTTCAAGGTGGGGTTTTGGTGAGTGCTGTATCTGGAACCGAAGTAGGAACTGGGAAATCATGTGGTAAAATGGCATTTCTTTGCAAGAAACAGCCCTAACAGGGAGAGAACGGGAGGGCTCATGACCAGGGATATTGCTGAGGGCAAATACATTATACACCGTGCCTGAATTAGGCCAAAGTAGAACTCACCTGCCTTTGCTGTTGTGTCACTGGTCCTTCCTCTACCAGCTCAGCCATCCAAATGTGTGTTGTAAAAGAATATACAAGGAACGTGTTGGGTGAAGCTGAGGTGTAGGAGGGGCAGCTTCCCTGGGAAAGGGGCAGATGAAAAAGAGCAGCAGGATTCTCTCTGTACATCATTTCTCATCAAGGGCTGGATTAAGGACAGGCTTTCTTCTCTGTAATATAAATGACAACTTCTCTCTGTATTTTTCCTGGGTTTGAGTAGCAGCAGGCCTCAGATCACCCAAGGTCAAGAGACTGTAGAAGGGAAAACTTAGGAGTCTGCTCTTCTGATTCTTTTCTCATAGACCAGAAGGGATGATGAGACAAAGCACTGCCTGTGTCAGGCCCAGATAACAGAATCTCATCCCTCATTCCTCACAAGACGGAATATTGTGGCATGTACATTTTTAACCCAAAATCCCACCGTATATATGTCCTGGGTTTTGTGAGAGTTTGGTTGTTGTATTTGTTTCTCTTCTGGCTTGTAAGGAGGCTCTTAACAGCAGAAGTTGGAAGATGGGATTTCCCAATTTTTGCCTCATTTCTATTCATCTCTGTTTGCTTGGAGATGTTCCAAAAAAGAAATATTAAACTATCCTAGTGCACTGAATTCAGATGGAGCTCCTTCCTCAGACAAGGTCCCATCGGAGGGGCTCACGGAGCGGTTGCTCTGGCACTGACAGTTGGAAATTACCATGTTTCAGAAGTACTTACAATTCCCACGCTTAACACTGGGGAGAAGATCCTGCATTAAGGGAAGAACAGAAAGAAAATCTTATGCAGATAGATGAGTGACATACAATGTGTTTTCACTTCAGCTCATTTTTGCTGCTCTTATTTTTTGATCTGCTGATCTTGAGTCTTGATCTCTGCTAATCCTAAAAAAATGAGCAAATTTATTATTTGAAATGATACACAGGAAAGCCTGTTGTCTTTTATTTAATCCATCTCTTTATACAGCTACCTTGCCCCTTCAGAATTCATCCGAAAACGTGTATTTTTAGTAGTATCAAAAAGAATTAGTCATACCAACACTGAAGTTGTAACCAGCAGGTAATAATTCTTGTTATGTTTCTTTCAGTTTACACCTTCCTTTTTAAGTGCATGGCAAAAGGGTATTGGCTTAATTACCTGTGATGTTACTGAGTAGAGGGGAAAGTTCTCAGTTTGACCTTGTTAATAAAAAGTAAAGGTGCTTATTGTAAACCACTTCATTGTCTTTTTCCTTCTGGCTGACATTTATGAATTGCCTTCACAGGAGCCTGGTTTGGGTTTATTGTGTACAGATAACAGAATAACCTTATATACGAACTACAAGTATAAACACTGTCATTGATGTACTCCTTATGATTACGTGCCATACAAATATGGAAAACTGCATGGACTGTTAACAGAAAGATGGCCTAGTCGAGATCTTGCTTTATATTCCTTTTGGGGTCTGAAAGGGATTTTGAAATACCACAACTGATACAAGCCATAAGTGTTGTTGTTTGTCATTTGTGCTGCAGATTTTGCCTTTGCTTTCACTCCTAATCAGTGTCACTGAGGCAGCACCAATGTCCAGAAAAGTATGGGCGGATCTGAGTCCTGTGTCTTTATCCCATGTTTAATTTTTCAATAAATATAGCTCCACACTCCCAGGGCACAGTCAGGCTCTAGAAATGAAGCACTCAGCATCACCTCACAGACAAAGGATCCTGGGGGTGTTCAGACAAGCCCCAGTAGAAGTAGATCATGTATACAAAATGGTGAAAACAATCTCCAACTTACATATTGTTCAACTTTCCAGAAATCAGTATGTCTGCTGTAACTGTATGTTGTCTCACAAGAGGTTCTACAATGGAAGAACTCAGATTTTATGTTCAGCTTCATAAATTTCTTGCTAAGCCTTAGGCTGAAATCTTTCTCACAGAAGTGTGATTTTTGTTGTAGATGAACACTGAAACACTATAAAGCACTCAGTTTGTAATGAACCTGCTTGCCTTGAAAACAGATAAACACAATTTTAAGAGCTTCCTCTGTAAATGTGTAAGGCAGACTCTCCTCTGCTTGTGACTCTTCCTATTTAGGATTTCTTTCCCTCAGCAGAAAGAAAAGAAAATATGAAGTAACTTCTCTCTGTTAATGCACCTCTCTCTTCTTGTTGCTTCTTTTTCTTTCCTATATTTCCTATTAATATTTTTAATGTAGTGGGGTAATCACTGCATGTCACGCTTTACTATCGATGGATAGAACACAGGTGAAAATAGACACCCCAGTAGTGGTAAAAATAGACACCCTAGAAACTGCTGCAACTGCCTGCTCTTAGGAGACCTTCTTAGTTTACAGATACATTCCTTTGATGGCAGATAGGCTGAGAATTGCTAGTCTGAAAACCCACTAGAAGTGAAGTTTTGGCTTTTTTCTGAATTAAAAGAAAAAAGGTAATGTTGCCTCTTTTGTTGATGTTCTTATGGATTTTTATTCTGTCTGGCCAATGATATGAATCCCAGCATCAGGCTAAACTTGATTTAGACTGTGAATTTTGAGATTTTAATTAGATGATGCGGTTGTAAACTGCTGATTTTGTCCTCCAATGGAAAGTGGTGCCTAAATGAAACTGTTAAAGCAGGACACTTCAAACTCCATTGTACCAGGGAAAGCTTTCCAGGCATAGCACATTGTGTTTAGTATCACTTTAGAATTCTATAAATCTTTGATCAGCTTTTATTTAATCTTTGTCTAAATTGGAAGATAGCGATAGTCCCTTAAGATTTTGTATGGAATTGAATGAAATTTAATAAGGCGCCTGACAGTTATTTGATTGTGATTCGTAGCACTTTCATTTTACAGACTTAAGCAATACTGACCTCAAAAGGACTGTCATTCAGACTAGGTGGAGGGTGGGGAAATAAAATATTTTATTCTTCTTTGTTCCAGTCCTTTTTACTTGATAAGCCCTTAATAAAAATCAGAATGAAGTCCTTGCCAATTCTTAGACTGATTCTCTATTAAGAGATAGCAGATTCATTTCTGGGGAATTTTAGAGTAGGAAATGCAAAACAAGACAACATCTAAACTGCTTCACATTGACAACCTTGACAGACTGGATAAACCTGGGGTAGAAAGGAGCTAAGAGATGAGGTGACATTGGTTGTTTCTCAGGGGACCAGCTGAATTTTGCAGGTGCCCAGAAGAGCCCGTGGGTTCCCCTGGGCTGCAGGAGGTCCTCCTGCCCACTCAGGCAGAAACTGTGTGTTTTGAAACGATGCATCCGATTATTTCAGCTTGATGCACAACACAAATAGCTGAGAGAATAAACCCCATCCCTTGCAAAGTTTTCATTTGTGTCTCTTAGAGCTGCCTCTCTCCCAGGCTCATGTAGATGCCATCTCGATTATTAAAGCACAATTGCATTAGTGACGAGCTGCTTCCCTCAATTAGTTTTGACACAAGGTAATTTTATGGCTCTAAGTATACTTATCTTTGACTCCTGATGGATTTTCCTGTGTCCTTGTTTGCTACCTAAACCACCTTTACTTTTCTTTTTGCATTTATGTAATGCACTGTTCGTTGTCTCAATTTTAATCACAGTTATGTATTATTGTTTATTATTTGAATTACACTAATAGCTAAATGTCAAGACTCCATGGAATTACTCAGGGTAGAATATATTAAGTATCTTTTTAAATCATTCACAGATACTGCTGCTGTGTCACTGTGCTTACAAGAGTTTGGTTCAATAACAATGAACAGCTTATTTTATATTTGCAAGGGAAGTAATGGAAGAAAGAGCAAGAATGAAAAGTGGAGTGGAAAGAGTTGGTTTTAAGCAGAGATTTAATTGGAATGAGTGAGTGAGTACTTGATATTTTGCTGGCTTGAAACAGATGAACTTCACTGAATATCATGAGCATGTGTAAGGATCTTCATGAGGCAAAACTACTGTAGGAGCATAAAAACTGCCATCTGGCCCATATTTTAGCTACTCCAGTACCCACTCTCTGACAGTAGTTGCTCTGAAAGTATGATAGAAAGATAACCTTCCCTGCAGAATTCCTGTCCTAGTCTCTAACAACAGTGAACTTAAATTAAGGAGGGGTAATATCCTTTACAAAAGGAGATGCTTTCAGCCAATATTTGGGCAGGTTATTTACATCTGTTTGCCTATATTTATGTATATCTTATGCTGCTTCCTTAAGAGTGTGGGAGACAGGAAAACACAGTATCAGTATTCAAGGCTGGAATTCCTTTCATTCTGGATGCAATTCTGGCAATAATCTCCCCATTTAGTGAAGTGTTTCTCTTACTGTTAGCTGCAATAAGATGAACAGATCTATTCAGCTTAGTTTGACCTCTCCTATAGTCAGGACAGTGCCCAAGTACCATCATCACATGCTTTTTGTGTACACTTGCAATAGTCACTTTGAATAAGATCTTCAGTGCCTCTTAGCTGACTGGCATCCTGGATTGAAGAGTGATCTGAACGCTTCCAGATGGTTTTGAAAGCTTTTAAGTGACAGTAAATGAAGTAAAAAGTGCCAGATGACCTTTTTTCCATTATTCTGCTCTACGTAAGCCACTGGATCTTTGGCAATCTAGAGTTTGGGAACTACTAGTGGGAAATAGTAAGGTGATAGAAAATAGAATCGTAGAACCACAGAATCATTTACGTTGGAAAAGACCATGTTCACCATCAAATCACCTCCTTAAGTTTCATATTCACATGTTTTTTAATCACTTCCAGGGATAGTTGCTCCACCACTTCCCTGGGCAGCCTCTTCCAGTGGTTCACAACCCTGTCCATGAAGAAATTTTTTCTAATATCTGACTTAAACCTCCCCTGGCAAATAGGTACTGAAGGAGCCTGCAGTGATCATCTCTTGCACTGCCCCCATCCCCCTTTAGGATCAGCTCTGTCTAAACAATTCCTGGTGATAATTCATCTAATCTGTTCTTGAATTTTCAGTGCTGGAGGCTGCCTGCCTGCCCATACAGTTCACTGTAATTTAACAGCCCTTTTTGTGAGAGAGGTGTCGTCCTCCCACCTCTTTGTTGCTATTTGAGCCCATTGTTTATTGTCCTATTCCAAGTGCCTGTGGAGAACAACTGACCCTTTTTTCTCACTAAATGCTTCTTCACTTGTTTGAAGACAATAATTGTATCACTGTCTTTCAACATTCTTTAGACTTAACTCTTCTTTCAGCCTTTTCTCAAGGTTGTTTTATAGATCTGCACTGAGAAGCTTCTGGCAATGTTTTCTCAAGTTGCCTTTGAAAGTAGTGTTTAAGTACCTTCAGGTTTGTCTTTTGTCTTGTCTTCTTCAGTTTAATGGCATTCAAGTATTAATTGTGTTACTAGTGGAGCTGAAATGATACCTAAATATCTACCTAGTTCAGTTGGAAAAGTACAATGCAAAGGTTATAGCCAGATAACAATATCTGTAAACTAACTGTGCCTCATTTTGCAAACTTTTTGTGGAAATTTAAATTTAATGAATTTAATTAAGTCTAGGAGATCTGGAAACTGAACTCAGTTCTCCTTTTCAGTGGTGTTCTTTCAGAATTGTGAGTATTCAGCTGTGTTCCCCACCCAGAAAGACTCTGCATTAAATCTGTAAATATGCACAGCTGATTGCCAATAACATTAATAGGAACTGCACCTGTGTAGAAGAGAACAGAAATTGTGCTTTCAGGTTTGCTATTTCTTAAAAACAGCAATGATGCTTTGAGGGCAGTATTACTTTAAGAACAGAGCCCATTTAATTTGCTTGGACTTTGAAATCTTCTGGTAGAGAGTAATTGCCTGACGCACAGCTCCTAGGAGGTGAATTTAAATGAAATACATTTTCCAAGCTGCAAAGCAAAATTACTAAATGCCTGATTAGAAGATCTGTGTCACTAGCACTGCTTCATTATGAGGACTCTCTTAAAAATTTCATATCAACACTTGCCTTTCACAGTCCACGGCCTGGTGCCTATTAAGACACAGAACAAACTGTATCTTCTTGTCTGATATAGAATGGCGTAGAGATCAGTAATGATCTACTTTTGTACTGTACCAGAAGCCTCATGGCAGAGAAGAGCACCTATGGCATTGCCCTGGGCAAGCACTGCATGAACCTCCTTGGGTGGAGATGACCGAGGCAGCCAGTTTCTCTTCTCAGGGCTCTGAGAGTATGTTCTGGTTGTTGGAAGGGGTTTTTTTCTTCCCCTAAAAATGCAAGATATAAAAAACTATGAATTTTCAGTTTTCAAATAAAGAAGGAAAAAAAAAAAGAAGGCCGAACTTAAACTGTAAATGAGGAAGGGGTTTCTGCACAGGAAAATGGCTCTTGCCATCAGGGGCACCTCTTAGGAGACATGTGGAGGATTTCTCTTATTTACTCTTCTGACTCCATTTTTACTGCAGTCTGCCAAGCAACTAGTTGCCTCCTTGTATGGTTATTTTTAAGATAAGCCTCCAAATTTCAGACATATAAGGCCAGGAAAAAAATCTAAGGCCTTATTCACACTTATGTCTATTTAAGTTAGGGATAATCAAGGATGACCCAAATTCAAGATTATAAATGAATAATTAGACTCAACATCCACTTCAGAGGTTAAACATTTAGAATTTTGGTTCAATGCCTCCTATAATAGAGTTTTCAAGGCTTAAGAGTTGCAGTAAACTATTGAAATTGAAAATGAAGGGTTAATGAATTTAATTTTATAAAAATAATATGTTAGTGATCAAATAACTGTGACTTTGCTCTCCCTATTTGTGTTAATTTATAATGAAGAAAAAACTGTTCATAACAGCATGTGCAATTCCTATGCCTAATTTCTGATAATCTCTAAAGAATCTCAGTTGCATTTTTCACTGCACATATTTCGACTGAGAACTGGCTAATTAATATGAACTGTACAAGATTGCTATGCCTGAATCCACTTCCTAGTTTTCTTCTGAACCTTTTTTAGTAGGAGGAGAGGGAGCTGTGTTATCAGAATGCAGTAGGATTTTTTTTTCATAGTGTTGCACAGTTTTTTATAATGTGACATTACAGGGCAGCCTCATTATATTCAACTCAACAATGTGTTGCTCAGCCATGAGCCTGATGGCTTCATGGAGCATGGGGTGAGTTCAATCCCTCTTTCTAAAGGAAATGCATCTTGCTTCACTGCTTATTTTCTGGACTTTAAAAGATGCAACTTTACAAAATATTCTACAGCTCCTACGCGGGGAGAATAGAAAGTGGCTCAGTGACAGGCTGCAGTGGAGGCCTTTCCAAAGAAAGCCACGCTGTTATGGGTTAGAGAACACCTCTCCCTTCTTTAACCTTCTATTGCCTTCATTTTTGGAATGAATAACCCCTAAAACCTCTGATATTTAAATCTCAAAACTGTGCTGTTCACACTACACTATTTTGACTTTCTTCTCTATTTTATCTTCCATGTGTCCTTTTACTCTAAGCTTTTCCCCATTAAAGGGTATTACTAGTGATACTGGTGATACTAGTTCAAAACAGATGCTGAGCTTATTACTCCTTGCTTGCAATTGCAGTTTTTTATTGAGAATCTCAGAGGTGCCTCATGCCCAGCACACAGACTGGTGATATCTTCGTGCTGGGAGGGGACAGCTGGAAGAAATGAGGCAAGTTCGTATAATCTTGCCTGGATCATGGAAATGAGCCACAGGGGCACTTACAGAAGGGCCATGAGAAGAATGTTGCACCAACTATAATTTATGTCCAAAACACGGAAGTGTTACAACCACAAAAAGCACATTTGTGGTTGGAATATACCCCGTGCAAACACTTTTTGATGTTTGAAATTTTACTGAATCACAGAAATTTCTCTCTGTCTGTGAACAATGGTAGACTTGATTGCTTGCTCATTTTAATGGGTTGGAAGAAGCTTACTAGAGGTAGTAGGCCCAGGGACTGCAATGTCTGTGGCTCTCACTCCTCAGTTTACTCACAAGGACATAATTGAACCACTTAACAACCTCATGGGACCTGCATCTGCTGTCTTCCCAAAGGCAGTTTCCATTGGCGAGGGAATGAGAACTCAGAGGGTATAAAGTAGCTCCATTTAATAGTGTTCCAATGCCTAAATTTCTTTGGAGAATGACAACATTTATCAAAACTACTTCAGTGTTTTTGTTCCTCTATGTTTTTCGTGTGCATAACAACGGTTCGTTATTTGTATTTAAAAGAACAGAATCACTTATTTTGAGCTTGGCAATGCTGCATGTCTTTTTTTTTTAATGCTGTTCTGCTTTTGATGGAGAAATTGTCAACTGAGGAAGGGTTTGGAAAACAGTCTTTGTGTATTAAAAAGTGGGGGCTTATTTATAGGCCTCCAGACGCCTCTAAGAAACTCTTCAGTGAGTAAGTCTTTTAAATCAGGGAGACAACTAATGAAGTAAGGTTCTACTAAACACAGGCACAGGTGTAAGAATTTACACCTTCAGGAAATCTATATTTCCTAACAGAGAAAATATTTGAGTTAAACTCTTTATCATATCGAAAGGTTTATTAGGAATTTCTGTGATGTCACAGAAATGGCATAATTCTTCATAGTGATGTAATGCTGAAGTATTCCTATAGTTTCCATAACAATTTGCCATGAGACCCGTTAGATAGAAAGCTCTTCTTCTCCTGCAGGTGCAAAGAGACCTATTTCCTGTAGTTTGTTATTTTTGTAAACAATCCATAGCACATATTTCCTTGTGAGCTGTGCTGCTCCCTCTCCCTTCCTCTGTGCCACGGCTCCGAAGCATCACAGATGGTGATGCTGCTACACGATGTGTGAACAGTATGGGACAGGGCTGCAAAGCCTGGTGGGCTTTGTAAGAGGTTCAGAAAGCTTGAAGTGAACACGCACCTCCAGGCTTGAGCAGTTTCAATTAGTATTTGTCACAACCAATGCTGTGTCTTTGCATTTCTAAGGCAACCCTCTTTAATACAGTAAAAATGCACTCTGAAAATACCTGCTTATTTCTTCTCTCAGATGTCAGCATGCACAGGCCTATTTTTATTCCTGCTCAGTAGAATTCATTTGTCCAAGCTGTTCCTGTGAATTTAGTGGAAGTATTCATAAGAAGCAAGGTCTTTTTTAGGGTTATCTCTTGCATATATCCTGTCATATACAGATGTGTTACGTACAGATCTAAATCTCTTTAGAGCTGGTTTAAAATCATCTGGTTTACACTCCTGCTATTCCCATGTAATCAGCAGGACTTACCCAGTTACAGGGACTGAGGATTCATCCTTTGCTCATGGAACTTCCATGGTCAGAATACAAGAGTTTTTAAAACTGCAAAGTGTTGAAATGTGATAAATACCCGTTAGGGTTTAACAGTAATGAGAAAAATGCTTGCATTTCACCTGTTTTAAAATAATCCAAACAAAACTAAGGTCTAGGTTTTACAAGAAGTCATTTGGAGGTGAAGATCAATATTGTTATGGGCAGTTACTGAACAGATTGGAAATAGTTAAGGCTGCTTCATGGCAGGGAGTCATACAGTTAATGTCTAATAGGAACAGGGTTTAGCTCAGCAAATTGAAATAATTTTCAAATTGTCTTTAAAAATTTTGAAAAGAGCAATTACCCTAGAAAATGTAATTTCAACGAGATTCATTAGTCACTGTACTCTCAGAAAACATGTCTTGAGACAAGATACTAAACTTGAAGGACCATTGTTCTGTGAAATACAGCAATACAGTGTTCATTGATATATATCTAGAGAATAATAGGAGATCATGTCATTTGCTTTTTCTCTGTTCCAAACTTGAAGGGGGAAATTAGGTCCATGCTACCCCAGATCAGCTACCCAACCCATAGAGGAGAACTGGTAATTAAATTAATATCTTAGATGCTATTTTGTCCAATATATTTCTGCTTTTGTTCCCTAATCTTTCAATCTGCCGTTAAGTATTTAAGGCTATTTTAAGATTCTACTTTGAAAATCTAAGCTGATTGCTTTTACAAATTCTGTTAAGCACCCAGGGAGAGCACAGGAGCTATGGAGAGAATGGGACGTGTAATTTCTCAGCATGTCAAAGGGACCTAAACCCACTCCTGGATACTAATTCTTCTTCCACTTAGCACCTCTCCATTTTACACTTCAGCTGTACAGTGGCTTTAAGTAACACCTCTCTGACAGAAGGATGCAGTGGGAAAGTTAATAAACACTGCAAAGATGACCTGATTATTCCCAGCATGTTATGAAATGCCCAGCACCTCTTGACTTTGGGAATGAGGACTTCGGCATTACTGCAGTCCAATATTCATAACCAATACCTACCCTTGGTGTTGCCCTCGCTGGCACTGACCTGGGAGGGGGAACAGGTGGGTTTTGACACTGCAAGCAGTCTTTTTGTAACAGAAAAGAATGTGCAGGGCAACTTTGCAGCCCATCATAGCAAGCCCTGTATTTACTGAGAAATTGGCTGCTCTTTTGAAAATTTGCTTTTCTGCATTTAATCTGCTCCACAGCAAGCAAACCCTGACTAAAGGAACCAGCTGACGTCATGTGAAAGCAAAAGGCTCTCACCGTGTTTGAGGGGAGATTTCTGTTCCTGACAGTGGCTCTGGAGAGCCAAGTGCTCAGCTCCCATCGCTGCTGGCTGGGCAAGGGATAAGAAGGCTGGACATAATGAGTTATGAACAAAACCAGAACTCCTAAGCCATTTCATCACAGGCTATGAAATCTGCACTGTGGCACACATACAGGGAAAACCCAGATGTCTCTCCTTACACAGAGATCCCTTCTTCTGTCTACGTGTTATCTGAGCCTTGGTAAAGGGCATGAGGAAGCCTCTTACTTTGAACATTATCAGGGATTTAAAGACTTTCTTTTCTGCTCACATCTATTTCCCTGCCTTCATTGTCTTCCACCTTTTTGGACAAAGCAGACATTGAATGACTCTAAAATATTTTCTTCTTCTTTTTTTTTTTGGTTGCTTTGCATTATTTTGAGGAGTGGTCCAGAGTCCTATGGACATTAAAACTATGAATAATACAGCTTTTCACCATGAATTAAAATGTTGCACTATGTCTCTGAGAAACCCACTATTATTATGCTAACAAAGCACAGCATGAAGCAGATTTATTTAGAAAAATAATATTTATTCTGGTACTGCTTTCTCTTGTTTCTCTAACACGATTAATTCCCCACATTGTTGCAGGTTTTATAAATATAAGTCCTGCTTATATTCATAGGTATTCTTTCATCACCCCTGTGAGTGCCCCATAGCAACCAGGCAAGCAGAATGGCTGTGATGGATCTCTGCGTATGGGTCTCTGACAGGGACAGTCCTGTGGGCCTTTGAACTCAGGATTAGTGACTTTGAAAGGGCTGTTAGGGACAGGAGACTTCCTGATCCCATACAATTCCAGGGTGGGCCCGGCAGGACTTCCCACTACTTTTTTCAGTGATATTTTATTTTTAATCTGAAAGGTCAGTGGAAATTAAAGTTTCCGTACTTCACGAAGGGCTTTATATCCTGACAGATTCTGGTTTTGACAACTGTGAAAACCTTATTTCCCTGTCTTGGAGATTCCATGTAACAAATTTATCATCATTTCTCTCTGCTTCTCTGGTACTGGTTGAACACAGTCAAGATTTCTTGTCTGTAACATGTTTCTCACACATTAAGTAATTCACAGCTACTCTGGCTTTACTGGGTAACCAAAGCACTTGAATCCTTAATTCTAAATGTATATTCTGGCAAATGAAGGAAACTATTACCCTGGAACAGCACCCTTCAAACATTAATCATAATTACTTATCACATAAAGTTTTTTGAGAAACTTGAATGTAAGTACAGGCCTGCAGTAATTGTCACATTAGCACATATTCAGTGCATATGGCAAACTAGATTTACATGAAATCATTCTGCAACAAATAAGTGTTTTGCAGTCTGATTTAATTTAGTTTCATAGCATCAAGTCATTCTGATTTTTTAAAAAAAACATTATAATAAAAATGAGTAGTTTCGAGGTTATAGAAATCTCTTTCTGAATTGCCTGAGAAGGTCTTTGCTGGAAGTTAACTGACAATTACAGATTCTTAGGATTTCTATAGTTCTTGAATGTATTTGTTATATACCATTAGTCACCAGGTGAAGCCCGTCAGTAATGGCAATACCCTTCAGCAATAGCTCGGGAGAATTTAACACTGATTGATGGCAGGTCACCTGAAATTGGTTGGCAGAATTTCCAATTTTCTGTTGGGAAATTGCTTATTTCTTCAAGTCTATTCCCATTTTTACAAGTGGACAGCCAGCTGAGATTATACATTATTATGTGTCCAACTATAAAATTGTGATGGATGGTGTCACACATTTGAAGAGAGTTAAACGTTTCATTTAGGACTGATTTTAAGAAAAAGGCTAAGTAACTTTAAAATATAAACTTACCTGTTTATATTTTAAATGTAACTTTATATTTTAGAAGTCATATATATGTAATTTATAAATGTAATTTACCTTTGGCTTTTATTTGTTCATCTGGATTCAGAACTAAAGTGTTGCATCTTAACTAGTTTTAAACAATGACTCGCTTTGTTATCATTCTTTCAAGTATTCAAAGGGTTATGATATCTTTGTTGTAAACATATTTTCAGTTTCTAGGGCTTATCCAGGGACTGACTGACTGAGCAGATTAATGTTTTACTTTTACTTATGGGACCACTGTTAAAATTCTGGCAAAACTGCATTGACAGAAAATCAAAGGCCATTCAGCAAAGCCTTCCTACAGTTCCTCTCCTAAATCGTGAGGGAGAGCAGCCAAAAGCAGCCAGTCATTTCCCGTTTCCAAAGGGATATGCGTTGAAAGCAAGCACAGACTTAGCATACAATATGTATCATCTCTTTGAAAGCTGGCTGAATTGTTTTGCAACAAAGAACCTGGGCCCTGCCATAATCGAACGGTAAAGAGTCACCCAAGGAACAAAAGCTGATGCTGTAACTCACACAAGATGATATGTATTTATGATGTTCTCAAAATAGAAACAAAAGAAAATGGCTGTGGGTTGAAGACATAAAGCCAAATTTTAGTCAGATTGGCGTAACTGAGGTGAGGCTGCCTGAGTGGAGCTCAGAGCTCGCTCTTAGAGCCCAGGTGCCTAAACAGTGGCAGCAACAGCCGGGAGCCTTCAAATGGGCTCCAGGATGAGAAAGGTCTTGACTTGGCAGCTCTTCAGAGAGAGCCTTTGAGATGTGCTGAGGGTAACAGCAGAGTTAGACATCTCACCACCTTGTTTACCTTCACCTGTCAAGAGTCAGACTTCTCGTGCCTCTTTTCTGACTTATTTAAATTTGATTTCTTTCCTATGCTGTGAAATTGTTTAAGCAAGATGGGGTTGGGGTGAACCTCCCCTATCTTTAAGTAGCCTTATCTTTGTCACTAGTGTTTCCCGGAAGGTACTAGAGGTAAGATTGCAGCCTCTCTGACAGGAACTCTCTCACTTCTTGCGGAGTGTGTTAATTACTGGGCTGCACTTCTCCTTTGACTGTATTTGTCAAATAAGTGATTACTGCACGTTAATTCTACAATATTCTGTCTCCTGCTGGTTTATGGGCTGCATATCCTGAATCTGGCAACAGGTTCCAGTGCCTCAGATGATTTGGGGCTCCTTGCTGCTGAAAGGCAGTCAGGAGTGGGCACAGCTGAGTGCAGAAGTGCCTTAGCCATGTAACCACTGGGGTAACTGGGCTCTCCCTGGGCTGAACACAGAGTCTCCAAGGAGTTTAGGTAACTACAGGCAGCACTGCTTCTTGCTTCCATATTTTACTTTAAAAGCAAAAAAATTACTTTTGATTTCCCTTCAGGTATTTAATATCTTCTTTGGATTTGGCCCTCCTGTCTGACAGCTCATCCTCACACCAAGGTTACAGACTCACAGACTTGGTGCAGTGGTTCAATGAGAAAGGGTGCCAAGGTGGAAGCAATGGGTACTCAAGGCACATCAGGCCTCCCACTTCAGTGCTGTTAAATTTGGCCCTACAAGAAATCAAAGATAAAGCAGGTTTTTCAGAAGCTACTTCAAGCGCACAAGAAAATCCCTGTAGAAGATGGGAATTGGCAGCATTACTTCAGAGGCTTTCATATTCCAAAATTTAATTAGATCTGCTCACCTAGAACTGTTGGAAATATGTTTACTGCTTTTAGATCTTTCTGTCTTATGAATTCCTATTATGAAGAAGCTATTAAATATCACACAGTGTCAGATTCCGAAGTCTATCTACTAGGAGCAGCCAAATGTATTATTTACTGTTTGCCTCAAATTATACTTATTTTATTTATTGCACAAACAAAATGTGTGATTTTATTTTTTTCTTGAGCTAAAAATGCTTTTAGGATCTGTCTTTATTTTCAGCGTACTCAGTTTGCACTATATATTATCTAATTTTGCTATATTGAAAATTAACTGATACAGAACTGTTTTGCATGCCTAAACTAGAAACTAAACAAGCATCCTAATTATTATTTTTAATCCTCAGAAAGTATAGAAACTAAACACATTTCTGGCATCGCTTTATTTTCTCAGACCTAAAAGCCAATACTTGCATAAGTATTTGATGCTTTTTATCAGAAGCATTGATGCACATCAGTGAGAACTTTCTACCACCTTGAAAATGACTTTTAGAATATTTCATTAGCAGACTGTCTTTCAGAACTCAAGTTGACATTCATGTTTCTTCACACCAGTCTTTCATCCACAAAACTCTTTGTTCTGCTGAACAGTTTCGAGACAATATGGGCAATCAAAAAAGCAAAGGCTTATGACCTATCTGCATCTTCCATTCCAACATTTGATCAGTCTTATTCAAATCTCATCTTTTAATACTCCTTTGAGAACTTTCTGAGGATTTTATTTCCTTTCTTTCATTATGATTATATTATTTCAAAAACTTCAAACTTAATGAAATGGTAGCTCTCTATAAAGTGAGAGGCAGACGCCATTGGTGGCTACACATTTATCCATTTTCATCTCTTTCAATACCCTACGTGGAAAGAATCTGAAATCTAGAATAGCGGGAAATGTCTTTTATATGTATATTTCGCATTCTGGGAGGTTTGTGGTTATCTTGCAGTTCTGCATTTTATTTTTAGAAGGAAAGCACAGGAGCAAGTTGCTGAGCAGTTGCATGGGAGCAGAAAGCTGCCCGAGACCCCTGAAATCAAACATGGTTTATGTATTCAAAAAGCCAAAGGTCTTTATTACCAATCAATATCTGTGCCTCAAATAACATGACATTTCTTCAGACTTTGCCACTGACTGCTCTGCCAGCTGCCTGTGTGTTCCTCTGCGGCCAAGGGGGCATTTGTGCTTTCCAAGGGGATTACTGGATGCACAGAGACTTTGTGCCTGCACAGAGGCCTTCACTCACAAACTCACCTCACACACACAAAAAAAAGAAAATCGGAGAAGCAAAGTGTGTGGCTGATTTAGGAACCCAAGGCTGAAAAACAGACAAACGCAGATACGTTTAAGTTAAGGCTGCTTTGGGGCTCTGTTTCCCTCTTTGTGTGTGGGTCATCTTGGTTCTGCAGCCTATGGCATTAACAACTGTGCATCCTTTTTCCCATGTGACTGCTCTAAAAATGAAGTCATTACATGGTTGATATTAAATTTTGCGTAATAAGGTTACTCCTCTGGGGTTTGTACTGTTCTGGCTCCTGCTCCAAGAGGCAGTGCTTCACTTGTGTGTGTCATACATAACTGGGCCAGATTCTCTCTTGGTGGAAATTTATTCCCTGGAAGGTTGTGAGCTATTTCCCTTCACACATATGCACACAAGCTTCATCAGCAACTACCTTTTTTTTCCTTAGATTTTATCCTACAATGGAGACAAAAATTTATGTGCAGTGTCTGACAGAAAAAGTTTTATGTGCCACAGAAGTTCAGCTGCTGATGAGAGGAATCTTCTTTGTCAGTAGTTGCATTTTGCTACCAGGTAACACCTTTTCTGTTAGCAAGCAGATAAAACCTGCTTTGGCAGTATCTGTGCCCCTCCGCAGGTAAAATGTTCTCTATCAGCAACTATACTTTCAGCTCACATTTTATTTTCTCTGTCAGAAGTTGTCCCTCTGTGGCAAAACTTCAGAAGTTATTTCACAAAGCTCTTGCTCCTATTGACACAAACTACCGAAAACATTAAAAGCTCCTAAAAAGCTATAAAATTAATTCTCCAAAATATTGTTAAATGAAACACTTAAGCTTCTGCCTATAATGTTCTTGATGTCAACTTCAAAAGCCGGGACATAAAAACTTAAGCCAAATTTTATTTCTTATCTCCCCCCACTCTTGGCTCCGAACACACATTTTATCTCTGCTGAAACTGCATTTATCACAGATGCTGCTGGACATACTCATTTCTCTCTTTGTAAGAATTGCCTGAAGAAGATTTCTGTCCATAATGTTGGACTTCTGTCCAACATTTCAGGGTAGCAATGGGCTTAAATGCAGATGAAACAGCCCCTAGAACTGTAGCAGTTAATGGACTGACAAGTACTTGCACAGTGTCTTCAGTATATTAAATAGGTTAAACAAATTAAATGAATTACCACATCACTGACTCCCATGCTACTTGTGAGATAATAAATGCCATTTAAAGCTGTGTGTACACATCAATATGCGATCTGAATAGGCATTGTTCTTCCTGATCCACAGGGCATTGCCGGGACAGCCAGCTTTGTTGTGCTGGGAAACAGTGTGAACACTTTTCCAGATGCACGGTATAATTCCAGCTGGTGTGAACAATGCCACCTTAAGACCCTATTAGTCTCTTCACTAGTCCTCCTTTAACTTGCAAGGTATCCAGCTGTTGATGGTGGAATTTGTCAAACTGGAATCTGTCCTTCATTTGCTTCTTTGTCAGGTGTCCTGAAGGGTCTGGCTCCTGGAAAAGCTGATTCCTTTTTGCAGCTGTATCAGGCAGAAGAGGAAATGCTCTCAGACATAAGGACACTATGGGCAGCAATTACTATATATTTAACGATAGCAAGCGTGGCCTGAGCTGTTCAGAATTAAACATGCTGTGTAATGTACGAACCACACTGTGTAATGTATAATACTCAGGGTTCTAACTCCTCTAATTAATTTAACCTCCTGTGGCTGAGGGCTATGGGGTAGTGCCCACTTTCCAGTCTACCAGCTTTTTAATAAACAAACAAACAAACAAACAAACAAAAAGAATCCACAAACCAAAAAGAAGCAGAAAATTACTTTTCAGATTAGTTACTTGGGTTAATGTAATTTCTCACTGTTCAAACCCTAAAGGACATCCTGAAGAAAACATATTTGGAAGCCAGTCCTCACTGTAAAATATTACAGGTCCATTGTTTTGCTCCCAAATCTCTTTTATATGGATGTGATTCCTTTTATTTGTGGACAGAAGAGGAGCTTCAGAGATCCCCTCTTTTTTGAGTAAATGAAAAGAACACCTGTCAATTTTCCCTTCTAACTCCTTCTAAGAAACTTGTGATGAAATTGGTACTTCGACACTTTTGAACTTTGGAAACAAGCGGTGCTTTGTTTTCTTTGTTTTAACCTCATAAAAATGCTGTTTCTTGCATTAGCAAGTTTTTTCCTACCTGTGAACAACATTTAGTGGTTCTTAGCAGACAGTTTAGCCAGGGAACAGTGAGATTTACAGTGGCCTGTTCTTTCACTGCCTCAGAAACCTGGTCTTGCAGTTATGTGTCGTATCATATCATGTACCATATAATCATCAATATATTTTTTCTTTCTTTCATTGGTGATAAGATCAGCCTTGATTACCTCATCCATAGCGTTCAAAAATTGTTAGACCTTGTTGTTATGCTACAAAAAAATCCTAGCAGGAGATGATGAACCGCTCAGGTTTGCAAACAAAGACCAGGCTTTGCCCTGGTCCAAAAGCTAAAACGTGAACTGCTGTGATCAGAAGTGGCAGAAGTAAACAACGGACTAGCAATATATAAAGGGAGGTCAACAGCTACTGCTGAAGGTGACACCTCCTGACAAGCTTCAAAGTTCAACAATGCAAAATCACTGGTTACATTGAACAAAGCAGCAATGTAATATATTGATAAAGACATTAGGGAACAACAATGGAATACTTAAAAACTAAATGAGTCTGTAGTCCCAAGTGTATCATCATTTAACAAGCTTATTAAATATCACTATTTTAACAATTAATAGAAACCTGTCTTGCTGTAGGCTATTTTGATAACTGTTAATTAAGTATCTACAAATTCCTTATAAAGTCCATGTACTACTAAGAATGAGATTAGGCATTTCTTGCTTATATAATTTTGAGCTAATTACAAGACTATTAGATTTATCTTCTAAATACTGAGTAATTTCTCTTTTAACAATCATCTTATATTTAATTAAAAAGCAGTATCTGGCTTGCTAAGTTTGAATTAAATGCTTGCTGCAGACACTAAATGAAAGTGTTAGCAACATTTTACCAGTGAATAAAGGACTACACAGATATTTTCACAATGTAGAATAGTTATCCAGAAAGCAAATAAATAGACAGGGATTTTCAAAGGCCTTGATTTCCTTGGGCGCTTTGGAAAATTCTTGCAACAGAACAGGATATCCTGACTGCTGCTCTGCTACCTCTCAATCAAAACCGGATTGTCAAAAGCACGCATGGAAGGCATGTGAAAATTTAATGGAAACAACTGTTTCATTTTATAAGGGTGAGTAATAAAAGAACTACCACAGCTGAAGTAATAGTTAATACTTCTTTATGAACAATTAGAAAATTTGGTTTCTTTGGCCAATAAAAACAGAAAAAAAACCTCGTTAACTTTTGCCTGCCTCAGAGAATATTGACAGTGTTAGCATTACATGTGATTAGATTTTAAAAAATATTTAGGGATTTAAAGTTGAGTGGTTCAAAAGTGTCTTGTTCTCAGTTAAATTATTGTAAAGTCAGAAAAATTATTTCAAAATAATGACAGTGTTGTATGTGATTTCATTTCTTTTATGGCCCATATGAAGACATTTTTTCTTCCTCTTTTCCTTCACCAATCTGAATTTAAAAATCTATGTTAAGGGTTTGTTGTTGTTTTTTTTCTAAAGAAAATGACAGCTGTACACCCTGCTGTAAAAAATGACATTTTAAAAGTACTGTGAAGAGAAATTACAGTTTGCTTTTTGATTTCTCAAGAATCAGTAGTGGTAGGGACACTGTTACATTTTCTGAGAATGAGTTTTAATGTTTCAGTGCTACTCATAAGAAAATTCCCTGTCCTTATATATTCATGACAGGTTCTTTGTGCACAGTCAGTGTCATGGAATGTCACAGCAATTTTGAATATGAAGAGAAAGGCTTAAGTGAGAGAACAAAATACTAGAGAACTATGATTTTTTGAGTCATGGAAACTTAGTTGCTGAGAAGTGTAAAGAAATAGAAAATGAGGGCTAGAAATAACTCAGGAAGTCAGACTCTTTCTTTGTTATTCTTGATAAATAGTTGGCCATCCTGTTTTATATACCTCCAAAGGTGGAAGTACTGTACTCTCTGGCAATTTATTTCATCATTGTTTCACTGTCCTTATTGCACAAATGCTCTTTTCTAAGGTCTAGCCTGAACATTCTGATTCAATTTGAGCCCCACTCCTTCTTGTTTCATCTTCCACAGAAGTACTTTACAAATCATTCTCTTGTCCTTCCTCACAGCTGGCTTTTTACACGTGAAGGCTGTTACTATATTCTGCTTAACACTTCTCCTCTTCAGGCCAAAGTACCCCAATTCATGCAATTTTCCTGAAAAGCCGGGTCCTCTGCGTTTCTGACTGTTCTGGTTGCGCTGCCGTGGTTCTTGCCACACCGCCATCCAGTGCCCAAAGCGCTGCTCCCGCCAAAGCCAGCGCTGCTGAACAACTCCGGGAGTACTGCCGATGTCTTGCAGCCTCTATCCATCCTCCTGGGGCGTGCTTTTCACAGCAGCCTGTTATTATTGACTCCTGTTCACATTCTGATCCAGTAAACACCCCTGGATTTCTGCAGAGCTTCTTCTCTCCTGGCAGTTTCCTGCCTCGCACGGCTCTTTCTCCTCTTTGTGTGCAGAGCTTTGTTCTCATCCCCAAACGATTGCACCTTGTTTAGAACATTTCTCCAGTCTGGTATTGCCCTTTTTATTCCTCCAGCAAATTTGCAGTTCCTTCCATCCCAGCCTTCAGTGCAGATTTAATGCCTGCTCCATTAACCAAGCCATTAATTTGAAATTATTTAATGACACCGGATACAAAGAAGATTGCTATGGAGACTCACCTGAAATATACTTTCAGTAAGGCCATGAAATATTCATAACTAATCTCAGGCTAAAGTTTTCATTCTGTTTTTCCTCCCCTTGTAATTCCTTCATCCGTAGGATGCCTCTACAGGTTTTGAAAATGTTGTGGAAAGCAACGTCAGAAGCTTCAAGGGTACCAGTATGAACACGTTGTCTTCTTTAAAATTCTGGTATATAGCTCTTTCAATTTCTTTTTTCTTTCAAACATTATTCCTGTGAGGTAGAAAAGAAACTGGCACCTTCTGCCTTCCAACTGCTTCTGCAGCACCTCCTGTAACAGCAGGGGAAGGATTGTGCCACTGTTGGTCATTGGGCACCTCTGCTTCAGTGCTACCTGTTCTAATGTCACCTGTGCAAGTGTAGCTTGGAAATATGAGTTACTTTACATGTCAGACTTTGACAACATCAAGAAGTACATCATTTGGCTAACAAGTTTTGAAGCCTTGCCTGATGTGCAGATTTACAGCCTAATAAACCGAAGTGCCAGGCATACAGCGAGGAGTTCAGTGTCTTCAGTGTGACTCAGCAAGCCACAGGCTTGGCAGTGCCTAACACGGGCCTGTGCTCATCAGGCATATCCATAAACCTCATGTTATTGTGTCTTTGTTCCAGCCTTGCAGCGAAGTGCAGGAGCTACTCTATAGGTGTATCATTAAAGACAAGCATTATCTCAATTACAAGGTGAAGATAACAAAAGGCTCTTTATATATCCTTTATTTCTGCCTAGCTCTGTGTGTGTTTTCCATCTTTCAACTGTGCTCTTTTCATCTGATTTATATCCTCACATTAAATGTTATCACAAATCATGAATTGTTCTCACTTAATGTTTATTACTGCAGATAACTATTATCTCTCACAGCCCTGTTGGCTTTATCTTTGTGCATTTCAGTGCCTCCTTTAATTATTTCATTTTAAGGTGCTTTACTCCTACCTTTCTACAGTTAAAATGTACGCAGCCTGCAAATACCCCTAACGAATCTCGTGAAGGACTCAGTGTGGGACTTGTAATGTTGAAGAATTTGACTCCCACTGTGAAATCTCAAATTCCTGAGTGAAGCACCTTGGTGCATCTCTGCAGTTACAGGAGGAGTTGAGTACCTCTTCATGGAATCTGATCCATTTGACCAAGGAAAGGTAAGATACCAAAGGCAGCTGCTGAAAGTCACACTGAAGACAAGATCTGAGGGTGAGCAAAGTCCATCTTGGGATTGTGGGAAAGGATCTGCTTCACAACCAAAAAAGCACCGGCATTCGGATGCCTCATTCTCTTCCCTCAGAGGACTTCGAGGAGCACTCAGCCTCTGTTTCTGTGTCACTGCCGAGTGGATCTGTGATGCAAGCTGGTGTTAATCCACCCCAGCACTGTGTAAATAAGGAGCAGTTTGATCCAAACATGATATCAAGACTGTATTTTTAGATGTCTTTCATTTGTCGTAGTGGAATTTGATGCTAGCGTGTCTTTTCCTCCTTTCAGTGTGTAACTCTTCAGGTCTCAGGAGTACTAGTAGCACTACATGTGTTATCATGCATGTGCATCTCAAGGTCAAAATTGTTACTGGCCTCTCTGTGGGACTGTCCTGCCACTTCAGAATGATTTCTTCTGGCCTCTGGTAAGGTTTTTAGCACATCTCCTTATCAGAAGCTTTGAAATCGTAATACTGGTTCAGTGTTGCTTTTGACTGGCTGATTATGGAAGTGTTGATAATAAGATGAATCTCAATTTTCATTCCTGGGAAAATTGCAGGAACTCACTGCAAGGGTACCCAGTTCTGCCATCAAACTATTGACGTGCTGCAGTGCTTTGTCAGTGACCATCACTACAATCATATCCGTCAGTTCATCTACTTTATAAAATTCTGACTTGTCTATAATAATGAGGCATTTTATATGTGGTTTATTATGAGGGAAAAAAACCCCACAAAACTCCTTTTTCAGGCTGGGTCCTGGTGCTACAAAAGTAATTTGTTTCTTTCAGTTGCTTGTGTTGCATTTTTCCCTAAGTATCACATCCATCCACCAGACCTCACATATTGTTATTTATCTCAGTCCAACATGTCTAGCCTTTTGGATACAACATTTTGTTCTAGATCCCTGTGTTCCTGAGGGCAGTTTTGTGTTTGGCTGTGTGAAAGCAGGATTGTGATTTTTCTGCCCGTTTATTTGAAGCAATTTATACGTCCAAATAATCACATTGATTCTGGTGCTGTCTAGTGGCAGGTGGAGCTGCTCTCGCAGTGCTTGGCAGTTTGAACAGGATGATGGATCACAGCACATGTAAATCTTTGTCTGTAGTGGATTCCTGGATTCTTTCCAAGCCCTGTCTTGAACCTGGCATACAACTGACTTGGACGGTGCTTCCTGAGATTTCTGTGCCCGTTATGTCCATGATCTCGCAATGCTGTTCTGCTCAGGATAAGCAGGCAGCCAAACAGAAATTTATTCCTTTCTGCAAATGCATACTTCTAAGCCTAATTCATGAGATTTCAACAGCGTAAACTGGAGGTTTTGTGAGTCCTCAGCAGTGTTGTTATAAAAACATTCTCCTGGTGCTATTAGCAGTAAGCAGCAAGGGCAGGCACTGCTCCAGGGGAGAGGGCAGGGTGGGAGCAGAGCGTGCCAGCAGGGCAGGCAGGGGCATCACTGCCATGGAGGCAGTCCCCCAGTGCCTGAGCAAGGAAACAGAGCAGGTCCAGGGACAGTGACCTACTTTAGCTGAGTCCAAACCGTCAGACAAGCCTGGAGAGGTCAAGGCAAGAAGTATGACCTGGGGGTCAGGCTCAAAGGGGTACATGGCTGGCCATGGACATGGCTGCACAGGAGCTCATGCACTGACCAAGGAGGAGAGACTGAGCTTAAAAGCAGCTCCTAAGTGAGCTGAGACTTTCCAATTGACTTTTCCAGGCCACACAGCTGCACTAGTTCAGCTGGTCTTGACCCCGAGCAGACAAACCCCCAGGGGGGAAAAGAGGAGGAATGTGCTCAAGGCACTGACATTATGTCATTTTCTGCCCCAAAGATTCTCCATTCTTGCATGTTGATTGAAGTTTTCCTGTGGAAAACCATAGGAAATACTGATCTTAATTGCAAACAACTCCTGCAGCCTGTCCTTTTCAGGTATTCCATGTAATGGTTCCTTGTCTTCAGTTTGTATCTCAGTAAGTTGTCGGTCTGTGAAGTGAACAATAATCAGATTTGTACTGAATTTTTGACCAGAAAGTGACCTAAAGACAAACAAGTGAGACAGTGAAAAAATGTTTTGCATATGATTTATGAATCTCAGTAGTCCTCAAACTGACCTGAGTTCTTTAATATGGTCCATCGAGTCTTGTTTTGACTCATTCTTACAAACATATGAGGCTGCATCAAGGAGGGCTGTGCTCCAACCTCAAATCTTTCTTCCATCCAGGAGAATACTATCAAGAACTGAAAGTCTTTTGTTACTTACCACAGGGAAACTGTCCTCCTAATCCAGATAGTATTTACCTTTAAAGGATAACAGGTTTTGTTAAACCAAGTACCCTTTTGCAGAGGTATTTGGTAATTATCTCGTCTTAGCACTTTGTTTAAATTCCTTGGACCTTTGCAAACTCCCAGCTTGCCTAGAGTTCCCGATGACTGCCTTGTTATTTGTTTAGCAATGATGGATGTGGTGGTTAGGGAATTTTCCCCCTCATTTTCTTTACTGCTCCCTCTATTTTGGTTTTTTGTTTTAATGCAATGGGTGTTCTGCAAGAAAGATGTTGTACAGACTGAATTGTTTTATTTATTTCCAGGTGTAACATCCTTGGAAGGTGTCCCAGCCTTTGAAACACAACTTGGCAATTTTTAGCAGCTTTGCTATGGGAATACCATAGAGAATCGTCTGCTCTGAGTTATTTGTGTTTTGGGCTTTCTTGTACTTTATTAATAATTTCTCTAAGTTCCAAAGTTCACTTGTTTCAGCAGGGAGCTATGTCTCATATATTTTTACAGTCCATACCTTGGTCTATGTACTATATTTTGGTATTCTGATTATAATTTACATTATCCTAGTAGCATTATGGATGTGCATCAGTGAAATTTTAATTTGATTCAGGTCAGCCCAGTTTTGCCTTGGTTATTTAAGGGGTGGTTTTTTTTGTTATTTAAGGGTAAGTGAGACTTTACTGGCCAGCAGAGTCTCTGATGTTCTACCTCCTCATTGGCATTCAGTTTTCTGGTTGCTTCTGTGCCTGCCCTTGAATCTTATGCCGGCCTGAGTTTTATAAACCATTTATTTATTTTTGTGCTGCCTTAATGTTGGACATGCAAAATCTCACCCCGAGTCACTGCCTGCCTCCTTGATATGATGCCTTTGTACTTTGTTTTTTTATCTACAACCTTTGACATGATGTTTTCTCTTGCTACAATTATTGCTTCTGACCTCGTACACAGGGCATTTTCCATTACCATATTTTTCCTCTACAGTATCAATAGGTCTTCTTTTGCACTCTGTTTGTTGCCTCTCTGTGAATTTGCTTTTGCACTTAGATTTTTGGCATATTTTCCCTTGTATTTTCATGTTTTGCCCGTGCCCTGTTGGTGAACTTTCTCTGTGCCAACTCAACTCAGCGTTTCGGATGGGATGCTGGACCTGTTTAAATCTATACAGACAGTTACCACAGGTTCCATGAATATTCTCATGTGAGCACCCGAACTTTTCTTCCCTAATACCAATATACCACAATACACGAAACATTTTTTTCTCTGGTAGCTGGATGAATCAGCCCTGCTCTGCAGTCAGGCAGAACTGATGCATGTTGAGAACCTCCCTTCGCGGCTGACACTCCAACGTGGCTTTTGCAGAGCCTCTTCCAGGATTTTACACACCCTCCCCAATCTGCTGCTGCTGCTTGACTGCATGATATTATTAAAAGATGTGAGAGCATTTGTCTGGGGCAGCTCAGAGGCACAGGAGCTCGTAGTTTGCCTCCTTTTTTCATCCAGATCCACCACAATTCAGTAATTTTTTCTGAAGGGGTCACAATGAATATGTAATGTCACAACAACACCCAATCCCCTGCCTTCCCTTGCCACTCAGCTACCACGATGGGGAGAGCTTTTTTGGGGGGTGTTTTTTGGGTTTTGGTTTTTTGGAGTTTTTTGATTGGTTGCTTTGGGGTTTTTTGGTTTTTTGGTTGGTTGGTTGGTTGGATTTTTTGTTGATTTGCTTTTGGGTTTTGTTGTTTTGGGTTTTTTTGTTATTTGTTTGTTTAGGAAGGTTTTTCAAATATTCATTATTTCGTATTTCACGGGTCTGAAGGAAATAAGTCATTCCTGATGCCAGGTCCTGAGGGTTTTATAAAGGAAGAAAGAAAGAAGCCAAGACAATAAAACATTTAGTCTCTATTCTTTCTTTCAGATATCCTGTGGAGTTCTTAAATTTTCTGGGCATAATCTCATGCATGAAACATGTATCAACCTGTTCACCTCTGGATGCTCAATTGGGAAACTGTCTATCATAACAGTGAAGAAATATCACAGTATTTATGTGTAGCAGCTAATATTTAGACTTTAACAAGAATACTAATGCTAGTAAGGAAAGGTCACAGAGATTATGAAGCAAATTTTTTTTTCTCAAGTAGTAACACTGCAAATTAATATTAATGCCTGTTACATTCTGAGGGAATTGGGTTTATTTTCCTTTTAAAACAAGGGGTATTTCAGTAGACCCATCTGAAAGTATCCTGGATCTGGATCATTGGAAAATAGACACCAGTTTGTAATGCATTTATTTTAGCTTCTCTCCATATAGTTTGGATTAAATGTATTTTCCAATATTGGAAAACCTAATTGGTAACATCCATCTTTTATTCAGCTGTACTGTTTATGATAGACTTCAAAAACAATTATATCACAAGATTTTGTATCTTTCCTTGTATTTATCAATAATCTGCAAGCGTCAGAGAGGAAATCTCTGTCATACTGGACAAATATAGAAACCTTCTCAGAATAATCTTCTTTATTTCCTTCCCTTATGCAACGTAAACAGATGAAAAACCTTCTCAGTCAGTGTTTGACAAGATGGAAAGAAGAGAATCAGTGTGACAGGTCAGTGTGGAGCCCCAGCTCAGGGAGCTACTTGTGTTCTGTCATTTGGGGTACACAGGAGCTTTCTAAATAATCTAAAATAAATTCTGCAGTATTGTCTTGACAGAAGTGTTGCTAGATGGGGGATTTTTCTTTAACCAGGCAAACAATATAATACATTTAGATAAAAGCATGGTCAAAAATGCAAATTTTAGGCCTGGACCCACGAACATAGAAGATTGTTAGTGAAACTTTTTGAAGTCATTAGGAATACTGTCATCAGCTACAATAGAGATGGAATTCCAGTTTGTGTCTTTGTCACACAAAGGTATTGCCCTGATTGACCTCATTCACTGAATTTACCATTCAGTACAACAGAATCATTGGAATTAATGAGGCAGCAGATACATAGTTGCAAGAAGGTCAAGAAAAGGGAAGACGGACGTGTGCTAACCTTTTCTAAGCTTCCTATTCACAGGTTGCAGTCTTTTCAATTGTCTTGATTAAGAAATGCCTCCTGTTCTGCTACTAAAGAATTGGATTATATCTTGCATTTGTTTGTGATGAGCAGCACTACTTCTAAGATGTTCACACATCAATAGAAAGCTGGGTTTAGGTTTTAAGATAACTTTAGGAGGTTTGGGAATTTAGGATGAGTATCTGTAGTTCCTGTTCCAGTGGAGTGGATCCCAGGGTTTTTTCACTTACTTAAGCCAGTTTGACATTAGTGGTAATGCCAACGTTTTCTATAGATTTGTCATTACAAAGTACAGGAAAGGAAATTTGTATCTCCTTTCAAAAGCTATAAAAATAGTGCATAGTTTGGGAAAAGGGCCAGACCTGGAGCAACGTACCTGTCAGCATCAGTTGGATTTCTCCTTTTCTTTTTAAATATCACGGAATTCTAACCTCTGAAAGAGCTGTAGAAATTCAGAAACAGAAGTCATTTAATATGTCTCCTTCTGTCTCTCAGGCTAATGAAAAAGCTGGTAAATCTAGACCATCCCTAATGAATACTTCCTTAGTTTGTTCTTAAAAGATTTTCATGAAGGGGATTTTCTGGACTCTCTGGATAATGTGTTTCAATGCTTAACTGCTCTGAACAGTTACCATAGTTCTCCTATATCTAACTTAAATGTTTTTTTGGTTGAAAAATGAACCTCTTTCTTCTTTTCTAAGGTTCAGTTTAGATAGAGAGTGACCAATCACCATCATCTTTATAATAACCTCATTTTGGAAGACATTTATTGTGTCCTACTCCATCTTTTCTGATTCAGATAAATCCAATTATTTTAACATTTTAAGATAAGTAATATTTTCTAAGATTTTAGTAATTTTTGTTGCTATGCTCAGAAGTCTTTTTAATTTGGCTGCATGTCTCCTGGAGTGAAGATCAGCTATTCTACGTGAGGATTCCTAAAGCCTATAAAGAGCAATAATTATCCCACTGGTGTTCTGTAGGAGTGTCTCTTAATTACATCCCTGATTTAGATTTGTCTTCTTTTTTTAACCCAAAATATTACTTTGGTCAGCCAGAAACAGTTTGTGGCCTGTTCTACCCTCAGCCACTTAATCCCCTAGTTTTTAATCCCAAATTTTTTTGGCCTCTCTCAGTAGAATAGTTTGTACTTGTCTTTACTGAAGTTCATCTTACTGATTTCAGACTGTCTCTCCAGTTTAGTAAGGTCAAAATCACTATGAATTCTGATAGTTAATAGATTTTCTTAGAAAATTTTGGAAATAATTGATTGGATATATACGTATTTAATAGATGCAATGGATTCAATTTATTTTGATTAATTTACTCAAACCCCTCAGTTCTTTACTAATTGATGATTATTTTTCAGGACTTTCTGGAAATATATGTAGCCTGAAGAAGGGAGAAGAAACTAATTACAGTCCCAGCTGCAGGGCTATTAAATAGGACATAAATGAAACAGAGCTCACTTTCATAGTCCAGAGCACAGACCGTACAGATAGTGTTGCAAAGCAAAAAAATTCCAATTCAAGTTGTACTTCAGAAAACAGAACAGTTCCAAACCTTATTAGGGTTTGTGTTTTTAAAATTCTTTCAGCAGCAAGTTGAAATTTAAAAGGACTGAAAATTGCACTTTTTTCTGAAACTAATACTGGAACTTTTTCTCTTTCCTGACTTACAACTACACAGAATTTATTGGGAGAGACAGAGATTGCTCAAGGAAGTTTCTGTATTCAGATTCCAGCCTGGCTCTGTGAACAGTCCTTTATCAGTGGGGTTTATGCACTGTTTAGCAATAACCCACTGGCGTAGAAGAAACAGTAGATGGACAATGGACTGCAACACTTCTTAGGAATGATTATTTTTATCACCAGTGCCCATATTTGGCAATACCAGTTCCAAAGTAGCAATTACGAGGGTGGAAGGGCAGTTGTTCCCTTGCAGCAACGCTGCACTGGACTTGGCTGTCCAACTGCCAAAATTCAACACGGACGAAGATTCCTCCCAGACCAGAAAGCTCCTGCTGTCCACGGAGTGCCGAGAGTGGCCCACCAACTGTCTCGATTTGGAAGTCCCAGAGTAACACAACCTAGGGGCTTTGAGACCAGAACTGTCTCTCTTTACACCTTTCGGGGCTCAGGAATATTCATGTAGACAAACTCCCAGTTTCTGTCTGTGCTGTGGTTCTTAGCCTGTAAATTATGAAGGAACATTAGTGCCTCAGCCTCACCTTGTAGCTCTGAGAATAGAAGCACTGGCTGGTTAGAACATTCATCAATCCCATGAGGGGACCATAAAAAGGCTTTCTGAACCCACCTCTGGGGGAATTAAGGAAGTAGAGGGCTACCTATATTCAAAAGTAAAGGAATTTGCTGTGGGGCTTTGTCTGGCTGGACAATGTAATGAGAAGATGGCAGTCCCAGCATGTGGAATGTACAGCTGGGTGATGGGATTCTTATCTCTGGCACCACAAGACTATAAAGGATTGAGATCAGCTGCAGCAATCGAGTGTAAAAATATCACAGAAAACAATATCAGTGTGGTGCTTTGTGTCCTGAGTGAAGGGAATCTTGCTTTTCAGATGTCTAGAGCTGAGCCGAGTATTTATAAGTGCAGCTGTTCAACATTACCAACTCCTAATGCTTTGTACCAGGGCAAGATTTACAGCCTCCTTTCCCTTTTTTTCCTGAGTTTTTGATCGTATTTTTAAGTTTGTTTGCTCTAACATCTTATTTTCTATACTCTCTTCTATGCATTTTCAAGCCTATCAGGTTAAGAACATTTTCTTCCATTTTGGACGTTTTTTTCTTCTGGACTCTGGGTTTTTCACAGCTCTGACACCCTCAGAAGAATTCCTGTGCTGGGTTGTGTATGAGAGGGGACTGCTGGTATCAAGGGGACTTTTGCTCCCCTGCCATCACTATCATCAGCCAGCTCATTCCAGGTCCCTGGATCATATCCTCTAGGCTGGCTGGAAGGCTGCTCTGACCTCCCTTCTCCCATCCCCAGCTCTACACAATGCTCAGGTACAAAAAGAAAGCCATGTGTTAGCAGGGACAGTTATTGCCTATTGTTTTCATTTTTGCATGGATTTTCTGCAAGATTTTCCCCAGTATACTTTGATTTCAGTGCAAATCTGAATTGAATTTCTTCTGAAGCTTTGAAAAACCTGTGATTTTTCTGCCCTTCCACCTTCACAGACAGCAAGGCACACACTCTCAGTCCACTCTACCCTTCAGCTTTCTGGCAGCATCAGGAACCAAAGCACTTTCTTTCCATGAGAACACAGGCTGGAGTTGCTTCTCCTTCTACATCATTCACTCTCGTCTCACAAGACTCCTGCTTTTGTATTGCAGCCCCGGGATGTTGGAATATTCTGACTCTAGCCCTGACTGTGCAGGTGATTATTCACTGCTGTTTATGGAGAGGGCTGGAGGACATAGCAGTAGTTAGTAAGGGAACCCCTGCTTTAAGCTGATTTAAGGTGATTTAAGCTGCAAATTAAATAGACTAGACAGGGGGGAAAAATGCTGCTTTTCCTATTTTACTAGGGTGAAGAGGGATTAAGGGCTGACTTTTTTATAGAGACTTGGAGACTTAAGCAGTCAAGTGGCTGCTGTGGTGCCAAGAGGGATTTCCAAATGTATAAAGATGTCCATTTCCTACCTGAAGCACTCACACCTCTATTTGTTTCTTTGGGTGTGTAAGCAGCTTTGAAACCTGGGGTTTTTTTACAGGGAAGTCCACACACAAATTCTGGGACAGACCACAGACCGGAATTTAGATCTTGTCTGAATTCTTGTCCTGAATCTTAACACAGGATCTGTTCTCTTGAAAAACAGTAGCATTCACTGAAATATCTCAATTTACTTATACCTTTCTGGATGTAGCACCTCAGTTTATTTGTCTCTGCAGTTATAGCCTGTTATATCAGGAAATGCCTTACACATTTGCGAGATAAATGTCAAGGATTTCTGTTTCCTTCCTCAACTCTTCTTTTCTTGATGATTTACTTATAAAAAAGAAAAAATAAATTACTGAGTTTTACATTTTTTTCCTGGAACTCACAAGATTTGTGGTCATTTAATCCCTCCTGGGAAGAAGCTTCCTAGTGTGTCTTTCCATTCTGATAAATATTTTTGAGGTAGAAAGCAATATATTTGGATGAATAAAGAATCTCAGGGAGAGCAAAGGAAAGCCATTAGCAGCTGTGGATAAATCTCCTTCTCCTACAGGTTTTCTATTATACAGTGGGCACTTCCTCAGCACACCATGGACAGAAAACATGATTTTAAGTGCCATTAAATGCTGCACAGTAAATATCTCCAGTGCATTACAAGCATCAAATGTAGCCCATGGGAGAAGGCACTGAGTTTAATACCCAGATCTTTACTTGCTCTGTATTCCCTTCCATGTTTCCCCTTGGACAATGTTCTGCACTAAAGCATCTGAGTAACTCCCATTAAGCAAGCTATTGAGAAAGAGCCTCAAGTTTGTCATGTGCTTGCTTTGTGCCCTCCTCTCCTCAAGTAAAGTGTCATATTTTATTAATTTCCTCTATATTTTTCATTTATTTTGTTAATTTTTTAACCTGCTCTTTCAGGGCTTTGATTTAGTCTGGATTTTACCTGTAGATGGTGAGATCCAGGGCCTGTACAGGGAAATGCTCTGTAGCACTTCTGGATTCTCATTGCAGGTTTTCTTAAGGATTTCATGCTCTCTACTGCAGCTGTGCTTTTATATTTAGCTGGAACACTACCATTCTTTTCCATTCATTTTTTATATTGCTAGCAAAAAGGATGAAATGGGAGTTAATTAGGCTATCTCGATAATTCTGAGCAGTGAAAGCTATGGAAGGAAGGACTGTGATTGTTCTTACCCAAGAGGAACAAAAAATGAGCAAGAACAAAGTTATCTGTGAGAAAACAATCAACAGGCAACTCTTAAAGATGAGGGCTGGGTTCCTTGGCTCCTTTGGGCTCTAGAAGCAGGGTCTAAGCAAAGCACTGGGCTCTTTGACCCTATAAGGAGTTTATCAACCCTGTGGCAAACCACCAGAATGGGAGTTGGAGTAAAGACTCAGCTGCCAGAGTTTGCAGCCTGACAACTGCACCCAGCATCAGGTTCAGTTTATGTCAACATCCAGGTTGGGCACTGCGATGTCAAAGCAGCACAGACACCACCTGCTTCCCACTGTTGCTCTGGGGGAAGTGATCTCCAGAAGGACAGAAAGGACAGAGGGTTTGTAAATTCTTTCGCCAAGAGAAATAAAGCTCAGCTCCATGGCAGGAGCACTGCGCCCCAAGTG